>SNQJ01S0009706.1:82679-134905 GCA_010110895.2 Picea sitchensis
TATATTTCTAACTATATAATTAAATTTAGGTCTTTTTCACATTAGGTAACTTATTGATATTTATGGATAACAAATATTAAACATATTAAATTAACTTATTGATATTTATAGATAACAAATATTAAACATATAATAATATTAAAATTATGATTTTAAAATTTATTTACCTCTAGATGGAAAATATTAAATATCTAATACAACTGTCTAATTAAAATTTTCCAACTGTATCCTTATAATTTTAACTTCTTCTTAAACGTTTTCACATAAAGTGATCTGTTGAGTTTTATGAATAAATTCATTTTTAATATTATAATTATTCCAAGGTGGGCCCACTCCCATTAACATAGGCGGCCAAAGCGTGCACGGGGCTTGTTTTTGGAAAACACTTCCAATAAAACAAAGAATATATGCGGCGGAGCGCCCCTCCCATTTAATATTCGGGGGTAATCGGACGGCTGTGCTGCGATGATCGGACGGCGCAAGCTAATTTTGGAGAGAATCACTAAATGCAAACTAAGACATAAGCTGGAAAGTGACAAGTGGATAGAGCATTACCGATAGACGGCGGCCGACTTTTTTGACTTCCGGCGACGGTAAACCTGTGATCCAGACGTGGAGTTATTAGGTTTTTCAACGCGCCTCGCCGGGAAACCGCTCTGCACGAGTTTGAGAGGAGAAAAGGACTCGTAGTAATCTATTTTTGGAATGTTTGTTATAATTCTGTATCTAAGGAATTGTTCAGATTGTTTATGAACTTATTGAATCCGGATTTGACGAGGTCGCAGATTCACATTCTTCACATCAATATCGTTAAAATTGGAGAAAAACTTCGAAAAAAAACCAATCGGACGGTAAGAGGTTTGGGGCTATAGGTTGTTTTCCATCGTGGGTAGTGAAGCGTAGTAATTACTCTTGAGGGAGGCGAGTGTGTACGGATTGGGGCGTTGAGCGGTGTGTGTGGGGGGAGGGATGTGTATATATATTTGTGTGGTATAGCGGGGTTTGATTTTTATGGTCGCTGGTTTTCCTGTTTTCTTGCGTCTTCTAGCGTGCCGAGCCTTCGAAGTGGTGGGGTGAGTGGAGTTGAGAGGTCCCATCTTCTTTCTGCGAGCAATCCAAGTGTCCGAACGTCTACTCCCGGAACCTTCAGTTTTGCCCTAATTCTCTCGCGCCCGTAGAAGTGTAGTCCCGTATATTCTTTTTGCTGTAGCCACAGAAACACAGGATAAACCGGTTCATAGAGTCGGCGGACAAGTTTTTGAAGATACCTGTCAGGGCAGATCTTCTTCGGAGCTTTAAGCAGGTATGTGTTTTTCAATAATTGCTCAATTATTTTTTCTGCCTATAATTTACCCTTATGTTCATGATTCTCAGATTTTCAAATGGTTTTATTTTTTGACAGTTTTTGTTGGAGGGAATTCTGATAGAATTCATTGCGTTCTATTGGATGAGGCTTGAAAGTTTTGAGTTAAAATTATGTAGTTTTTGGGTTGAGTTCAAGTTTTCTATGCAATGTTTATACTGCAAATGGCGTAGGTATCGGAAGTTTGAATTCATCTTCAGTGCTTTCTTCTGTTTGGGTTTTTATCATATTTTGGCAGCTGTTCTTCAGTTGGGTTTGAAGTTATAGTTTTCTGCCAGTTCACTCAGGTCTATCAAGTTACCTGAGAGTTTTGAGTTAAAGTTTTCTTTGTTTGCGGGCTTTGAGTTCAAGTTTTCTGGTTAATAAACTGCATCTTATGTAATACTATGCTGCTATATTGTTGCTTAGGCAGCGGAAGTCTGAATTTGTTTTCAGCAGTTTTGGGTTTGGGTTTGCCTAATTCTTCACCTGGGTTTGAAATTTATAGTTTCCCGCTATGCTATTTATTTCTGTTTATATTTTCAGATTCTCAGACAGTTGAGTTTATGGCATTTTTTTGGATTATAATTCATGCATGATTTTGGTTGTGCGGCCCGAGAACTTTTAGTTGAAGTTTTCTATTTGTCGGTCGGCTTTGAGCTTCGAGTTAAAAAGTTCTGGGTCATGCAATACTGCTAACCCATATTTGGGTAAGTGCAGTTCGCTGATCTTTTGGGTTTGAGTTCTAATCGTGATTTGGTAGTCAAATTCTTTGGTAGGGTCTGAAGTTCATAGTTTTCTGCTGTGTTTTCTCTTTCTGTTTTAGTTTTCTTAAGATGTTCAAGCGGTAGTAATTTTAGAGCTTTTGTTCAACTGAATTTGGAATAGAATTCATTCACTTCCATGGGTGTGTGGGCTTAGATTTCCGAGTTCATGTTTTCTATTGGCTTGTGCGCTGTTTTTCGAATTCCTGTTGTCTCATTGTTTCTGGGCTTTGAGCTTTAAAATCAAGTTTGCAATGTAATGCTGTACTGTCAACCCATTTTCAGGTAAATGCGGATGGCTTATGTAGCATGAGTCTGAATTGATTTACAATATGATTTTGGGTTTTAATGATATTTTGTCAGTGGCTGGATGTTGCATGTTAAAAAACAAATGTTGGGTTTTAATTTTTGATAGTGCTGCAGGAAAATGGGAAGCGGTGGTGAGGGGACGGTAGCGGAGACTGTTGTAAAGAGCAATGGCCTGCAGGCCTCTTGTGAACAGAATGCTCCCGCAAAAGTGAGTGTAGCAGTCAAAGAAGTTAATGAATTCGACGAAGAAAAGACAAACATACTGAAGCGTGCTTTGCGCGTAGGAGACGAGAGAAAAATTGATAAAGAGCTGCAAAAACAGCGACAACCTAACTTTGTCCAATTGGATCCGGGCGCAAGAGAATATACACCTGTATACTCTCTCCAGACCCCATTAATAGTGCCTCCTGCTCCTATTTCTCACTGCAACTTTGTTCATACCACAATAGGGCATCATCCCCAACAGCTCGTATACGGTGCTGCTGCCCAATTCAGCACAGCCATGCCCATAAATATGTACACTGTGCCGCAGCAAATGAATTTTAATTATATGCCATCAATTGTGCCCCCTCCTGTTGCATGGGATCCTAGCATTACCATCCAAGTAAATACAATTCCTCTAGTATCTCACCCCGTCCATCAGTCCAGTACATATTATGGCAGTCCTGCGGCACCGTCTGTCTGTGCTCAATTGGGTGTTTTTGGGAGTAAACAGATATCTCGAGCTCTTATTCTGTGCTTGGTACCCACAGAAGTCAATGACTCGGTCCTTACAAAGGATTTGAGTGCATGGGGCCCCATTCGTGAAATGGAGCTTTTCAACAGGCGACAAGGTCTAGTAACTGTTCATTACTACGACCTGAGACATGCCAAAGCTGCACTTACAGATATCCAAGAACAACATTTGATACAACAGAGAAAGTTGCGAAATTACTACCAATTTCCCCATGAAGGAATGAACAGTGGGACACCGATATATGCCAAGGGATTGATAGGAGGTTCAGTTGTCTGGGCTCAATATACAACACCGTATACCCATCAAGGTGGCAGTCTAAACCAAGGCACCCTGGTGGTTTTCAATTTGGATGCTAATATCTCAATGGAAACTCTGAGATCAGTCTTCGAATCCTATGGTATGTATTCTTCGTTTTTTTTATGTCCAATTGCTGTTTTTATAGTTTGTCTGAATGGATTTCTGAATGAGTAAAAGTTTTGTTTGGCAGGAGCTGTGAAGGAGGTGAGGGAGACGCCATGGAAAGGGCACCACAAGTTTGTGGAGTTCTTTGATGTGCGGGAAGCTGCTCGTGCGCTGAAGGAGATGGACGGGCAAGATATTGGCGGGAGGCGAGTTAAAATAGAATTCAGTCGACCTGGTGGCCAAGGTCGCATGAGAAGCCGAACCCAGGCAGCCTCATTTATGCCCAATGCTGCTGCACCTCAAAATACTAATCGCCCACAACAAAGATGGAATCCTGACAAAGATATATGTACCCAACCAGCTTCAGATTCTTCGTATGTTCATGCTACCAATACCCAAAAAGAAAGCAGTACGCAAGGTCACATGGGCATTGGCCCAGGTAGAGGAGGCCTAGGTATTGGCGGAGGCGAGGGTGGGCTTGGAAGAAGACGAGGTGGTAATGGTTCATACATTAAGTCTGAGCATTCTTCGAAGACTTCTATGGCCAATGGCAGCAGGCCTTCTTCTGCTGCTGCATGGAGAACACGCAATGAAAAAAATGGCAGCCGAGTTATTGCCGAGTTTGCTTTTGATGAAGCTGAAGCAGTATCCAACTGTCCCAAGGCCAGAACGACTCTAATGATAAAAAACATTCCAAATAAATATAGGCAAGTATCTGTTCTAAGTCTTTTTTCTTTTGTAAGTAAATTGATTTCTATTCTCTGCGAGTCTCTTGGCTTTTATTAGTAAAATTGATTTCTATTCTAATATGTTATATTCCATTATACTTCAGTTCGATTTGGAAAAGATCAAACAGGAAATTCTATCTGCTCAGACAAGTGCGATTGAATACTAATGATTGGATCATTGAAGCTTTTGCACGGAGAGTATTTAATTTTGGTATATGCTGTTGTTTTGTAGTCAGCAAATGCTTCTGGCTGTGCTGGATCAACACTGTGTAAGCTGCAACGATCCCAGAAATAATCCGGACGGGCTGCTTTCTGCTTATGATTTTGTGTACCTGCCAATTGATTTCCAGTAAGTGCTGTCTATTTTCTTTTTTATCATTAGAAGCTCGCGTGTATGGTATAAAAATTAAAGCTAGTACTTGGGTTCTATATTTTATAGGAATAGATGCAATCTCGGCTACGCCTTCGTGAATTTCACGACTGCCAAAGCTACATTGAAGCTATATCAAGGTTTCCATAAACAACGATGGGAGGCCTTCAATTCGAGGAAAATATGCGAAGTTACATATGGAAGAGTACAGGTATTTGGTCTTTTTTAATGTAATACTTGCATTTCTGCTTGTATAGAGTAGTCTGGTGCCTGCCCTTTACATTGATCTATTGTTGGTTTTGAATGCAGGGTCGAAATGCCCTGGAAGAACACTTTCGCAATTCGAAGTTCGCCTGTGACACCGAAGAGTTCTTGCCATTAGCGTTTAATCCACCCAGGGATGGGAATAATCTGACTGAAAAAATAGTAATTGGGGGTCTTGAGAACACCAGAAACGAAACAGGAGGAAACGATTTCAATGACAGCGTCCAGCAGGAAGATGGTATTGTGGGTGCAGCAGACTCCAAGCCCATAATGCTCAACCTGCATGGCACTTCAGCCCAACCTCCTCGAAGTCAATATAATGGGCAGAGTGAGAACAGAAGAATGGCAACATCTGGAGCCAATTACAAAGCCAGTTGGAGCAATCGGTGCCGTACCTACACTGCCCATTATAGGCCGTTGAATGCTGGTGCAGCTACAAGTAATCCGACAAAAGACTGATTTTAAATGTACAGCAGGAGAAGCAAAGCGTTAATTCTTCGTTGTTGCTTCTCTTTGCTTATCAGTCCTGTGTAAATGTTTCAAGTAGTTCCTAATTCTATGTTTATTAGCTTATTTCAATAGGCCTGTGTAACTTCTCAAAGAAGTTCCATCTCTGGAAGGCTATAGTTAGAAGAAGTAGAAATAGGTAGACAGAATCCGGCATGGTTAGAAGTAGAATCAAGTAGGGACAGACTCCAGGCTCCAGTTTTAAGGAGGCTGGTGTTGGATCAGCTGACGAGTATTTTATGTAGGTTTAGTTTATTCCATGTAAGGAGTTCAGTTTATAAGTTATTAATTCATCCATCCAAGATTATTCCGAACTTCTTTCATCATATATGTTGAATGGTTGGATGGCTTTTTGAGCGAGAAATGTGAAAATTTGGAAAATATTCCAACTGAAATGAACTATTTTTTAATAAATTAAAAATAAAGTTTTGGTAATTAGTTATCACGGTAAATATGAAACTCCTGGGATACTTTGAACATGAATGAACACAAATAAAGTTGCATGAATGAACACAAATAAAGTTGCAGTGTATTTTATTAATATGAAAATTAACCAGTAGCAATTAATCAGGTATAATCAATTTCAGTGATATTAAAATTAAATAGTAGCAATTAATTAAATAGTAGCAATTAATCAGGTATAATCAATTTCAGTGATATTAAAATTAAATAGTAGCAATTAATTAAATAGTAGCAATTAATCAGGTATAATCAATATTGCAGTGTATTTCAATGGTAGCAATTAAGCAGGTATAATCAATATTGCAGTGTATTTCATCAATATTAAAATTAAATAGTAGCAATTAACTATTTAAAATTAATCAATGTTGCAGTGTATTTGTATTTCATAATATGAAAATTAACTAGTAGCAATTAATATGAATGTTGCAGTGTATTTCATTAATATGAAAATTAACCAATAAAAATTAATCAAGTATAATTAATGTTGCAGTGTATTTCATCAATATGAAAATTAACAAGTAGCAATTAATCAAGTATAATCAATATCAATGTTTAATGTTGAAAATTAATCAAAATAAGTATAATCAATGCTTAATGTTGAAAATGAATCAACATTAATGTTAGATGTTGAAAATTAACCAGTAGCAATTAATCAAGTATAATCAATGTTCAATTGAAAAGTAACAATTAATCAAGTATAATCAATGTTTAATGTTGAAAATTAATCAACATCAATGTTAGATGTTGAAAATTAACCAGTAGCAATTAACCAAGTATAATCAATGTTCAATTGAAAATTATTCAGTAACAATTAATAAAGTATAATCAATGTTCAATGTTGCAATGTATTTTGTCAATATGAAAATTAACCAGTAACAATTAATCAAATATAATCAATGTTGCAGTGTATTTCATCAATATGAAAATTAACTAACTTTTTAGTTAATACAAGACATCAGATTAACAACTCAGAATAAATCTAAAAAATAGCAATTAATCAAGTATAATCAATGTTGCAGTGTATTTCATCAATATGAAAATTAATCATAATCAATGGTGCAGTGTGTTTCATCAATATGAAAATTAACCAAATTAATCATAATCAATGTTGCAGTGTATTTCACCAATATGAAAATTAACCATATTCAATGTTACAGTGTATTTTGTCAATATGAAAATTAACCATAATAAAGTTGCAGTGTATTTCATTTATATGAAAAGTAGCGATAATAAAATTGCAGTGTATCTCATTAATATGAAAATTAACCAGTAGTAACTGATAATTTAGTTGCAGTGTATTTCATTACTATGAAAATTAACCTGTAGCAATTAATCAAGTATAATAAATGTTGCAGTGTATTTCATCAATATGAAAATTAAGTATAATAAATGTTGCAGTGTATTTCATCAATATGAAAATTAAGCAATTAATCTAGTATAATCAGTGTTGCAGTGTATTTCATCAATATGAAAATTAACCAATAGCAATTTATAATTTAGTTGCAGTGTATTTTATTAATATGAAAATTAACTAGTAGCATTTAATCAAGTATAATCAATGTTGCAGTGTTTCATCAATATGAAAATTAACCAGTAGCAATTAATCTAGTATAATCAATGTTGCATTGTATTTCATTAATATGAAAATTAACCATAATTAATGTTGCACTGTATTTCATCAATATCAGAATTAACTAGTAGCAATTAATCAAGTAGAATGAATATTTGTATCAAAAGGATTAAGTAATAATTAATTTTTTATTCATATGAAATTGAATTGTAATAAAGTATAATCAATGTTGCAGTGTATTTCATCAATATGAAAATTAACCAGTAGCAATTAATCAAGTATAATCAATGTCTTTTTTCCACTGAAAATTTCACTTTATATTGATAATAATATTACCTTTTTACAATATTAGAAACATCACTAACAAAGACGTTCCATATATGGACAGTCCAGAACATAGAAAGGCAGCCATATAATCATGAACAAAGAACAAAAAAACTGACTAGTTCCTTCATCTTCAACATAACTACAAAAAACTACGATCAGAGCTAAGATCCTCTATCTAAGAGGAAAACAAAACAATACTAAGGCTTGCCCCAAAAAAGAACAAGGACAAAGAGAGACCCCTAGAAATTCAATACACATTTATGTAAAGGGTAGGGCCCTCATGACCATCTTATCCATTGACTATAGGCAATTCTCCCTCACCAGTGAGCCTTTTTTGAAAGGCAATCAACTTCTTTGTTTTCTTTCCTATAAATTGTGCAAATGAGATAGACCGGAAAAGCTAGATGAGTTCATCTATTCTATCTTTCCAGCCATCAATATTTGTCACCATTAGCACTCCTTTTCGATTAAGCCAGTGGATGACTATGTTAGAGTCCCCCATAACATGTAGATCATAAACTGTGAGTCTAGCGGCAAGAGTTATTGTAGCCCAAGCTCCCATAAGCTCAAGAGTTATTGTAGCCCAAGCTCCCATAAGCTCAACTCTGGAATTTGTTCCTTTTCTACAATTTATGATCCATCTATGTTCTCTATGGTCATCAAGCTTTATGACACCATCAGCGCCACTAAGAAGACCATTCTGTTGAGCAGCGCCATCAAACCAAGCAAGAGATTTGTCTTCAGGAAGAATTGTAGGACTACACCTTTGAATATAAACTTTTTGAAAATTCTTTATAACGCCCAAAGCTCATTGGACAAAATAAACAATTCTCTGCCTCAAAAATAGACTTATTCATATCTATCCAGATGTACCAACAGATATAGTAGACTTATTCATATCTATCCAGATGTACCAACAGATATAGGCCGATATCTATCCAGATGTACCAACAGATATAGGCCGGAAGAACATGTATATTAGAATTCTAAGCCCAGTTTTGGAAGTATTTATTCATGGTTAAGCCAATCCATCCAATAGAAAGATTAAAAGCCTTTTTGACTTCCTCCCAAACTGATCTAGTAAAGGAACAGTTTACAAAATATGTTTTGTCAATTCTCTTTTATTTTTGCACTCTGCAAATTTGCTCCAAAAAAAGATTTATCTTCAAAGTATAATCAATGTTGCAATTGAGTTGTAATAAAGTATATTCAATGTTGTGTATTTCATCAATATGAAAATTTAACAAGTAACAATTAATCAAGTATAATCAATGTTGCATTGTATTTCATCAATATAAAAATTAACCAGTAAAGTATAATTAATATTTGTATACTCAATGTTGGAGTGTATTTCATCAATATGAAAATTAACCAGTGGCAATAATTAACCAAGTATAATCAATGTTGCAGTGTATTTCATCATATGAAAATTAACTAGTAGCAATTAATCAAGTATAATTAATATTTGTATAATCAATATTGTAGTGTATTTTATGGATATGAAAATTAACCAGTAGCAATTAATCAAGTATAATCAATATTTGATTAGTAATAATCAAGTCTTTATTCATATGAAATTGAGTTGTAATTAACAACGATTAGTCCTCATGATGAATACCAATTCGGATTAACAACTTGTAATTATGTTTTTATTTATGTGAAAAGTAATTAAATAATCTAGTAGTTCATCAAGTATTATCAATATTTGTATGAAAATTACTAAGTAATAATTGATTATATGACTTGTATTAGTAGTTCATCAAGTATAATTAATATTTATATAATCAATGTTGTGTATTTCATCATTATGAAAATTAACTAGTAGCAATTAATCAAGTATAATCAATATTTAAGTAATAATCAAATCTTTATTCATATGAAATTGAGTTCTAATTATGTTTTTATTTATGTGAAAGGTAATTAAAAAATCTAGTAGTTAATCAAGTATTATCAATATTTGTATGAAAATTATTAAGTAATAATTGATTATATGAGTTGTATTTTAGTTTTTGATGATGATGATGATTAATGTCCACTAAGACATAATTGGTTTATGGGACCTTAAGAATGTAAGTTTAGAGAATTTTTTCAAGATCACCATATTTTTGTAAAGTTAAGAGGTTAGGAAGGTTGGTTCTGTGACAAATATTTTGAAAATGAGATCTAATATGGGTATAGCCTGGACAATCTTAGAGAAAATGCTTTTAATATTCAATTTTCTTAGTGTCACAAAGGTGACACACTCTTTCATCCCAAGGCCTTTTAGGAATTCACCAAAGCCCAGTTTCACTATGGTAATACCATGATAACACCATAGCTTCTCCTTAACCATGATGGGATTTTTTTCTTTTGGATGAAGTATAGGAAAAATGAATTGATTTTGTTACCAATGGTGCATTTCCTTGGGGTATGTTCAATCTAGGAAGTGCATTTCCTTGGGGCGTGTTCAATCTTCCTTTTGAGATCTATTTAATTGTTTACAAGGAAGTCCTCCAGAAAAATGTTGAGAATTTGTTGGAATTTGGAGATTTGTCGAGTTCAAGGGATATCATAGTTTTTAGTATTTTTTGTGATGTAATAATTTTTTCTAGTTTTTTATTATTCATTTGTATTATTTTTTTGTTTGTTTGTTAATTTGTGCAGGACCTGCGATTAACCCGTGGCTTGAGAAACCGCGACTCAGGGGCATCTAAGCCGTCAAAATCACCCGGGGATCGCACCCGGCCTGAGCCACACCAACCCTTAACATGGTTGGATTTTTTGTCCCCGCAGGTTTAGAACCGGTGACTTTAACATCACAGAGTGGCTTAACAACACACTCCGTCACCGACTGTCCTACACCTCGAGGACTTATTCATTTGTATTATGAATTTATGAATGATTTAGAATTTATTTTTCCACTCCTCATTATTCAGTATCATTAATTAGGATAAATTTAATTTCATAATTAGCCTTTAAAAAAAATATTAAAATAGTAAAAGGACATGTCATATCATTTTTAAGTATATGCAATTTTAAGTTAGAAGTGTTATTTACTGAAAATAAATCTAATTATTTCATTAATATTAATTTTTTAAAATTAATATAAAATTAAAAAATAAGAATAAAATATAATAATAGCGCTTTTAGATTCTTATAGAGAAAATAAATTATACAGTAAAAAAATTAAATTTATATTCCCTTTTATTTAGAATAAATCATTAAATATACTCTTATCATTTTTATATATTTAATAATTAAATTTAAAATTCAAAAAATAAAAAATTATATTAAACTTTTGTAATTAAAAAAAAAACTTAAGAATACATATTTCTCATAAACATTTTATATAATATATAAATTTTCATTCTATATAATATAATTAATTAATTGTTAGATATTATATATCACATGGTAACTACTTAGTTATTATTTATTTTATATAATATAGTTATATTATATAATATATAACAATGGAAGAGTTATAATACACTATGTTATATAATATATAATATAATTGGTTAATTTCAATTAATAATATACTAACTTAAATAATATATAATATAATTCGTTAATTATAATTAATAGTATATTATATATTATAGTTACAATATATTACATATTATAATTTGTTAGTTGGAGCTTGCTATAATTAATAAGTTATAATATATAATATATAATATATTATATTATTTATTATAATTAAATAACTGATTAGTTATAACTAGTTAATTAAATTATAATTAGGGAGTTATATTATATAATATAATTAGTTATAAGTTCATTAGATGTAGCTTGGGTGGTTGGGAGGAATGGTTGTTTCCCCATCCAAGTCCAATTCCTTGTGAGTTACATGTGCTCTTAAATGAGTTTATAAGATGTTCTTGTTGTTGAGCTCCCAATATTCCGAAAATACTCAGCCTTCCGATGTTCTCTCGTGAATTAGCGAGCATCGATATCTGATGTCGTGAACCACATGAAAAAAAATATAGTTAGTTATAAATGAATTATATTATATAACATAGTATTGATGATGATGATTAACGTTCATTGACATCAATTGGCCTATCGCACCGTAAGAAGGTAAGAGATTACTTCAATTTCTTTAAAAATGTATCATAGTTTTGATGATTTAGGAGGTTAGGAAGGTCCGTAATGTGACATATATTTTTAAATTGGGATCTAATATGGGTAAAGGCAGGGCAATCCAAGAGGAAGTGTTTTTCATCTTCTACCCGCTTAGTGTCACAAAGATGACATATTCTCTCATCCCATGGTGTTTTGGGAGCTGTCCAATGCCCACTTTCACCATGTAGCTAGTGAGAGTTTGTTCTTATTTTAGCAATGCTGATTTTCTTCTTTACATTTTTCAAAACCGAGAGGCAATTTTGATCTTCTAAATTAGGGGTATTTTTTTTTTTTAACAAAAACTGAGAGATTTGTATTATCAAAAAAGGGGTGCGGTCGGAGCACGCAGAGGAGTTACAAAATCTAAGAAAATTCGGGCCAATCTGGGGCCTCAAATACACATTGACTACTACATGCTACGAATGACTGTTTCGAATACTCAAATGAAAATTTCACATAAAACAACCTCACTGAATACACTTAGAAAAATACTCTAAGAATAAAAGTGAAGAGACATTGTGATCCACATTATTTTTGGCACGAAATGCGAGCAGAGATATAATAAAGAAATGCACAGAGATATCGCAGATATTCAATAAGATAACATAAATGTATCAAAGATGCAACCATAAACACATATATACAGTAATACACGATTTCTATTAATGAAAGAAATGTACAAAGACTGTAAAAATACAGAGTGAAAGACTCGCTAGAATGGTGGCAGCTTGTCTCTGAGAAGAGATGTGACGGCTACTCGCATTCGCAAGAAGATGATTACGATGATGCTCTGAAGGCCTTTTTACAATAAATAGGAATGCCAAAAGTCCTAGACATCCAAAAACCTAACCCTAGGATATGAAGCGCCAAAAGTCATGTGGGTCCCGTTTGGGTAAGTTAGTACATCAACTTCCCGGGGTCGTAACTTTTGCATACGATCTCCGTTTTAGGCGTATGATAGCTCGTTGGAAAGGTATCATTGAGGAGATTCATTTTGGAGGATAAATAATGCCTTCAACTATCATTGGGAACCTCGATCTTGAAAAACCTTCATTTGGGCCCTCAAAATGGCCCCGGAAGTTAAAAACTGCTAAAAACAGTGAATTGCCAAATTTGCCAGAAAACTGTTTTGAGTCAGTTGGAAAAGGTGGGTGGCCACTGATATCCACCTGGATCAATCCTCCCTCCTTAGGAAGCAATGGTCTCCATTGCGTTGAGTTCTCGGGGGAAAGGAAAAAGGGTTTGTTGAATCTGCATCTTGGTGAGCTGCTTGCCTTGCTGGAGACGTCGCGTTGCTCCGTTTGTGGAAGTTTGTCACGAACCTGTTGAGGCTGAGCCCGTTCAACAAGTCAGGCTACATGAGAGGACGATGCAAAGAAGGAATCTTTGCGCTTTGCTGCAACCTTGTTGACTTGCTTCTGTTTGACAGAAGGTGCTTGGGGCGAGGCTATAGTGGTTGCAGTGTCCTTCTGTTCTCCTTTTGAACAGATTGTGAAGAAGCTAAATTTTGCAGTATGAGATACTATCTTGCGACACTTTTTAGGTGGAACATTAGTTGGAACTACCTCTGGTATTCTGTAGAGATGACCCCCTAGAGAAACAATGACACTGCAGGGTCGAGACTCATAAACAACATGGTGCTTCCACATATATGGTTGGCCCAAGAGAACATCACAGGCATCTAGTGGGGAAACATCACATAATACCGCATCCTTAAAGGGTTGGATTCCGTATGAAAATCGACATTATTGGCTGAAACAAAGATCTCGTCCTTGGCGAAGCCACCCGATGTTGTATGGCTGCGGATGTGGTGTTGTCGACAATCCCAATTGTTTGACGACCTCTGCTGAGATGAGGTTCTTCCAGCTTCCGCTGTCAAAAATAAAATGCAGCGGGGTCCCCTTCACCCAGATCTGTGAATGAAAAAGGCACTCCCCTTCTTCAGGATCTGTTGGTTCTTCTGGTTGAATTGTTGCGATCGCGACAATAGCAGTGGGGTCTGCGTCAATGATCTATCCTTTACCATTATTTTCAGAATCAGATTCTGAATCAGGGTTCGACTCTTTGTCTTTGATCTCAGCCACCAATGACTGTTTTGAGCGACATTCATCGGTGTTGTGCCAAGGGCTTTTGTGGAACTCACACCATTTTCCGGTGTTGTTCTTTGTCTTCCCGTGACACTTCTTTTCCTGTGTCTTGAACTAGTTTTCGAGTGACTGTTTGTTAGGGCCGTCTTTGTCATACTTCGGTTGTTGCGGATTTGTAGACCCGAACTCCCGTTTATTCTGGTGCTTAAATTTCTGTTCAATTTTAACAACATATCGATAAGCAACATCGAGTGATGAGATGTCCAGAAAACCCATTTCAGTCTACATGTATCTATGTAGAGCCCCACGGTATTTCATAACCAAATGTCGCTCGGAGTCTTTGATACCCAGCTTGGTGCGCAAGGTATGGAAGGTATTGGTGAACTTTGGAACTGCTTGGCCCCTCTATTGCCGCAGTGTGGTCCATCTCATGTACTGGTCCTCATAGTTGCCAACATGGTAATACTGTTCCTTTACTGCATCCACAAAAAAATTCCATGTGGGATCGATCTCGTATATTCTAGACTCCTCTGTGGAAATTTGCTCCCAGTAAGTTTCCCACCAATGTTTGACATGAGGGAGAGCTTTAAGGAGTGCGAAGGTGATCTTTTCTTTGTCGAAAAAATTGTGAACAGAGAAATAACCTTCTAGCAGAGTTAACCATTTTTCTAGGGCTTCTGCATCTATCTTTCCTTCAAATACAAGAATATCAAAATTAACTTGTATCTTGAAAGGCGAGGTGCCTCCAAAGTGGTCGCTTGATGAATGTGCGCCCACTGTTATCGACAGACGTTGAAGGATGTGGGCAAAATTATCCATCATTTCATCCCTCTGTCGCGTGAGAGCTTGCTCAAGCAACATATTGATAGGATCATCTGCTCCGTCGTTTTTCTTTTCTTCTGCCATTGAGGGTTTCTTGGGTGTGCGAGAGCAATTGTCTTCAAGAGAGATAAGCGTGAGACCCAACTTTCTATACTCGGACCTCGTCGGGGACATGCACTGAAAAAACGATCAAGAGCAGCCTGCTCTGATACCACTGATCTGGATTATTTTAGGCACGAAATGTGAGCGAAGATATAATAAATAAATGCACAGAGATACCGCAGATATTCAATAAGATAACATAAATGTATCAGAGATGCAACCATAAACACAGATATATAGTAATACATGATTTCTATTAATGAAATAAATGTACAGAGTGTTGGGTATGTGCTATATTCGGGCCAACATATTTTCGCCGGTTTTGGGCCGACATATTTTCGCCGGGCCGACATATTTCTGGGACCACGTGATATTAGGTGGTTTTTCGGCACAAGGTTTTTTGCCGATGGTTTTCTATTTTCGGTTAAGGAATTAGGGTTTTGGACTAATCCAGGTCATTGGGTTAGGGTTTTGGATGCCATTGGCTCCTATATGTATATTGTATTGTAAACAATGTAACACAATGTGTATGAATATAATATATGCTGGTTTTCCCGGTTTGGGTTTCCAGGTGAAAAATATCTGTGTAATGTTTGTATTTGCCATTGTATCTTTTCTGTTCTTTTCTGAATATCGGTTTGCAGTAGATATTGTACAAGGTTAGAATTTACACAGAGACTGTAAAAATACAGAGTGAAAGACTCGCTAGAATGGTGACAACTTATCTCTGAGAAGAGATGTGACGGCTACTAGCATTCACAAGAAGATGATTACAATGAGGCTCTGAAGGCCTTTTTACAATAAACAGGAATGCCAAAAGTACTAGACATCCAAAAACCTAACCCTAGGAGATGAAGTGCCAAAAGTCACGTGGGCCCCGTTTGGGTAAGTTAATACATCAACTTCCCGGGGTTGTAACTTTTGCATACGATTTTTGTTTTAGGTGTATGATAACTCGTTGGAAAGGTATCACCGAGGAGATTCATTTTGGGGGCTCAATCATGCCTTCAACTATCATTGAGAACCTTTATCTCAAAAAACCTTCATTTGGGTCCTCAAAATGGCCCCGGAAGTTAAAAACTGCTAAAAATAGTAAATTGTCAAATTTGCCAGAAAATTGTTTTGAGCTAGTCGAAAAACATGTGTGGCCACTGATATCCACCTAGATCAATCCTCCCTCCTTAGGAAGCAATGGTCTCCATTGCATTGAGTTCTTGGGGGAGAGGGAAACACATTTGCTGAATCTGCATCTTGGTGAGCTGCTTGCCTTGCTGGAGACGTCGCGTTGCTCAGTTTGTGGAAGTTTGTCACGAACTTGTTGAGGCTGAGGCTGTTTAATAAGTCGGGCTACATGAGAGGACGATGCGCAGAAGGAATATTTGCGCTTTTCTGCAACCTTGTCGATTTGCTTCTGTTTGACAGAAGGTACTTGGGGCGAGGCTGTAGTGGTTGCAGTGTCCTTCTGTTCTCCTTTTGAACAGATTGTGAAGAAGCTAAATTTTGCAGTATGAGATACTACCTTGCGACACTTTTTAGGTGTAACAATAGTTGGAACTACCTTTGGTATACTATAGAGATGACCCCCCAGAGAAACAATGACACTGCAGGGTCGAGACTCATAAATAACATGGCGCTTCCACATATATGGTTGGCCCAAGAGAACATCACAGACATCTAATCGGAAACATCACATAATACCTCATCCTTGAAGGGTTGGATGTCGTATGACAATCGACATTGTTGGCTGACACGAAGATCTCATCCTTGGCGAAGCCACCCGATGTTGTATGGCTGCGGGTGTGGTGTTGTCGACAATCCCAACTGTTTGACGACCTCTGTTGAGATGAGGTTTTCTGGCTTACACTATCAACAATAAAATGTAGCGGGGTCCCCTTCACCCACATCTGTGAATGAAAAATGTGCTCCCCTTCTTTAGGATATGTTGGTTCTTCTAGTTGAATTGTTGCAGTCGTAAAAATAGCAGTGGGGTCCGCGTCAATGATCTGTCCTTTACCATTATTTTCAGAATCAGATTCAGAATCAGGGTTTGGCTCTTTGTCTTTGATCTCAGCCACCAATGACTGTTTTGAGCAACATTCATCGATGTTGTTCTAGGGGCTTTTGTGGAACTCACACCATTTTTCGGTGTCCTTCTTTGTCTTCCCGTGACCCTTCTTTTCCTGTGTCTTGGACTAGTTTTTGGGAGATTGTTTGTTAGGGTCGTCTTTGTCATACTTCGGTTGTTGCGGATTTGCATACCTGAACTCCTGTTTGTTCTGGTGCTTACATTTCTGCTCGATTTTAACAACATATCGATAAGCAGCACCGAGTGACGAGATGTCCAGAAAATCCATTTCAATCTGGATGTATCTGTGTAGAGCCCCACGGTATTTCAGAACCAAATGTCGCTCGGAGTCTTTGATACCTAGCTTGGTGCACAAGGTATGGAAGGTATTGGTGAAGTCTGGAACTGCTTGGCCCCTCTCTTGCCGCAGTGTGGTCCATCTCATGTACTGGTCCTCATAGTTATCAACAGGGTAATACCGTTCCTTTACTGCATCCACAAAAAAATCCCAAGTGGGATCGACCCCATATATTCCAGACTCCTCTGTGGAAATTTTCTCCCAGTAAGTTTCCCACCAATGTTTGACACGAGGGAGAGCATTAATGAGTGCGAAGGTGATATTTTCTTTTTCAAAAAAATTGTGAACAGAGAAATAACCTTCTAGCAGAGTTAACCATTTTTCTAGGGCTTCTGCATCTATCTGTCCTTCAAATACAGAAATATCAAAATTAACTTGTACCTTGAAAGGTGAGGTGCCTCCAAAGTGGCCACTTGATGAAGTTGTGTTCGCTGTTATCCGAAGGCGTTGAAAGATGTGGGCAAAATTCTCCATCATTTCGTCCCTCTGTCGCATGAGAGCTTGCTCAAGCAACATATTGATATGATCGTCTGCTATGTCGTTTTTATTTTCTTCTGCCATTGAGGGTTTCTTGGGTGTGTGAGAGCGATTATCTTCAAGAGAGACAATCTCGAGACCCAACTTGCTATATTCGGACCTCATCGGGGACATGCACTGAAAAAATGATAAAGAGCAGCTTGCTCTGATACCACTGATCCGGATTATTTTCGGTACGAAATGCGAGCGGAGATATAATAAAGAAATGCACAAAGATACCACAGATATTCAATAAGATAACATAAATGTATCAGATGTGCAACCATAAACATAGATATACAGTAATACACAATTTCTATTAATGAAAGAAATGTACAGAGACTGTAAAAATACAGAGTGAAAGACTCGCTAGAATGGTGGCATCTTATCTCTGAGAAGAGATGTGATGACTACTCGCAAGATTACGATGAGGCTCTGAAGGCCTTTTTACAATAAACAGGAATGCCAAAAGTCCTAGACATCCAAAAACCTAACCCTAGGAGATGAAGCGCCAAAAGTCATGTGGGCCCCATTTGGGTAAGTTAGTACATCAACTTCTCGGGGTCGTAACTTTTGCATACAATCTCTGTTTTTTGCGTATGATAGCTTATTGGAAAGGTATTGTCAAGGAGATTCATTTTGGGGGTTCATTTATGCCTTTGGCTATCATTGAGAACCTCAATCTTGAAAAACCTTCATTTGGGCCATCAAAATGGCCCCGAAAGTTAAAAACTGCTAAAAATAGTAAATTGTCAAATTTATCAGATTTTTTTTTTGAGCCAGTCGGAAAAGGTGGGTGGCCATTGATATCCACCTAGATCAATCCTCCCTCCTTAGGAAGCAATGGTCTCCATTGCGTTGATTTCCCGGGGGAGAGGGAAAAGCATTTGTTGAATCTGCATCTTGGTGAGCTACTTGCCTTGCTGGAGACATCACGCTGCTCAGTTCGTGGAAGTTTGTCATGAACCTATTGAGGCTGAAGTTGTTCAACAAGTCGGGCTACATGAGAGGATGATGCACGAAAGAAATCTTTGCACTTTTCTACAACCTTGTCGACTTGTTTCTGTTTGATAGAAGGTGCTTGGGGCGAGGCTATAGTGGTTGCAGTGTCCTTCTGTTCTCCTTTTGAACAGATTGCGAAGAAGCTAAATTTTGCAATATGAGATACTACCTTGTGAAACTTTTTAGGTGGAACAATAGTTGGAACTACTTCTGGTATTCTGTAGAGATGACCCCCCAGAGAAACAATGACACTGCGGGGTCGAGACTCATAAACAACATGGCGCTTCCACATATATGGTTGGCCCAAGAGAACATCATAGACATCGAGTGGGGCAACATCACATAATACCTAATCCTTGAAGGGTTGGATGTCGTATGACAATAGACATTCTTGGCTGAAATGAAGATCTTGTCCTTGGGAAAGCCACCCAATGTTGTATGGATGTGGGTGTGGTGTTGTCGACAATCCCAACTATTTGACGACCTTTGCTGAGATGAGGTTCTTCCAACTTCCGCTATCAACAATAAAATGTAGTGGGATCCCCTTCACCCACATTTGTGAATGAAAAAGGCGCTCCCCTTCTTTAGGATATGTTGGTTCATTTGGTTGAATTGTTGCGGTCGCGACAATAACAGTGGGGTCCGCGTCAATGATCTATCCTTTACCATTATTTTCAGAATCAGATTCAGAATCAGGGTTCGACTCTTTGTCTTTGATCTCAACCACCAATGATTGTTTTGAGTGACATTCATTGGTGTTGTGCTAGGGGATTTTGTGGAACTCGCACCATTTTTTGGTGTCCTTCTTTGTCTTCCCGTGACCCTTCTTTTCCTGTGTCTTGAACTGGTTTTTAGGAGACTATTTGTTAGGGTCATCTTTGTCATACTTCAGTTGTTGCGGATTTGTAGACCCGAACTCCTATTTGTTCTGGTGCTTAAATTTTTGCTCGATTTTAACAACATATCGATAAGCAACACTGAGTGACGAGATGTCCAGAAAATCCATTTCAGTTTGGATGTATCTGTGTAGAGCCCCACGGTATTTCAGAACCAAATGTCGCTCGGAGTCTTTGATACCCAGCTTGGTGCGCAAGGTATGGAAGGTATTGGTGAACTCCATAACTTCTTGGCCCCTCTCTTGCCATAGTGTGGCCCATCTCATGTACTGGTCCTCATAGTTGTCAACAGGGTAATACTGTTCCTTTACCGCATCTACAAAAAAATCTCAAGTGGGATCGACCCCGTATATTCCAGACTCCTCTGTGGAAATTTTCTCCCATTAAGTGATCCAGATGGATATCGATGGCCACCCACCTTTTCCAACTGGCTCAAAACAATTTTCTGACAATTTTGACAATTTACTATTTTTAGCAGTTTTAAGTTCTGGGGCCATTTTGAGGGCCTAAATGAAGGTTTTTTGGGATCAAGCTCCTCAATGATAGCTGAAGGCATCATTAAGCCCCCAAAATGAATCTCCTTGATGATACCTTTCCAACGGGTTATCACACGTCTAAAACAAAGATCGTATGCAAAAGTTGCGACCCCGGGAAGTTGATGTACTAACTTACCCAAACGAGGCCCTGTTGGGCCCCAGCAACTCCCCCTAAATTTTTACAAAATTTAAAGGGCCCCCATTAGAATCTTGATAATTATAATGAGCTACAGAATCAACCTTTTCAAATAGTTCCATACCTTGGCTTTCTTTGAGACAAACTTAAGACATTCACTATAGTATGAGACATTCATTACAAGAGTATATGTCAAAAGTTTGAAACGAGCACATAAATCTCAATTTAAACAAAAATGTTAATTTTTATCAACTGTTTACTTTTGTTTAAATTATGATTATGTGTTATTTATTTTGCTCATTAGCAAGTTTGACTATTTTGAATAATGGGTTCAATATTGCATCAAATAATATCTTGGTTGGTTTCTCATTTTCATAAAATCATTTGGTGATATTAATTAATTAAATTCTTTTTTCATTTTGCATCTCATTTCAAAATAATAATTAAAAAAAAAGAATTATCTATGATTTGTTTGATTTTGTAAAAAACCAAAATTAATATTTTTCTCTTCTCCATTAACTTGAAGCTTCTAGAATTTTAAGATCATATTTGAAAGCAAATTATAAACAATGTTTGTTTATAAGTTATAGTTAGTTTAAATTCATTTTTGTTTTTTCTAGATTTTGTTTTATTCACAATTTTTAGGTTATTAATATGGGTTTCTTTTTGTTTCACAGGTTTCTATTATCAAAAATTTGATACGGATCTGATCATGGCTTGATTTTATTATCCAAATACGTTCAAGATGATTGATCCAAAAATAATTTTGGATTGCTACAAATAATTTTATGAGCAACAACATATAAAATTTGGAAAGGTGTCAAGATCAGATAGACGATTTTTCAGAACTGATTGCAGCCAAACCGTGAAGAATTTGAAGAAACGATTGAAAACCCAGAATCAAAATGGACCCAATTACCTTCCGCATAGATATTTTCCCAAAAAAATGCATGCTTTGAGAGATATTGATGTCTTTTTACGAAGCAAATTTTAGGTGGCGAAAATTAATAGTGACGCTTAGACTGTTCATTCATTGTATAAATATATGAGAAATTTCAGAGCCATCGAAGATCCAAGAATTGGAGAGGAGGATTTTTATCCTTTCTCTTTTGTATATTATTGTTTTTGTAAACTTTTTTATTCTTTTCAAATGTAGTAATGGATGACTGGAATCTTTGGGAGAATGGACAAATATTTTCAAAGAAGAATATGGAATTCTAGGTTTCTTAATGGCTTTTGTCCTATGAGTAAAATGGTTTTATTTTCATTATAATATCTTCATATTCTTTGAATAATTGATTATGCATTGATTTAAATAGCTTTAGTTTTTTTTATCAATACATAGTTAATTATTATCATTTATGTATTAATTTTTCCAATCTTTAAAGTCTATTATCCAAAAAAATTCTTCCAGGACTACAAAATGGACAAGTGATTCCAAAAACTTAATAGAACAACATATATGCATTTTGGCTTTAGCCTTTTGTTTATAATGTTGTTTTTTATGTTTTTTTAAGCTTGTTACATGTGCAGGTCTGATATCTTTAGATTAAATGATCTGTGATGTGTAGGAGGTTTATATTATAAATACCATCTATCATTTGCTTCATCAAAATACAAATGTTGTGATTATATATTCGATTTAAATAATGAGATTTATCTTTGAGTTTTAAATTGAATGATAAAATGAATAGATTGCTTCCAAATTTATCTTGTTGTAATCATGTATAATTATGAGATCACATGTTTATGTTTTTGTTTCCTTTTCTGTCATTAAAACCTAAGTTGCCAATACATGTTCTGAATTTATTTAGAACAATCATAAGGTTCATTGCAGATTTCTCTCTTGGACATGGCAATCCGATGTTCACCACTCATGCAGATGCTTGGATACACTTAACTAATTCACTGACAGGATAGCTTCGTTATATTTTTTTGTCACTTACATATCATTGAAACTAGAATGTATGGTTCAAATTTGACTATCCACATGTTCATGTTTCATTACTTTTTTTTGCAAGATTCTTTAAATTTATAAAAGAAAAACAATAAATATTTTTATGTGCTTTCTTTATCTGCTTCCTAGAAGCAATCATTTTGCACATCGATTTTTGTAAGTTTCGATTAAAACTTGCATCTTGTAAATCATGTAAATAAACGAGACTTGTATATCTTCTTCCTAAATACAACTACTACAGTTACATTAGAACATATGTACATATATATATATAGTGTTTAGTAATTAGTTAGTTATTTCAGCTCTTTTATTTATTTTATTTGTTTCTTCTAGGACTTTTAGATTGGCCAACGGAGCCATTAAACCCGTCAGAACGAGTTATACCAAACGACTTGGGTTATTTAGACAACCCTGGACCAGACTCGTTCTTCCAATTGACGGACGATCAAATTTGCTCGTCAACAGGCCCACATGACTTTTGACGCTTCATCTCCTAGGGTTAGGTTTTTGGATGTCTAGGGTTTTTGACATTCTTTCTTATTGTAAAAAGGCCTTCAGAGCCTCATTGTAACCTTCTTCTTGCGAATGCGCACTGCCGTCACATCTCTTCTCAGAGATAAGCCACCACCATTCTAGAAAGCTTGTTTCCACTGCATTTTATAGTTTCAACTTATTTCGTTATTAAATAGAAAACAAGTTTTACTGTATCTCTGTTATTTTGTGTTAAGCACCTGTTAATAATCTGTATTCATTTCATTCTGCTCATAAAATCTGGATCAGTGGTATCATAGTGGTCTGCTCCTTATCGTCTTAATGCATGTCCCCAACGAGGTCGGAGTACAAAGAGTTGGGTCTTGAGCTTGTTTCTCTTGAGGAAAGAAGCTCTCACACACCCAAGCAACCTCCCATGGCAGGAGAAAAGAAAGATGACAGGACATACGATCCTTTCAAACTATTGATTGAGGAAGCCCTCACACAATAGAGGAAAAATATGATGGATAATTTCGTGCAAATCCTTTGGCGGCTACCAACAGATGACGCATCTTCTTCGAATGAAGGTGCCACCCCCTTCAAGGTACAAATAAACTTCAATATTCCTATATTTGAAGGTCAGATAGACGCAGATACTGTAGAAAAGTGGTCGAATCTACTAGAAGGGTATTTTTCTGTCCATAACTTTTCGAATAAAGAAAATATTACTTTTTCACTCCTCAAAGCCGTTCCCCATGTCAAAGATTGGTGGGAAACTTTCTGTGAGCAAAAGGAAACAGAGGAAACCTCATTATGTTTAGTCAAGGCCACCTGGGAATCCTTTAGGGATGCTATTAAGGAACAATACTACCCTGTCGGAAGTTATGACGACCTATATACCAAATGGACCACACTGCGGCAAGAAAGAGACCAAGCAGTGCCGGATTTCACAAATATCTTCCATACCTTGTGCACCAAGTTTGGTATCAAAGATTTAGAGCGATATCTGGTGCTCAAGTATCGTGGTGCTTTGCATAGATACATCCAGACCGAAATGGAATTTCTGGACATCTCATCCTTGGGCGTGACCTACCGATATGCCATCAAAATCGAGCAGAAGCTCAAACAAAAGACGCGACAATTTGGGCCTAGGAACCCCGCACAACAAAATCCAGGAAAGGGCAACCCCAACCCACCGAACAAAGGACAGAGAAAAGATGGATAGTATCAGGACAACCAGTCCAAGCTGCAAGCAAAGAAGGACACCGAAAATACAAAGAAAGATACTGGAAAATGGTGTGACTTCCATAAGAGCCCTTGGCATAACACTGCTGACTGTCGCTCAAAGAAATCACTGGTGGCCGAAGTGAAAGCCTCTGAATCAGGTGCAGATTATGACTCTGAGCCAGAACCAGAAAGGGGAAGATGGATCATTGATGTAGAATCCAGTTCCACTGTTGCTACCACCAAGCTCTAGCCTGGTGAACCAGACGAGCCAAAAGAAGGAGAGCACATCTTCCATTCACAGATGTGGGTAAAAGGCACCCTATTGCACTTCATCGTTGATAGTGGTAGCCAGAAGAACCTCATCTCAGCATAGGTCATCAAGCGGCTGGCCTTGTCAACAATGCCACACTCACAACCGTACACCATCGGATGGCTCCACCAAGGAAGTGATCTCCGCATCAGCCAACTGTGCCGACTGTCGTACAACATCAAGCCCTTCAAAGACAAGGTATTGTGTGATGTTGCTCCTCTCGAAGTTTGTGATGTTTTTTTGGGCCAACCTTATTTATGGAAACATCATGTTGTATATGATTTTAGACCTCGTAGTGTTATTATTACTTTGAACATGAAATTGTACAGGATACCCGAGACAATCCCACCTAGTGTTATTTCCTTGATCTCTGCTAAGAAATGCAGGAAGGTCATCTCTCAGACGAGGAAGTTTGTCTTCTTCGTGATTCTCTCTCAGAATAAGCAAAAGATCACAACCACATATAGGGTCTCTGTGGCTGACCTCTCCACACAACAAAAGCAAGTAGATAAGGTTGTGGAAGAATACTCAGATATCTTCTCCTCACCTATAGGGGTACCTTTGCACTGCCAGGTCAAGCACCCCATCAATCTGACCCCTGACGCACCGCTACCCAATGGGCTAGTCTATCGTTTCTCTTTGTTAGAGAATGAGGAGATCAAGTGACAGATCCAAGAACTACTCCACAAGGGGCACATCCGCCCCAGCTCATCACCTTGCGGGAGCCCAATCGTGCTGGTACAAAAGAAAGATGGAACCTGGCGACTCTGTATTGATTACCGGGCTCTGAATAAAATCACAGTCAGAAACCGGTACCCAATTCCCCGAATCGATGACCTCCTTGATCAACTCACGGGGGCCAAATACTTCAATAAGATTGATCTAAAGTCTGGCTACCACCAGGTCCAGATAGAACAGACAGATGTATGGAAGATCGCCTTCAAGTCAAAGGAAGGCCTTTTTGAATGGTTGGTCATGCCCTTTGGTTTGACAAATGCTCCAACCACATTCATGAGGATGATGGACGATATCCTGTGACCATTCACCAAGACTTTTGTAGTGATGTATCTGGATGACATTCTAATTTACAACAAGACTTGGGCTGAACACTTGCAGCATATTCAACAGGTTCTGCACACCCTGCGGCAACACAAGCTATATGCCAACTTGGAAAAATGCTCATTCGACATGGACAGGGTCCATTACCTAGGCTACATCATTGATCAGCATGGAATGCATGTGGATCCAACCAAGATCTAAGTCATCTGTGACTGGCCAGCCCCAACAAAACTCACTGAGCTTCGGAGATTCTTGGGCCTTACCAATTTCTACCACAGGTTCATGTTGGGTTTCTCCCATATTGCATGGGCCCTCATCCAAATAAACAGGGGTGGTGGTAAGGCGAAATTTGCGTGGGGCCGGTCCCAACAACAAGCGTTCAATGATTTGAAGCAGCGTTTATTCTCAACCCCAATACTTTCACTACTAGATCTGCAACATCCTTTTGAGATCGAGACATATGCTTCAGACTATGCTGTGGGCGCCGTTCTCACTCAGCAAGGCCACCCCGTGGCCTATCATAGTGAGACACTGTCAGATACTGTTCGTAAGTACCCTACTTACGACAAAGAAATGTACTCCATTGTGAAAGCATGCCGCCAGTGGAGACATTACATTCTTTGGAAGGAGACAGTCATCCACACTGATCATAAGCCACTGCAGTTCATGCAGACACAGGGAAAATTGCAGAATGACTGCCATCAAAAGTGGTCCACATACTTGCAGCAATTCCACCTCAATATCAAGTATAAAACGGGAAGCACCAATCGCGTCGTTGATTACCTTAGTAGACCAGCAGTCACGACACTCACCACGGTGCTAGACTCTTGCGGCTAGAAGACATCTGGATGGACCCAACTCTATGAGACAGACCCTGACTTCACCACCACCTACCAAATGTTGGGTGAAAATGCATTTGTCGATAATTTCCATCTTCAGGATGGGTTGTTGTGTCATCTGGGCCATATATGTGTTCCATCAAGTGAGCGAGCGAAGCTGATATGGGAATCCCACTACAGTCGGGTGGCAGGACACTTCAGCATTGAAAAGACAATGGCGATGCTACAAAAACATTTCTACTGGCCAAAACTTTGACAGGAGATCAACAAGTATATCAGGTCCTGTACTGCCTGCGCTATTGCCAAACCAACCAATAAGAAACACGGCCTGTACACCCCTCTTCCTACTCCTGACAGGCCATGGGAATCCATCTCAATGGACTACATGTCGGGCCTCCCATCCACCAAGCGAGGAAATGACTGTGTTTTTGTGGTTGTTGATCACTTTTCTAAGATTGCAATTCTAGTTGCCTGCAAGAAGAGGATCACAGTAGAGGCCACTGCCAAGCTCTTCTTTGAACAAGTTTGGGTACATTTTGGAATCCCACAAACGATTGTCTCAGATCGAGATAGTCGATTTCTCAGCACATTCTGGTCGAGCCTTTGGTCACTGCTGGACACTAAGCTCACCAAATCCACGACCTTCCACCCCCAGACAGATGGCCAAACCGATGTTTTAAATCGAATGATTGTGCATATCCTTCGCATGTATAATTCAAATCACCCTCGCACATGGGATGAGATCCTTCCCTACATCCAACATAGCTACAACTGAGCCCTGCATAGCTGAACCGACCACAACCCCTTTCAAGTGGGGTTGGGATTCCAACCATTGGGACCCATAGATGTTGCACTTCCCCTTGCGGTCACCTCAACCGACTCATCTCCTGCTCCAACTGAAGCTGACAAAGCCACCCGGTTCATTGAGTGGATCCAACACATCCGCCAACAGGTTCAGGATATCCTACAAAAGTCCAATGACAAGTACAAACAACTCCATGATCAACATCGGGTGTCGCATAAATTTCAGGTGGGGGACAAAGTTTGGTTACACTTGCAGAAAGAATGCATTACAAGACCCCATTAGAAGCTTCTCCCACTCTGTTATGGGCATTACATTATCACCAAGGCTATGGGGGATCATTCTTTTGAGATCAACATTCCTCCTTTCCTTGGTCTACACCCAGTGTTCAACGTGGATCTCCTTCGCCCTTATTTCCCACCATTATTGGACACCTCAGAAGTAGCAGAACAACTAACACCAAAAAAACTCAACCCTGACTACCTACAACAGACATCCAATGATCATATTGTGGAAATACATATCAAGGGCACTCAACAACAAATGATCCAACTTTATCGAGTCGTCAAAGCAGGGCAGCTCCTGCACTAAGGCAAGTGGCTCACCTGGGGCCAAATTAAACAGAAATTTCCTCATCTGATGGGGGAACTCAACACAATGGAGACCATTGCTTCCTAAGGAGGGAGGATTGATCCAGATGGATATCGGTGGCCACCCACCTTTTCCAACTGGCTCAAAACAGTTTTCTGACAATTTTGACAATTTACTATTTTTAGCAGTTTTAACTTTCGGGGCCATTTTGAGGGCCTAAATAAAGGTTTTTCAGGATATAGATCCTCAATGAATATCCTCGACTATACCTTTCCAACGGGCTATCACACGCCTAAAACGAAGATCGTATGCAAAAGTTACGTGCCTGGGAAGTTGATGTACTAACTTACCCAAACGAGGCCCACATGACTTTTGGCGCTTCATCTCCTAGGGTTAGGTTTATGGATGTCTAGGGTTTTTTGCATTCTTTCTTATTGTAAAAAATCCTTCAGAGCCTCATTGTAACCTTCTTCTTGCGAATGCACACTGTCGTCACATCTCTTCTTAGAGATAAGCCACCACCATTCCAACAAGCTTGTTTCCGTTGCATTTTACAGTTTCAGCTTATTTCGTTATTGAATAGAAAACCAATTTTACTGTATCTCTGTCATTTTGTGTTAAGAACCTGTTAATAATCTGTATTCATTTCGTTCTGCTCATAAAATCTAGATCAGTAATTTCCCACCAATGTTTGACATGAGAGAGATCTTTAATGAGTGCGAAGGTGATCTTTTCTTTGTCAGAAAAAATGTGAACAGAGAAATAACCTTCTAGCAGAGCTAACCATTTTTCTAGGGCTTCTGCATCTATCTGTTCTTCAAATATAGGAATATAAAAATTAACTTGTACCTTGAAAGGCGAGGTGTCTCCAAAGTGGTCGCTTGATTAAGATTCACCCGCTGTTATCGACAGGCGTTGAAGGATGTGGGAAAAATTCTCCATCATTTCGTCCCTCTGTCGCGTGAGAGCTTGCTCAAGCAACAAATTGATAAGATCGTCTGCTCCGTCGTTTTTCTTTTCTTCCTCCATTGAGGGTTTCTTGGGTGTGCGAGAGTGATTTTCTTCAAGATATACAAGCTCGAGACCCAACTTTCTATACTCGGACCTCGTCGGGGACATGCACTGAAAAAACGATCAAGAGCGGCCTGCTCTGATACCACTGATCCGGATTATTTTCGGCACGAAATGCGAGCAAAGATATAATAAATAAATGCACAAACATACTGCATATATTCAATAAGATAACATAAATGTATCAAATATGCAACCATAAACACAAATATACAATAATACATGATTTCTATTAACGAAAGAAATGTACAGAGACTGTAAAAATACAGAGTGAAAGACTCACTAAAATGGTGACAACTTATCTCTGAGAAGAGATGTGATGGCTACTCGCATTCACAAGAAGATGATTATGATGAGGCTCTGAAGACATTTTTACAATAAACATGAATTCCAAAAGTCCTAGACATCCAAAAACCTAACCCTAGGAGATGAAGTGCCAAAAGTCATGTGGGCCCCGTTTGGGTAAGTTAGTACATCAACTTCCCGAGGTCATAACTATACGATCTTCGTTTTTGGAGTATGATAGATCGTTGGAAAGGTGTCATCAAGGAGATTCATTTTGGGGGCTCAATTATGTCTTCAACTATAATTGAGAACCTCGATCTCAAAAAATCTTCATTTGGGCCCTCAAAATGGCCCCTGAAGTTAAAAACTGCTAAAAATAGTAAATTGTCAAATTTTCTAGAAAACTGTTTTGAGCCAGTCGAAAAAGGTGGGTGGCCACTAATATCCACCTGGATCAATCCTACCTCCTTAGGAAGCAATGGTATCCATTGCATTGAGTTCCCAGGGGAGAGGGAAAAGCGTTTGTTGAATCGACATCTTGGTGAGCTGCTTGCCTTGCTGGAGACGTCGCGCTGCTCAGTTTGTGGAAGTTTGTCACGAACCTATTGAGGCTGAGGTTGTTCAACAAGTTGGGCTACATGAGAGGATGATGCGCAGAAGGAATCTTTGTGCTTTGCTGCAACCTTTTCGACTTGCTTCTGTTTGAAAGAAGGTGCTTGGGGCGAGGCTGTAGTGGTTGCAGTGTCCTTTTGTTCTCCTTTTGAACAGATTGTGAAGAAGCTAAATTTTGCAGTATGAGATACTACCTTGCGGCACTTTTTAGGTGGAACAATATTTGGAACTACCTCTAGTATTCTATAGAGATGACCCCCCAGAGAAACAATGACATTGCGGGGTCGAGACTCATAAACAACATGGCACTTCCACATATATGGTTGGCCCAAGAGAACATCACAGACATCCAATGGGGAAACATCACATAATACCTCATACTTTAAGGGTTGGATGTCGTATGACAATCGACATTGTTGGATGACATAGAGATCTCACTTTCGATGTTGTATGGTTGCGGGTGTGGTGTTGTCGACAATCCCAACTGTTTGACAACCTCTGCTGAGATGAGGTTCTTCTGGCTTCTGCTATCAACAATAAAATGCAGTGGGGTCCCCTTCACCGACATCTGTGAATGAAAAAGGCACTCCCCTTCTTCAGGATCTGTTGGTTCTTCTGGTTGAATTGTTGCGGTCATGACAATAGCAGTGGGGTCCGCGTCAATGATCTGTCCTTTACCATTATTTTCAGAATCAGATTCTGAATCAGGGTTCGACTCTTTGTCTTTGATATCAGCCACCAATGATTGTTTTGAGCGACATTCATCGGTGTTCTGTCAGGGGCTTTTGTGGAACTCACACCATTTTCCGGTGTCCTTCTTTGTCTTCCCGTGACCCTTCTTTTGCTATGTCTTGGACTGGTTTTCGGGAGACTGTTTGTTAGGTCCGTCTTTGTCATACTTCGGTTGTTGCGGATTTGCAGACCCGGACTCCCATTTGTTCTGGTGCTTAAATTTCTGCTTGATTTTAACAACATATCGATAAGCAACATTGAGTGATGAGATGTCCAGAAAATCCATTTCAGTCTGGATGTATCTCTGTAGAGCCCCACGGTATTTCAGAACCAAATGTCACTTGGAGTCTTTGATACCCAGCTTGATGCGCAAGGTATGGAAGGTATTGGTGAACTCCAGAACTTCTTGGCCCCTCTCTTTCCGCTGTGTGGTCCATCTCATGTATAGGTCCTCATAGTTGCCAACAGGGTAACACTGTTCCTTTACCGCATCCACAAAAAATTCCCAAGTGGGATCGGCCCCATATATTCCAGACTCCTTTGTGGAACTTTGCTCCTAGTAAGTTTCCCACCAATGTTTGACATGAGGGAGAGATTTAAGGAGTGAGAAGGTGATCTTTTCTTTGTTGAAAAAATTGTGAACAGAGAAATAACCTTCTAGCAGAGTTAACCATTTTTCTAGGGCTTCTGCATCTATCTGTACTTCAAATACAGGAATATCAAAATTAACTTGTACCTTGAAAGGAGAGGTGCCTTTAAAGTGGTCTCTTGATGAAGATTCACCCACTATTATCGGCAGGCGTTGAAGGATGTGGGAAAAATTCTCCATCATTTTGTCCCTCTGTCGCGTGAGAGCTTGCTCAAGCAACAGATTGATAGGATTGTCTGCTCCGTCGTTTTTCTTTTCTTCCGCCATTGAGGGTTTCTAGGGTGTGCGATAGCGTTTGTCTTCAAGAGAGACAAGTTCGAGACCAAACTTGCTACACTCGGACCTCGTCGGGGACATGCACTAAAGAAACGATCAAGAGCAACCTGCTTCGATACCACTCATCCAGATTATTTTTGGCATGAAATGCGAGCGGAGGTATAATAAAGAAATGCACAGAGATACCGCAAATATTCAATAAGATAACATAAATGTATCAGAGATGCAACCATAAACACATATATAAAGTAATACATGATTTCTATTAATGAAATAAATGTATAGTGACTGTAAAAATACAGAGTGAAAGACTCACTAGAATGGTGGCAGCTTATCTCTGAGAAGAGACGTGACGGCTACTCGCATTCGCAAGAAGATGATTACAATGAGGCTTTGAAGGCCTTTTTACAATAAGAAGGAATGTCAAAAGTCCTAGACATCCAAAAACCTAACCCTAGGAGATGAAGCACCAAAAGTCACGTGGGCCCTGTTTGGGTAAGTTAGTACATCAACTTCCCGGGGTCGTAACTTTTGCATACGATCTCTGTTTTAGGCGTATGATAGCTCGTTGGAAAGGTATCGTAGAGGAGATTCATTTTGGGTGTTCAATTATGTATTTGAATATCATTGAGAACCTTGATCTTGAAAAACCTTCATTTGGGCCCTCAAAATGGCCCTGAAAGTTAAAAACTGCTAAAAATAGTAAATTGCCAAATTTGTCAAAAAATTGTTTTGAGCCTGTCGAAAAAGGTGGGTGGCTACCGATATCCACCTGGATCGCATTGCATCTAAATTAACCTGTTGGGGAAGAGCTCACATTTTTGCGCACTTACTTTCCTGAATTCGTGTTACCATTAGCTATGGTTGTACATGTGATTTCTTCTTCTTTCCAACTACCATCCAAACTTCATTTGTAGATATTAGGGGTATCTTGATTTCATTTTATCCACTAATTCTTTACCACACCACATATTCTCCTTAAATTTAGAAGTGATAATATTTGTAATATTATTGATATTCTGCATGACGGATTCTTCGTGTATTCCCTAATGATTTAGACAAGATTTGGCATCTTTATGCCATCCTCGCTTGAGACGAGGTGGTTTTGGCTAGAGTTTGAAGAAATTTTGGGGAGCCTCTTGTTATCCAGTTTTTTTTTTTTTTTATCTTGTTCTTATACGCTAGGTATCTGCCGTAGCAATGATATCAATGGGGGAAAGACTTGCTTCTATGAGGAGGGTAGGATAGGGTGTATTGCCCTTAATTTTGAGATTATAAGTTATAAAATTCTTTTGGATCTGTTCTATCTTTCTCCATATTCTCTAGATATACTACAACCCCAAACTTCACATCCATATAAGATAACTAGAGTGACGACAATGTGAAAGAGGAGTTTCTTTTTATCCCAAAGCGTTAATTTACAATTTCTTTCAAGCCCATAACAAGCTTTCCACCCTCCATTTATCCCCTTTTCAATGCTATTATATTATTTAAAAAAGTTGTTAAAATATCTAATCCATTGTTATATATATTTATATATTAAATATAATAAGTTATTATATATATATATATATATATATATATATATATAATAACGTGTTTATCTTATTTTTAAGTGATTCCTTTATTATTTGAATGAAGGTGAGGTTTATTTTCAAAAAAATTAGAAGTAGTGATAATATAAAATATCATGTATGAATATGTTCTTACCAAAATCTTAACCAAGGTAAGGTTTATATGTAATTTACTATTTCCAAATAAAGGTATGACACAATCTTTTTTGGACTTCTATAGTTCCAACTCAAGGATTATTGTAGACCCAAGTTCTTGAAATTCTATTGGTTTTTTAATTCCAACTCATCAACTATATTTTTTCTTATGAGGCCCTTTGTAGACCCGAATTTACTCTAATAAGTCTGTGTTCATATCCCCCACCTTTAGCCATATACTTCTAGACTTCAATCACCATTGTTACTCTTTGTTTCTTTGAGCCCGAGAAATAGAACTTTTGGCCTCTTGACCTTGAAAAAAGAGCTTCCTTTCCACCTCCTCTTATAATATTTCGTGAACCTCCTACAATTTTCTTTCACATTATTGTCACTTTATCGGATTTCTATAGGAGGATCTTACCCATTCTTTAGAACCTACTTTAAGTTCGTAATATTTTGTTCCCAAACATAAGAAGGAGAATTAATGATTGGAAAGGATGAGGGTTGTTTAATTAGAGTAGGGACCTCTTTGTACCACATGTATAAGGGAATGAAGTGAAAGGGGAGTAAGTTGAGGTCCTTGTTGTGATATATTTTTTTTAAACAAAAGGGGGAGAATTTTATTATGAAAAGGGGGCCAAGAGGCCTGCAAAAAGATACAACAATTCAAGATTTGATTCTACTCTGATCAAAATTCTCTATAGGAGGGATAATAAAGAGACTATCAAAGTCTTTGAGTTCTTCCATAAATACAATATTTCAGAGTGTCCAGGATACCCTTTGTAAAACATGTCGAATATCCTTATACAAAAATTGTACATTTAACAAATATTGATTGCTACTACACTAAATGTGCCATCATTCATTTCTCGGGGCTAGTTCATAAAGGTTGAGATGGACAGGAGCTGTTGGCGGTGAAGAAGCCTCCTTTGAGTTCATGTAGCTTGCATCTTGTTGTGGACGGTCCTAGAAATCTTTTGTTTGAAGCCTGAGTGCATTGCAATCATCCTAAAGCTGTCTAATTGTTTGCTTTTGAGCCACTGATTCCTCCATAATTGTGTTGAGATGAGCAGAGAGCCCATTATACTAAATTTGTAGAGAAAGGATTGAATTCCTTAAATCAACCAAATCCGCCTCCAATTGCGACACCTTGTGTGACCAACGAGAGTTTTTGCACTGATCCAGGTGGATATTGGTGACTACCCACCTATTCCAACTAGCTCCTCTTGTCATTTTTTAGTTCAACATGTTCTTCTGTAGTTATTTGTAATTGTGGGTTCTACACTTCTGGGGATGTTTGAAGCCTTAAACATCTTCCAGGTGGATATTCATGGCCTCCCACCTAATCCAACTGACTTATTTTGTATGTTTTCATGTCAACACATCTTGTTGTACTTCTAGGGTTGTTTTGGGGCCCTAAACAATGTTATTTTGGTGTGCCACAGTTAAACTGTAGACATAGTCAGATTTTTATGGCATAATGCATAGTTCTCTAAAATACCTTTCCAATATGCTATCACATGCCTAAAACAAATATCATATGCAAAAGTTACGACCCCGAGAAGTTATTGTAGTAACTTACCCAAACAGGGCCCACATGACTTTTGGTGTTTCATCTCCTAGGGTTAGGTTTTTGGATGTCTAGGGTTTTTGAATTCATGTTATCATAAAAAGGCCTTCAGAGCCTCATTGTAATCATCTTCTTGTGAATGAGCGTAGTGGTCACATCTCTTCTCATAGATAAAGATGCCACCATTCTAGCAAGTATTGCACTCTATGTTTTTATAGTCTCTTTACAATTCTTTCATTAATAAAAATCATGTATTGTTGTATTTCTCTGTTTCTGGAAATTTTCATGAGATTTCATTGAATATCTCTGCTTTCATTTCGTTTCAAAAATAATCTGGATCAGTGGTATCAAAGCAAGCTTCTCTTGATCGTTTTTCATCACATGTCCTCGACGAGGTCCGAGTATAATCAGTTGGGTCTTGATTTTGTCTCTCTTGAGGACAATCACTCTCGCATGCCTAAGAAACCCTCGATGGTGGCAGAAAAGAAAAACGATGGAGCAGAAGATACTATTAACCTGTTGCTTGAGCAAGTTCTCGTGCAACAGAGGGACGAAATAATGTAGAATTTTGCACACATCCTTGAACGCCTGCCCAATAGCAACATATGCATATTCGTCTAACGACCATTTTGGAGGAACCTCTCCCTTCAAGGTACAAGTTAATTTTGATATTCCCATATTTGAAGGTTAGATAGATGTAGATGCCCTAGAAAAATGGTTAAATCTATTAGAAGGTTATTTCTTTGTTCAAAATTTTTTTGATAGGGAAAAGATCACCTTCACACTCCTCAAGGCTCTTCCCCATGTCAAACATTGGTGATAAAATTACTGGGAGAAAATTTCCGTAGAGTAATCTGGAATATATGGGGCCAAGCCCACTTGGGATTTTTTTTGTGGATGTGGTCAAAGAACAATACTATCATGTTGATAACTATGAAGACCAATACATGAGATGGACCACACTATGGAAAGAGAAGAGCCAAATAGTGTCAGAGTTCACAAATACTTTCCATACTTTGCACACCAATTTAGGTATCAAAGACTCTGAGCGACATTTGGTTCTGAAATACTGTGAGGCTATGCATAGGTACATCCAAACCGAAATAGATTTCCTAAACATCTCATCTTTGGGAGCTGCCTATCGATATGCTGTCAAAATCGAGTAGAAATTTAGGTACTAGAACAAATGGGAATTCGAGTATGTAAATATGAAACAACCAAAGCACAATAAAGATGACCCTAACCAACAACCTCTAGACAACCAGTCCAAGACATAGAAAAAAAAGGGTAAATTAAAGACGAAGAATGACACTGGGAAGTGGTGTGAATTCCATAAAATCCCCTAGCACAACATCGATGAATGTCGCTCAAAACAATCATTAGTGGCCGAGGTCAAATACATGGAGCCGAACCCTGATTTAGAATCCGATCCAGAAAATATTGAAAACATACAGAACATTGATGCATACCCCACTACTACTGTTGCGACCACAACAATTAAGCTAGAGGAACCATTAGATCCTGAAGAGGGGGAGAGCCTCTTCCATTCGCAGATGTGGGTGAAGGGGACCCCATTGCATTTCATTGTTGATAATGGCATCCAAAAGAACCTCATCTCAACTAAGGTTGTCAAATATTTGGGGTTGTCGACAACACCACACCCATAGCCATACAACATAGGGTGGCTTCATCAAGGACTAGATCTTCGCGTCAACCAACAATGTCGCCTATCCTATGGCATCCATCCCTTCAAGGATGAGGTAGTGTGTGATATTGTCCCTCTTGATGTCTGTGATGTTGTTTTGGGCCAACCATATATGTGGAAACATCATGTTGTCTATGAGTCTAGACCTCGTAGTGTCATTATTACTCTGGGAGGTCATCTCTAGATGATACCAGAGGTAGTTTAGACTAATACTCCACCAAAACATCACCGCAAGGTAATCTCTCATACTACAAAATTCATCCTCTTCATTGTCTGTTCCAAGGATGCACATAAGACCACTACAACCATTGTAGCCTCAACACCTTCTATCCAACAAAAATAGATTGTTGAAGAGAAAGAAGATACTTTTTCTTCACCTACAATGGTGTCTACACAATGCCCCATCAAGCCCAGAGACAATAGGTTGGTGGAACAGATCCAACCCCTCCCACAACAGGTTTGTGACAGTTTTCCACAACTCAAGAAGCACAACTTCTCCAACAAGGAACACATCTCACTAAGCTTCAGATTCAGAAAATGCTTTCCCCTCTTCCCTGGGCACTTAACGCAATGGAGACCATTTCTTCCTAATGGGGGATGATTGATCTAGGTGGATATTGGTGACCACCCACCTGTTCCATCTCGCTCCTCTTGTCAGTTTTTAGTTCAACACGTTCTTCTGTACTTCTTTTTAATTGTTGGTTCTACACTTACGGGGTTGTCTGAATCCCTACACATATTCTAGGTGGATACTAGTGGCCTCCCACCTAATCCAACTGGCTTATTTTGTATGTTTTCATGTCATCACATCTCGTTGTACTTCTAGGTCCGTTTTGGGGCCCTAAACAGTTTTATTTTGGCATGCCATAGTCAAACTATAGACATAGTCAAATTTTGATGGCATAATGCGTATTTCTCTAAAATACCTTTCCAACGGGTTATCACGCGCCTAAAACGGAGATCGTATGCAAAATTTACAACCCCGAAAGTTAATGTACTAACTTACCCAAACATGGCCCACATGACTTTTGGCGTTTCATCTCCTAGAGTTAGGTTTTTGGATGTCTAGGGTTTTTGCATTCATGTTTATCATAAAAAGGCCTTCAAAGCCTCATTGTAATCATCTTATTGTGAATGAGCATAACTGTCACATCTCTTCTCAGAGATAAAGCTGCCACCATTCTAGCAAGTCTTGCACTCTATTTTTTTTATAGTCTCTTTACAATTATTTCATTAATATAAATCAAGTATTGTTGTATTTATGTGTTTCTGGAAATTTTCATGAGTATTTCATTGAATATCTCTGCTTTCATTTCGTTCCAAAAATAATCCGGATCATGGATTCCATTGACAATGTTTGTCAATTTCTGAAGGTTGAGAATAAAATGAAAGAACAATGGGAGATTCATGAATGTCCACCAGAACACCAAAGTGGGAATGAGGAAAAATTCGAGACATGTAGTGAATGTAATGAGTATGACACACAATCTTGGACACCATATCGTCATCACCAACTTCAACATTTAAGTTCCCACACAATGACATTTTCCTGAAGACCATATCTTTACATTTTGCAATCATCATCGTGGATATGGCCGCATGAGATACAAATTGGTTCATATCATCACACAAAGGGAAGTGATGAAGTATTTGAGGGAAGGATCATCCCTGGCATGGGGTTTTAATGTAATTTCACGGGTGTGCATGTCAGCCACGTGCCTAGAGGGAAATGGTTTTGTGACATCCCTGGTGATGTGGAATTATGGGATGGGATCCCACATGAAATGAGGGCCCGAGTGAGGGGGGAGTCTTGTTATGAACCATTTCCCTCATTTTCCAGATTGTTATAATGGATATTATTCCCCTTTTAGGACCTAGGGTCCTTTGATTTATTTTCCTAGTGAAAATTGAGGTGAGCATACATATGATCATGGTATAATTGTGTTGTGGTGAAGTCCATTTACGATCAAAGTTTCCTTATGCTTCCAGGTGGCGAGATTGGCCTAACTATTAACGTCCTAATTATTTACTCTCAAGACATGAAATAATTCAATGGTCATGAAGGTCTTGATTTTTGATTGGATTTTGGTTATAATGGATCAAATATGAATATTCCTTAGAAGAGAATTGTTCCTTGCATAAGATATGATGAGTTTATAATCTCCTATCACTGTGAGATTCAATATGCCTCTATATTTGGCCAGGATCAGACCCTGTAGAAGTGCATAAGATTCTTCTTTATTGTTTGATGAATGACCTATGATCCAAGCGAAAACAAAGTTCAATCTCCCTCCCAGTTTGAACAACACCCCTCCCGCACCTTCCACCCCGCCTCTTGTTGTGATATTAACCAAGTTATGGTTTTTTTTATTTAATACCATGGATGGGGTAATGAAAGAGTATATTTGTAAATCATCTTCTGAAATGACGTTATCCAAAAGAAATATATCCATCCTTTTTGTGATATGAGCTTTAATGACCTTGTTGTTCTTCTAGGAAAACTTACCTATTTTAGGCAATCCATTAAACATGTATTAGTTGGATATGATATCTTCCATGGTTTTCTAGAAAATATATTTAATGTAGACTCCTCCTCAATTTTCATGGGAACTCCTTACAATATCTATAGCTCCTACTATTAGTATGTTGAGCTAGTCCAAGTTGTCCCTATATTCTTTTAAGGTTTCTCAACATATTTTCTTTTTCATCCAACTATATGGGCCATAAACATTGAACATTAACATTAATATTGATATGTCCCTAGTGAATTGAAAGAATATTTAGGAATGTCTTGGATCCCAGTGTTTGAGAGTGAAGGAGAGGGGATTCCATAAGGTTGTTGTTCCCTAGGAGGCTCCTCACGATGAAATAATAACTCCTTGAGTTATTCCTTTCCATAGATATCCATGCATTTCTTGAAATGCTATTTCAAAGATATATGTTTTTTGGATAAGAACCACACTTTCATTTTCTTCCTTGACGAGACTTGTTAGATAATTTTGGTTCTTCCTACTTCCATCCTTATAATATTCTAGGAGAGGATTTTCATTTATAATTTTAGGGTGTTGTAGAGCTATTCCTAGAGTCCCAACTAATTCATTTTAATGTGATATCATAGACTCCCCTTTCCATACCCCATAAGGAATTCCTTGTGGATTTTCCTAATGCAGGGATCATTGTCCCTTCCTCTCTAGCTTCTTCTTCTTGTAGCTATGCCTTGTAGTGTCTAGTTAAGAACTTGTGTTGGAATATCCTCTAAAAAATTGATGGTACCATTTTTATATAGTCAAGGAGGATGGAATTTATACCCATATTATGGATCAATGTTTGTCCTTAATATCCTCAAGGGTATGGTTGTTATTTTTCATTTTTTTTACAACAACTTCATTTTCTTTATTTTATTGTGGATTTGCTTCATGGTTTTCCTAAGATAGTATTTTGAAACTATTGTTATAGGGGTAGGGTGAGTGGTTATTAAGGGGCCATACTTGATTTATATTCACTTTTATCCTTGGTTTTCTCATTTATTGTTGGTTTTCTTGTTCTTCATTTTTTGAAAACCCTAATCTTCCTCCATATGTTCTTGCTTTCCATTTTCCATTTGATATTTTTTTGCAATCTTTTACAAAACAAATGTGTTCATGATATTTTGATATGTAAACTATCATGGATATTCCATTGGAACAATTCTTCATAACAAATCTTGCAATATTTTGAAGTCTTATATTATGCAAATTATTTCCTTAGATCCCAGATTAATTATTACTAGTTTAGTGCTTGAATTTATGAAAAGCTTAAATTGAAATGAAAGTACACGCAAATAAACAAACTATCCACAATATTGAACACAAGATGTATCTTGGGAAACCTGATATGGGAGAAAACCCAACTAGAAGGTGAGGCCTTTGATCTACTCTCTTTTCTTTAGTTATGAAATGCAAGTAGAGAGAAAGGGGAACTCACTATGGTGTTTCCTTTTAACAAAGTGGACTAAACGACTACTACATAATATCCTACCTCCTTTATTATGTTCTCAAAATACCACTCCTGTATTTTTTTCTCAACTATGGAACAAGTACAATGCTAAAGAATGGAACCCCCTCTCTTCCTAGTGGACTCGTATTTAACATAGCCCGATAGTTGTCTAGGGTTAGGGTTTTTGCATCCTCAACCCTCGATTAGTGATAAGGATTTGGACCTTCTAGAATCTTCTTGATAGTCCATGTGTGGCTAGCCCCACACGTGTGAGTAATGGGGGGCTTATGTGGCATACACTCATACCATGGTGGTTAATAAGGTAGGTCAACTTGTGCGAGGCATAACTTTTTCATACAGGATTTGATTGAGGTGATTTTCACATCGTTGGAAAGGTTTTGGTGTGTAGAACAACATCTATGGAATAAAGCTATACTCACAAAGTTTTGACCCCAAAAAATGGTGTTTGATGCCTCAAATGGATTTGGAAGGTTCCAGACCCCAAATCTCAAAGCTGGGACTTGCCGCTAAAATGGGCCCTACAAGCCAATTCCTCTAATCTTTCCACCCGAGAAGTACCAAGATATATGAAAAATTATATAATGATGAAACCCGAATCATGTTTGTTACATTTAAAGGGAAGTTTATCACAATCAAGTGGATGTTTATGGATCCATCCTTCAAGCTACATGTTTATTTCATTTGGTAGACCCTATTATATATATACACTACTACAATATGGGGTTGTAGTATCACCATTAGCATCATCTTCCACTATATTTTTTTGAGAAAAAAAAATGAAGTCTATATGATGTAAAACATGATGCTAAAGGGGGCGTTGTTATCTACATTGACTTTGTGTCGACCCTGTGTCATCACACTTTACAGGTGTTGTCTTAGTGATAAAGAATATGACACAAAAAAATTGTTTGCATCACGTTAACATCGTACTATGTCAAATATTATTGAAAAAAACTTATAGAGTCACTTTCACATTGATTACATCATATGTGTGTTTATTGTGTTGTATTAGCATTGTATTTCATTGATATTAGCATTGATATTTCATATGGGGTGTCATTTTTGCATCATATGTGAGTCATACTAGCATCGTAATATCATTGAAATATGGAACTTTTAGTCATGTTTGTGTCTTATTAATGTTTTTTTATATCACTATTGTGTCACGTTAGCGTCATATATGCGCCATTATTATTCATTTATGTGGCATATTGGTGTTGTATTGCATCACTCATGAATCATGTTAACGTTAGGTCTGTGTCGTTATTATTCCTTTTGCATCGCATTAGTGCCTTTTTAGCATCATTGTAGATAAGTTGTGTCAAAATAATATTAAAATTGCGTCATTTTAGCATCAAAGTTGTAATGTAATTATTATTAAGGATTTATTTTTTTTATTAATTTAATTAGTTTTTAATTATTATTATTATCATTATTATTTTAGTAAAAATAATTATTATTACTAATATAATGATGAATTATTAATTTAGTTTAATATTTATTTATTTCTTCAATTAACATATCCTAGGGAAATCCCCTAGGAACTTCTCCATTTTGAGGATGGTACCCAAGGTAAACCCTATATTCTTCAGGACATAAGGTTAGGTCAATAATAGGGCTCAAAGACACTTCAACATTATACTCATTAAGATCTCAACATGTCACTTTCGGGAACTAAACTTGGGTGGGGAGAATAATGATCCTCTCAACCACCTAGGCTAAAACCCAATTGAGTAATTATTAATTATATAATATTTTGATATTGATGAGATTGATGGTTAGTATTAAGTCTATTTTACAATTTAATAATCAAGAGAGAAAAATTGAGTATAAAAAACAACATGAAGAAATATCTACACATAAAAGGAAGTGAAATGAATTTGACATCAAAAGTTTATTGAACTACTTGCAAATAAGTTGTACACCCACCCCAGGGAAATGCCAACTTTGTATACAACATAGCATGAAAACATTTCTACACATATAAGGAAATGAAATGGATTTGATATTAGAAGTTGATTGCACTGTTTTCAATGCCCTCCTCATATTCTAAACCCTTCTCATCTTCTAAACCCTTCTCATCCTCACTCTGTAAAAATATAATAAAAAAGCTATTAGAGATATAAGGCTTACCCATGTAATAATTTAAGTCACCTTAGGGACTTTAGGTTAAAAGATTATGGTTTTCGTCTTTTAGGGTTTTGGCCTCTCAAGTTGTTTATAACAGTGAGGACCCTCATTGTAATTTCATACCATTCAATAATAATATCGTTTAGTGTTTATGGAGATCATGTTTTCAATATCGTAATCCTACCTAAGGTTTCTTTGGTTCCCATAATATGGTATCGGAGTAGGGAGATCCTCATGGACAATTTTAAGAAATCAATTGAAAGGTAAAGAGGGGAATCCAACCATTAGGTGAGAGGTTGTGAGATAGAGGAAAATTGCATATTGAAGAAGCTGTGAGTAAAGTTGTCATGATTTGAAGGAGCCGCCAATGCAAATATTCAAGCTGCCCAGTTTTGTCATTGCCTAAAATTACATTTCCACCAATCATAAGGAAATCATACAGTTGTACACTTAGAAAGAACTTATTGAATTAAAGGATCGAGTTGTCATTATAAGAAAGAGGAGCTTTATAGACTTGAAATTGGGTCATATTTAAACCAGCATATCGCTAGAGGGAATCATGTAGTCGTCAGGGAAGGCATTGTTTTGTTTGTTTGTTTGTTGTATAAGTCGGGATTGTTGAAAAGGATCAATGGAGATTTCCACTTGCAATCAAGATGCCTCTCATGCCTATAGATAACAACTGTCATATACAAAAGGGAACTTTGCAACAATTTGGAAGATCCATCATTTCAAAATAAAGAAATTGTTGGGTCAATGTATAAAAACGTCTCCATCACTGTGAACCGCCTAGTTGAAATTTTGTAGCCATTGATCCAATAGGTGTCGACACTCATAGAGTCATACAAAAATCTTATTGCCAATGCCTAGTTGCCATTCATTGCTTATTCTTAGTTACTAGAGTTGGAGGAAAGAGTTTCAATCGCTAAATTCCTGGAGTTTTTAATGGAGATCAAAGCTTGTTGGTAACATTGTTTTACTTGTTATAAATTTCTTCAAGAGAATATGAATTTCATGGGAAATATACTAATAGGGAAAAATCCTATCAATTATGGACTAGATTTTGAGGGTACAAAAGCTAATAATCTGATAAATGCGAAAGGGAAGAACCCTAATAATACAATTAGTACCAATGCAAATTTTGAAGAGGGTCTTAAAGATATATGATGATGGGTCACATAAATCATACTCTTTCCTTTATCAAAGGAGATGTAGTTATTTTCAAATATCCTGCGGATGCTGATGGTGGTGAAGAATCTATTGAAGAAAAGGGATTTTATGCATTTTAGGAAGCCCACGCTTGAAGACAGGAAGGGATCAGTTAACAACTCAAAATAGATTGTTTTCCAGTTAGTTCAAAAGTTGTGGATCCAGGGAAACATCCTCATTAGTTGGATAGACATGCAAGTGGATTGCAGTATACTAGTGAGGTTGCATGACATGCATGTGGATTACATTCTACTAGTGAGTTTACATGACATACATGTGGATTGTTTCCCAGTATTTTACTTTGGGATATTTGTGATTCAGGAGTTTAGGGAGGTGGAATCCAGGAAAACGAGAATTCAACTCAAAAACTACACTATTACAAGGGTTATGAGGTAGCTTGATGGAGCTCAAACTGGTCCAAGTGTAGGATTAAACCACACTCCAAGTTCTAAATGTGAGTAGGAAATACTACACTAGTTAATTGCAAAATAAAGAGAAGAGAGAGAAAAACATACTCAATATTCACACGTAAGAGACTAAGAAACCAACTCGAATCACACTGTATTAATCCTTGATCATGAGTAAAATATATAGGAATCTTTGTAGACAATTTGGTTGTTAATGATGTCAACCTTGATAGATAGGTGAAGTATCATTGATTGATTGGTTTGAGAAGAATTGACAATATTGGACATAATGTTATGAAGATGACTTGAATTTCAAGCATTGTCAACATTAGACATAATGTTATGAAGTTGACTTGAATATCAGTACAAAGATAATATTGACTAATATATTGTATGATCTTGATGCGCTCATCCTATATTGTATGAGATTGATGAAATCACCTAATGAAAATATGTTCTATGGTGGATTGTGTCATTAACATCCATGTACAAAAATAAACTGTGAAGAAATTGTCCAGATAAAAAGGGTAAATGGAGAATCCAATATGGATGCATAGAAATCACAAATAAGAATGTTGGACATGGTGTTATAGTGTTGCCATTGATGTCAAATAAGATTAGTATGGGAATCAATATAGTCACAGAGTCAAGAAGTCTGGTATAAACATCTCAACAAGAATTTGAAGAAGTTGAAAAAGTCAAAGGTCGAAGTCAAAGAAATCGGGGGTTGAAGTCAGATAAGTAGAAGAAGTTAAAATCAAAGAAGTCGAAGATCGAAGCTGAAGTCGAAGTCGAAACTGAAGCAAGTTGAGATGACCAAAGTTGAATTACACAAGTTAGTTTTCTTCTAAGTCGATTCGGTCTAAGTAGAAGTGAAGTAAATTACCCCAAAGGTCGAAGTTGAAAGAAAATCGAGTCAGAAAATTCAAGTCGGTCAAAGAAAGTTGGGATGACCAAAGTCGAATCTTTCAAGTCAGTTTTCTTCTTTGTCAAGTTAGTCCAAGAATGAAGTAACCCAAAGGTAGAAGTTGAAGCAAACTTAAATTGGGAAATAAAAGTCAGGTCAAGGATGAAGCAAGTTGGATGGACCAAAATTGTTACACTCAAGTTGAAATTTCTCCTAGTTGAGTCATCCAAAAAGATGTTTATCCGTCGAATGAGGAAGCAAACATGAAAAAGGGCGAAGACCAAGTTGAATCTTTAGTGACAAGAACCTGAGAGGGAACTGATTTTAATATTGACGTAGACCCCAACCCCTTCTCCTCTCCTTCGAGGCTACGCGACCTCTCGTTCTAGGATCGTTCAACACCTGAGTCAGATTGACTCTTTGGCTCCTTGTTGGAACCTGAAAAACTCTATCACAGGTCCTCCTTCCTTGGCGCAGGTCTTATCATTATACAAATTTCAATGCTTATGGGTGCTATCCTTCCCTGCTGATCCCTTAAATTTTATGTGACCACAGATTACGACCATGGGCCAACTCCCTTCGCGACTTCGTGCTTTGGAGCTTTTACGAGTTGTTTTCTTCCCTTTTCTTGATTCCAGAATCGATGAATTCTCCAGGACCAGATCTACGGTACATGTTTTTATCACAGACAATGACTATTATCTACTCCCCAAATCTGTCCTTCAGGAGTTTTCACTTCTCCTATCTCTATTTCTCCTAATTTGCGAATCAACGAAGCACTTATTTGACGCCATGTGTCCTATATCAATGGACGGCTAGGATTGCTTCGTTCCCAACTCTTTGGGTGTACTCCTCCTTGTATTTCTTCCGAAGGGTTCTTCCTCTAAATTTTGTGGATCTCTGCCACGTGCCCTTCCCAACACCAATGACTAGGATCAACTCTTCTCTCCACGACTCCGCGAAGATCTTTGTTCGCTCTTGGAAAACCTTCTGGATCACTTGCTCCCAGACCTCTCAATATTTTTCCACCTGTATCTTCCAACGATGGATGACTTCACACTCTTCGGGACTTCGCACGTCCTTGATGCCCTTGCACACTAAACGCAACTTCATTTTCAAGACTTAGGTTGTTCTCAAAATTCTTTTGCACTCCTTGCAAAGTTCCAAGAAACTCTTCTGCGTTTTTTCTTGGCTTGAAAACCTTCAAGGTTCCCAGTTCCTCTGTGTTTGCACCCAATTCGTCACTTGGTGAGAAAATAAAGGGTGCTTACATGCCCAGTTGGGTCTTGCTGAGCATGACAACTGTAGAGTAAAGGGTTAGAGAAACAAAAACAAAACTATAAGCAAGAATTGAATTAAAACAAACTAAAACTATGAGCATATGGATAAAGAAATAACAAAGACAACAAGACCAATATCACCAATGTTTTTAGGCTGATCAATTGATGAAATCAAAGCACAATGAAGAAAGGGGACTGTGATTCCCTTCTTTATCCAATGGAAGGCTCTTGTGCCCTCACAAACTTGCTCTCCTTACAATAAGAAAATGAGAATGATGGTGAAAGAACTCCAAGCACAGTCACTCAATGGAGAGGTGAATGGCTCAATGAAATGGTGCTAATGTGTTATTGTCAAGGAGTGAGTCCTTAAAACAATCTAAGCATCATAACATTACATGAAATTCCTTGAGAAAATGAGGTTTCCTCATGGCTTTTTATAGCATTGCATTGGGTGATTATGTAACTCCTTTGAGGTGTGAAAAGGGGCTCTTTAGGGCTTAATTAGGTCTTTGACCAGCCTACCATGCGGATTCAGCTCAGATTTGGGAGTCAAATCGGCTTGGGAGCTGATCCATAAGTGGTTGGGAGGGCGACCAATTCCATAAATGCGCCGTTTAGCAGGTGCACGGGTTTTTGCGCCAACAACCGCGCGTCGTGCGCACATGCGCTCATTGTACGTTCTTGTTCCGTGCATATGCGCGCACACCCAACTTCTGTTAAGCGCCCTTCAATTTTTGGTTACTTTGTATAGTTTTTTACCCTTTTGCAATGCTGTGAAATTAATTCAGTGCCATGAATGACTTCATTCTTGTTTGATGATGCTGAGTTCTTGTCGCCATGTTCGGACGAAATTTCAGTGATAACAAATGCCCCCTGATGGATGAGGTTAGGAGCATATGTATAGCCAAAATCCATCAATGTTTCTTTTACTGAGAATGTGGTTGTAAGAGAGAGCAATAGTGAGACCGTTTAGAGCGATCCGTTGGAGAAGAAAGGAACCGGTAGAACCCGACCTTCCATAAGGTGTGTAACAATATACAACTGTGTACAAACGAGGCAGGCATGCCCCATGCTCGTGTTATGTAACTCTGACAAAAGATGACTGAAGTGTTGGTGTAGATAACTGCAGCGCCTTCGGGGGCGGTGATGATAAAGGCAGAAGACAATTCTGCAAAGGAATACACTCTGAACAATAGGTAATGATCGCGGTAATAAGTAGCGACGATCATGTGGGCATTGATGGCCCTACCAGGTTCAGAGGTCTTCGACAAATGATAAAAAGAATTGCAATAGTCACAAAGTAAGACCCACCATAACATGAGAAAGTGTGGCGTCGAATGTTATGGGGGCCAATGACAGTAGGGAGCAATGGTGTTTCACCCTGTGCCGTCCGAGATCTCTCATTAAATGGAGAATGAGAATCAAGATACGGTCGCCCTTCTGGAAAAAGTGTGTTGCTGTCGACAAAAGGGGAACGCGACTCCCAGAAGCAAAGGGCTTCATAGAATCTACTGAAGCGAGGAAGTGGCAGAGGTACATGGACGAAGTCAAAAAGTGGGAAGACTCAAGACTGCCCTTGGTTGGAGGGTGTATGACATAATGAGTGGCCGCAACCGTGTGACAAGGTCGAGTGTCAGGGGGACGCCAAGACCGAGGATAAGCTGTGCCAGAGGCGGGACAAGGTAAACAAATTCAGAGGGTAGAGGTAAGTGACCTGTGGAGTACTCTGAAGATATGGACGATGCCGGCAAGGGTAGATGATAAGGAATGCTCCAACCAAGGGTGACATGGGTTGCGTGTGGCCAAAAGGAAGCAAGTCGCCAATGGTGATGACAAAAGAAAATGTAATGACTGGAAATAAATGTGTTTGTACCATAAATAATGAATAATTTGGGGAAAAATGTACAAATACAGAAACGGGTGCCCCAGTGTGAAAAGAGTGCCCCAGGGAGGGCAGAAACTTCGTGGCAAACTGATGAAGGGTGGGGGCCCCATTGGTGAGTTTCTGTATGAGGTAGGTGAAATGGAGATAGGTTTTCAGATGGGAAAACTGATGGTGGATGAAATGGAGGGTTCATGATCCTGCAGAGGTGCAGGTAAAAATAATAGAACCATAAAGAGTTGATCTGGGAGTCCATATGGGAAGCTAGCAAAATGAGGAGAAGAAGTATGTGGTTGATGCGCAACATGATGCAAGACTATCGAGACTCCCATCCCTAAAGGGTAAATGAAGAACAACATGAGTGTCAAAAGTGCCAGAAGGTGATATGAATGGGACAACTCATGTGGGTAAGAGAGCTATTGGGTAACAGTACCAAAGATGCAAATGGAGGTGTGAGTACTGCAGAGCCGGGAATGAGGATCCTAAAGGCAAATATCAGAGGGTGTGACTGGAAATGGAAATGCAATACAATGGGGGAGACTACATGCCAGTGCTGAATATATATACCTGAAGGGATGATGTCGGTGAACGATGAGCAAGTACCTGCGCACATAACAATCAAATACCCAAAGTGAACTATATCTGAAGAGAATCAAAGATATGAGCATGTACTTGACAAATGTGACTATGCGTGTGCGTACCTGACCATGATATGAAGAAAAAGGGCACCCCGAGGGCCTAGGACGAAAAGTGACCCAGGGACGGCCGAGATGTAGGCGACGGGATGCTGATCCCGTGGCTGAAGACGGTTTGAAAAATGGACACCTTGGGCTCCCGGAATGGTGAGTGGAAGTTTGGCAAAAGGCCTATATATAGCTGTAGGGCCCACATTGCCACCTCATTTGTACTTGCTGCTACAGTGACTGGACGAGGAGATTGCAGAGGATATTTGGAGTTTCAGGGAGCACAAGGTATCCGATCGACGGTGTGTGAGTATCAGGTTGGTGGTCTGATCATCCTGCATAGAAATAGATTTCCAATTTGTGGGCAGGGTAGGTACGGGGGGCCGTACAGGGGGTTTAAGGGGATTTTTTATAGGATGTGGGCCCACATGCGCAGACGATTTAGTGGAAGGCACACATACGTGCGCGCTTGTCCACCGAATAGATGTGCATGGATGCGCGTGAGGGGGAATTTAAGGCGCGCCCTAGGGGCGCGCCTATGAGGTGGACAGGTGCGCATTAGTGCGCGCCTGTGAGGTGGACAGTCTCACTTTGGAGCGCGACTATAAGTTGGATAGGCGCGCTCAAGAGCGTGCTTGTGTAATGAAAAGGTGAGTTGGGTGGGTTATGGGGTAAATCCTCAGATACGCCATCTAAGAATCAAGGAGGCGTTGGGAGTGCCTCAGGTTCAGGCGAAATGACATGAAAATCCTCGAGTGGCGAGGTAATGTCAATTACCGTCGCTGCGGGTTGGTGACGCAGGGCCAACTGACGTTGCCTGTATGCGAGGATCATCAGACACTGGTATGTAAAGTGAGTTAATGAATCACAGAGAGAGCAAGGGAATCTCATACGTTCGTTGACTGAAGTGGTGACATAGTGAATGCCAGTGATAGTCGAAGAGGACGTAGCAGGGCATGGGTTGTTCTGGAAATTCTGGTGTACCGCAGCTAATGTCTGCCGGAAACGTGGCAGTGCTGGGCAATGATGGGTGTAATGGCCATATTCGGAACAGATAGCACATGCGAATTTAGTCGTCAACCCTTTACTACTGGAAGTTGTGGTGGTAGTAGGACTAGCAGTAGTGACGGGTGTTGTGGGAGTTTGATTGAGGGGAATCAAATTCCGTAATTCCGGTAATGATGGGCAGTTGTTGGTTTGGTGGCCCTCTTTCTCACATAATGCGCAAGGTGGTGGGATGCGTGGAGGAAGTGGAGTTGTGGGCTCTTTCTTCTTTCTCCTGCCCCCAGCTGTAGCAGGGGGGGTAGGGAGTATGGGGGTAGTGGGGGTGAGGACGAGAATCGTCATGGGGAGGCCTTCCTGTGGGGGAAGGGATGGGCGCGGGACCATATCAGGTGGATTTAAATACCACACTGGGATTGCTAACACCATATTTGGTAGTGTGAGTGTTGCGGCTACCTGGAAAGCTTCGATACAGGGTGGAGGGTAAAAGAAGGGAATTTGAGTGAGGGGTTGGGGAACTGTCTCCAAAATGGGACTATGCCCTTGAGGGGACGTGGATTCGTGGACTGTTGAGGTCGACGAGTGTGCAGGAGGCTCCGGTTGGAGTGGTTCTGCGACTACTGAGACTTCAGGAATGACGGAAGCCTCATGAGGAGGAAGAGTATCCTCCGTGTGAGTTTTGTTAGATGAGACGACGCATACTTGATTAGGGGGAAGGAGTGGTGGTGCTCCATGGTACGTCCCCAACAATGATGGATATTTGAAAATCCCAGGACCCATCTCGACGATTGGATATGCATCTTTGTTGGTGTGAATGAGAGGAAGAATATTATCGAGGTTGGCAGATGGGTTAGGCTCATAATGTGAGACTTGGTCGATGGTTACAATCTTTCCGTTGTGGGGGAACATGATTGTGCGAAATATGGATGATGCCACTGCCTTCATAGCATACATGTAGCTACGCCCGAACAAGATATTGTAATTGAGTGGGGCGTCGATAACTTCGATGTCAATGAGAATAGTTTTGCCCCCGAGTTCAACGGGGACATTTTGGAAGAGACCTTCAGGAGATGATGGTCGTCCGTCATAAGCTCTTAATGTGATGGTGGAGGGTATAAGTTCCGGGGAAACCAGTTTCTGCCATACTGTTTTGGACATGATGCATGTAGATGCACCTTCATCGATGATGCACCGATGAACGGTGATGTTCCGTATTTTTACTAGTATTTGAATAGCGACCAAGGCGGGAAGACGAGGTTCGCAGCTATCAAGGTCGAAGGTGATGAGTCGAGTATCAGCATGGTCGACTGTCCCTAAGGCGGAAAGTAGTGATTTCCGTTGGGTAGGACAAGTTTGGAGGACTTCCAAGACTGACATGGCAGCCAAGGATTGTGCTAAGTTGTCTACCAAGCTGTAATTATGAGCTGCCCTAGCCTGTGGGTTGTGGACATTCCTGCGCAAGGGGATGCGAGGGATGCGTAATGGTGGTTTGGCGGAAGGGCGAGGGATCACCAACGGGGGTCCCGTCAGTGTAGGGTTTGTCTCTGGAGAGATAGGAGTAGACTCAATTGGTGTCTGATACTGGCGATTGCGTGTTTGCAGAAGAATTTCTTCCTCACTGGTGAGGAGAATTGTTCGCTCTGCTGGATTGTTGGGGTTGTGGTATTGGCCCACCTGAGGTGGGGGATGCTGCGTGTCCTGTTGGGTGTTTATCACACCTTGATGTGGGATAGGATTTTGCAGCACGGCGGGAGGGGGTTGCTGCACATACTGTTGTGGTGCCTGTTGAGGGGCAGTTTGTGCAGGGGTATGGGGAAGACTCCCCAAGTCTTTCAACCGTTTGAAATCAACGATCTGGGGGCAATGGTGAGTGTAATGACTGAACTCGCCACAAAGAGCACAAGGGTGGATGGTTTTAACATTATTCCGCGCTTGGCGTTTGTTGTTATTGCCCCCTTGGGGGTTTTGGTTCCCTTGGTTTGGATTGCCCTCAGTGGGTTGGTGCTGTGGGGGTTGATTCCCGCCTTGACCAGGGTTGTTGTTATTACTATTCCGTCCTTTCTTCTTGGCATTGTTCGAAGGGTTGGCTGTGTTCAATTGTTCAAAATTTTGGTACTGTTGAGCAGCAGAGGGTTGAACAAAATTTACCCCCGCATGAGGATGTGGGGGAGCCATGGGTTGTGGGGGACCAGGAAACGGAAAATATGGATTCTGTGGTGGTACCGATCCATAAGGTACATAGGAAGGCGTCGTTCTTTAACTAGTACTATAAGATGATGTTGAGGGAGTACCACTATTTGTGGGAATAGGTGAATGTATGGGAGGTGCCTGTGGTGGTCCACTGGTAGGTGGAGGTATAGCAACAGGATATGGTTGTTGATAAGGTGGTGGGGGGTAATAAGGAGTGCCCCCATATGCAGGCGGGTATTGAGGTGTTCCATACATCGGTGGTGGTTG
>SNQJ01S0009706.1:160666-201027 GCA_010110895.2 Picea sitchensis
TGAGGTGTGAAAAGGGGCTCTTTAGGGCTTAATTAGGTCTTTGACCAGCCTACCATGCGGATTCAGCTCAGATTTGGGAGTCAAATCGGCTTGGGAGCTGATCCATAAGTGGTTGGGAGGTCGACCAATTCCATAAATGCGCCGTTTAGCAGGTGCGCGGGTTTTTGCGCCAACAGTCGTGGGTCGTGCACGCATGCGCGCATTGTACGTTCCTGTTCCGCGCATATACGCGCACACCCAACTTCTGTTAAGCGCCCTTCAATTTTTGGTTACTTTGTATAGTTTTTGACCCTTTTGCAATGCTGTGAAATTAATTTAGTGCCATGAATGACTTCATTACTGTTTGATGATGCTGAGTTCTTGTCGCCATGTGCGGACGAAATTTCAGTGATAACACTCTGCGTCCTTCAGTGAAATTTCTCTTGCCCTCCTGGCAACTTAACGCTCTTCCTCTTAAGCTTATAAGATGAACTTACAACATCCTCGATGCACTCCTTACGCTCGACTAATTCTTTCGATGGTTTCTCCCTTAGCCTATATGGAAATCTCAAGGCATATCCTTTCCTTTGTCGATGCGCTCTTGCAAATCCTTCCTTCCTCAGATTGTTCAAAAACCCTGGGGTTCTCTTAATAATTCCATCACTTCAGAATGTGTCACTCTGGTGCGTTCTTGCACTATCTCAATGCCCTCATGGCAGAGTGTCACAAAGTGTTTAGTAACTTTGTGTTGTGTTTCCTCCTACATAGTCTTTCCTTCCAAGGTACCCAACCACCTTGAAATTTCCTCTCGAATCTTTGAATTATCCCGGTGTGCCCTCCTGGCAGCTTCTCCTTTGACTCTACTGAGTTCAAACACGCACTCCTTGTGTCGGCTCATAGATTTTCCACCCTTTTTCGCGCACTCCTTGCACTTAGCCTAGAGAACCAAACTTAATCCAACACACTCACAAATAGAAAGCTATATATCTATCCTTGCAGGCGATTTCTAACATACATCTACAACTCAAATTCATATAAATAACATTCACAAAAAGAACATCCATTTCACAGAAATTGATAAATAGGAAAAACTGTCACTTTCTATTAATGGTAGAATGTTCATTACAATGTGTGAGTCTGAGCTACAACTAAGTCTCAGATCTCTTTCCCCTAACTACTCTACTGGAAACAATACAAGATTTTATACAAGAGGGGCTCCAAGAGCTTCCTTCCAACCTAAGCTAGTGGTGTCTAATCACCATTCAAAACACATGTCTAATGGGCAGATTACAATGATGGAAATCTGATCCGAATCGGATGTAGATCTCTCCTACCGTCAACCACTTAATGGTGACCTTATCTATATCTTGTGCAAAGGCACAACTTGTCTCTTCCAACCTGTCATCATTAAATTCCTTGATCACTCTTTAGATATTCGAAGGAAAAATGAGAGGGCAACGCCTCTCCCTTCCTTGAATGCGCACCACTCGTGCTAATCAACTGGCATGTGCTGAGGTGGAGAGATTCTCCTGCATCATACTCCACAACTATGGAAATTCATGAGCTTCTGCTCATGATCTTCCCAGCTCTGTTGAAATACTCCTGGATCCAAAACTTTCTCTTGGAGCTGTCTTTCTTCTCCACTTCTCTGTTGCCGCATCTCCCCTGTTGCTCGTTCAGGCTCCTTTCTGTCCAGCTTCCCCTTGATGACAAATTCTTCTGCTGACCTCAACATCAACTCCCTTATCTCCTCTATGGCTTCTTCTAGCTGCTTCATCGACTGGTTCAGCTTATGCAATCTTCGCGACTGCAAATCTTCATGCTGCTCCATGGGTAGGTCATTCTAATCCCCCATGCCACTTTCATCCCTTGTGATGATGACTGGCCACACTATTGCAAACTCCAATTTCACAGTCTCACCACTGAACTGTTGTTCGGCTATCTCTTCGAACAAACTAACTCTTATCAGTTCTCCAGCTGGTTTTATTCCAGCTTCCTCCAGCTGCAACTCATGTTGGTATGTCTCTTTTGGCATGGCTATCTCTTGGCAGCCACCTTCTGGTTCCAGAATGTCCAACCAATCCTCTAGTGCCTTTAACTTCATTTCCCACTGAGTGAGTAACTCAATTGGGTGCTCCCCTTCTGTTGGGACAGACTTCAGTATATGTTCCTCCTCCTCCATGACAGTCTCAATGATCCCTCTTTCTTTTGTACCTATAACATCTATGCTAGCCTCTCCTTGGATTCTTGGCAGGAATATCTTGACTCCTCCAATGACTAGAATGTTCCTATGATCCTTCTCCTCAGCAATGGAATTATTTAAATTCTCATCATCTTCATTCACACGGTTCACTGTTACGGGTGAATCTCCCTCTGAGCGAGGTATTTCTTCTGCCTCCTCTCCATCTGTCAACACCCCCTGACATGAACTCTCAGCTGAGTTCATCTCTCCTCCCTTGCACACCTGGAAAGTTGGGATGTCTCCTCTGCCCCCTGGCAGTCTACGAGATCCATCGATCCCTTATTATTTCCCACCTGGCAACCTTCGAGACCTCTGCCAGATCTCTTTCCCTCATCAATGAGGTTTTCAACATGCCTCAACCACCTCCTCAACACCTGCTGTTGATTTTGGGCCAACAACTTTCGAATAGTCCACTTAGTTGTCCTTATCAAAGGCCACTCGTATCTCCAACGCACCTTTGCTTCCTTCTGCATCTTGAATGCTATCCTCTCCATCTTTTCTCGGATTTCACTTAGCTCCTTGTCCATCTCCACTTTTCCTTTCTGCGGGTAGCCTCCCCTTTGACCACGTTTGTGACCTTCAATGGACATCGTGCTTCACCTGCAATCCACCTGGTTGTTTACCATCTGTTGCACACCTTGTAACAATCTCCACAGAGCATCTCACTTTGTCTCCCTTCACCTTTGCTTACAATATGCAAACAATCAAGCTCTAATACCACTTGACGCAGACCCCACCCCCTTCTCCTCTCCTTCGAGGCTGCACGAACTCCTGATCTAGGATTGTTCAAAACCTGAGTTTGATTGACTCTTCGGCTCCTTGTTGGAACCTAAAAAACTCTATCACATGTCCTCCTTCCTTGGCACAGGTCTTATGGAACTCGCGGGCCCTCTTCCTTAGCATTGTACGAATTTCAACGCCAATGGGCGCTAGCCTTCACTGTTGAGCCCTTTCATTTTATGTGACCATAAATTATGACCGTGGGCCAACTCCCTTCGCAAATCCATGCTTCAGAGATTTTGCGAGCTGTTTACTCCCCTTTTCTTGATTCCCGAATCAACGAATTCTCCAGGACCAAATCTACGGTCCACGTTTTTCTCATAGCCAATGACTATGATCTACTCTCTAGTTGTTAGCTAATTGGGCATGTTCTTCACAAAACCCATGTCGTAGAATTGTAAAATTCATTTCAAGAACTCCATAATATTCATACGAAATCAATGTCTAATTTTGTGTATGAAAATCAATTGATGAAATCACCATTTGTGTTAATTAAATTAAGGGGTGCAATGTTTCATTACTATAAGACACAATGGTTCAATCTTTTACCTTTTGGAAAGTATATAATAAGAAAAACAAGCTGAAATGAAAGTGTTTATGTGGTTTTTACATAGAATATCTAAAGGCATAGGAGAGTCGAAGGAAGAAAGACATGATACTTATGTAACGGGGGTGGAAGGGTGGAGCAAGGAAGGACTAATGTCCTTTATTGATTAAATTTTGAAGACGGGAAGTTGGTGCTTCCTAGGGTTGGTTCCCTAAACATGGGAGTTGGTGCTTCCTAGGGTTGGTTCCCTAAACATGGGAGTTGGTACTTCCTAGGGTTGGTGCCCTAAACAAATGAGTTGGTGATTCTTAGGGTTGGTGCCCTAAAGCAAGGGAGTTGGTGCTTCCCAGGTTTGGTGAGCTAAAACAAGGGAGTTGGTGCTTCCTACCGTTGAAGCCCTGAACAAGGAGATTGGTGTCTCCTAATCATTATTGTACCTTGTATTATTGTATTGATTTAATATTCAAGTTTACTGTTGTTGATCAATTGTTGTTAATAAGTTAAAATTATTAAAATTTTAAATAATTAACTAATACTGATTCACCCCCCCCTCTCAGTATTGACCAAATTTCCAACAATTGGTATTAGAGTAGGTTCCTTCTGCATCGTCTGACAACTGGAAGGTATATTCTAAAGCAATGGATAAGTAAGAGGGAATGTATTCCAACAAAGCACCTTTGTTCAAAGGGAATGATTATGCATTATGGAGTGTGAGAATGAAAAATTATCTCATAGCCCTTGGATGTGATGTTTGGAAAGTTGTTGAAAGTGGTTATACTACACCATCTACCCAACCTAATGATATTGTTGTAAAGAAGTTATACAATAACAATTCAAGAGCAATTAATGTTATTGTAGGAGGATTAACCAATCCTATATTTGTAAAGGTAATGCACTGTAAGTCAACAAAAGAGATATGGGACAAACTGAAGGTCATATATGATAGGAATCCAAACTACAAACCTATAGAACTCATTTTGAAAATTTGAAAATGAAGGAGGAAGAAGACATAGTTGAATATCTTCAAAGAGTTGATGAAATTGTCAATTCAATCAGAGCATTAGGGTAAGAACTCAAAGACAAACCCATTTTCCAAAAGATCTTGAGATCATTACCCATGAGGTATGATGCCAAAATTTCTACCCTTGAAGACAGACTAGATCTTGATAAGCTCATAGTAGATTAACTACATGGGATCCGTATAACATATGAGATGAGAACATGACAATAAAAACCAACAAAAGGACAAAATTCCTTCAAGGAATAAAAATCAAGGAAGAAGCAGAAGCAAGTACCTAATGAATATTTATCAGAGATATATGATAAAGAAGTAGCTAACTTTATGAAAAAACTCAATAAAGGGACTGGTAAATACAAGGGAAAGTTTCCTCTGATATGATTCAACTGTGGCAAAGTTGGACTATTTGGTAACAAATGTCCATATCCCAAGAAGGAGTATAGTGATGATGAGGAAATTCAGAATCATAAAGAACTTAATAAGGGTAAGAAAAAAAACAAAAAGAAATACTATAAACAAAAGAATAATCTCTACACCAAAGAGGACAACAACTCTTCTGAAGAAAGGGAAGATGAAGATTCAAAGCTTCTATTTATGGGAATGGAAACTCAAGATAGTGCTATAGATGATGAAGACAACTTTGAATTTGAAGGAGAAGTAGACCTAGAAGCAGAGCTGATCAATGCTCTGGAGGAACTAAAAAACTATAAAAATAAGAACACACTACTAAGGGCACAACTTCTAGAGTTTAAAGAAGCACATCAATCTACAGAAGTAGATGCATCAAGAACCATCAAAGAATCAGAGAAAATAATCAGTGATTTGAAGTCTCAACTCCTAGAAGCTAAAATAATTGAAGAAGTCATTTTAAATCTACTCAGTGATAGAGAACAAGTATGTGAGAAGCTAGAAGCTGAGATTGAGCTGCTAAAAGTTGAACTTGAGAAAGAAAAGAAGGGATCAAAATTTGAAAACAGTTCAAAAATCTTGGATGAAATTCTCAGTAGTCGGAGGTCACCAAACAAAAAGACCAATTTGTGATACACCCAAGAATCAACTTCTACATCACAAGGATCTGCCAAAATACCAATCAGTTATGCAGATGCTCTTAAAATTTCCTTAAGAAGAGAAGATAATAAGGCAAGGATGATGCCATTAGAGACCGTCCCAAATAAACAAAAATCAACACCCCTTCCTAAAGAAATAGAGGACAAGAAGAATACAATCACCAAAAGAAATCCCTCTAACATATATCAACATATATTCCTTGGACATTGTTATTCTTGCAATAATTTTGGACACAAAGCAGTACATTGTAAAACCTATGGAAAGTACAATCCAAAGAATGTCCAAAGAAGCAAGAAGTTTAATACATAGAAAAGAAACTACAACTCTTTCTCTCTTTTACAAAATCTCAATGTTGAATGCCAAAGGTGCAACCACTGCCATAAATCCATTGAATGTAGATTACCAATGCAATCCTTGAAGATAGGAAACCCTAACAAACATAATAAGAAGATATGGAAAATAAAATTTGAAGTACAAAGCAAGAAAGATGATGAATATATTGCACCTGAAATTGATGAAGTTAATAATAAGAGAATGGTGGGTAAAGCTTCTAATAAGGAATATAAAAATCAATTTTTTTCATATAAAGTGAATCAAGCTCAATAAATGAGAGTTCCTAAAGAAGAATATGACACAATTGTAGTTCTTGATGATGTCCTGCAAATCAATAGTCCACTAGCCAATGAAATTTTTTTTATAAAGAAGAAGATGAAGAAGTTTTTGTTACACACAATAGTGATGATGATGATGAATATTCAATAGTAGACCAACCAGAAGAATTGAGTGATGATGATCTCAGAAGTTTTCCAATGCTATTTTGATGATCTACTGAAGCTTCTCCTCAATAGAAAATATGAACAGAAGAAAGGAAGGAGGATTCGGGGAAGACTTAAGGTTGTTCATGGTGATGACCTTATGAGTATTGAAGAACATAAAATTTTACTCGGGAATGTTACTCTTGGCTAAGGGAAATCATAAATGTGGCAAAAAAATCAAAACTCCATCATTGTTTGTATATCTAAAACTTGAAGTTGACAAGACAAAGGAAAGAGAAAGGATTGTGCAGTGTGATTTGGGGTAAGTACTAATGCTACAGATGCTACTAAAGTATGATATGATCCATAACCAATGAGGTATTCTCAAAATAATGAGAAACTAATAAAAAGGCTCTTGGGTTACAAATGGATGAATAAATGACCAGCATCATGAAGAAACTGGTAGTAGTCTGAAAGAAAATAATGGTAGTCCTTGAGCAACATTTGTATAATATTGGCACGCTCTTGAAGGAAGCTAAATGGAAACATAACTAAAACATATCTAGTGCATCATTGAAGTAGCATGGTTAGAAGTGGACTATAGTTTAAAGTATCATGGAAAAACTAAAACATGTCTCAAGTATCTAAGGAAACACTACATCATAATATACTATGACCAATTTAAGTATGTTTCTAATAAGGTAGAATTTGAATTTGGTTAATACATAATCAAATGACTATGATAGAAGCATTAATGTGACATATGTTGAGAAAGGGGGAGAGACAAATAGTAAACCAAAGTCCAAAACAAATGGCACAAAAACAAGGGAAGCATCACCTCAGGGGAGCATCATCTCAGGGGGAGAAGAGAAATATTCCCTTTGTCATTGTTTTCAAAGGGGGAGTGATAAAGAGTAAAACAAAGTAAGCTCAAAGAACTCAAAATACAAAATACATTCACAAGGGGAGTAAGATTGTTTTACTAGGTTCGCATCAATAACACCGAGGGATATTGTTGAAAATTTGGTTGTCATTGATGTCAACCTTGATATATAGGTGAAGTATCATTGATTGATTGGTTTGATAAGCATTGTCAATGTTGTACATAATGTTATGAATATGACTTGAATGTCAAGCATTGTCAATATTGGACATAATGTTATGAAGTTGACTTGAATATCAGTAGAAAGATATTATTAAGTAATATATTATATGAGCTTGATGCACTCATCCTATATTGTATGAGGTTGATGAAATCACCTAATGGAAATATGGTTTATGGTGGATTGTGTCATTAACATCCATGCACAAAAAGAAACTGTGAAGAAATTGTCCAGATAAAAAGGGTAAATAGAGAATCCAATATGGATGCATACAAATCACAAATAATAATGTTGGACACGGTGTTATAGTGTTGGCAGTGATGTCAAATAAGATTAGTATGGGCATCGATATAATCACAGATTCAAGAAGTCTGGTATAAACATTTCAGCAAGAAGTTGAAAAAGTTGAAGGTCGAAGTCAAAAAAATCGAAGGTCGAAGTCGAATAAGTAGAAGAAGTCGAAATCAAAGAATTCAAATATCGAATCCAAAGTCAAAGTCAAAACTGAAGCAAGTCGATATGACCAAAGCCAAATTACACAAGTCGATTTTCTTCTAAGTCGAGTCTGTTCAAGTAGAAGTGAAGTAAATTACCCCGAAGGTTGAAGTCGAAAGAAAATTGAGTCAGGAAATTCAAGTCTGCCAAAGCAAGTTGGGATGACCAAATTCGAATCTCTCAAGTCAGTTTTCTTCCTAGTCAAGTCGGTCCAAGAATGAAGTAACCTAAAGGTCGAAGTCGAAGCAAACTTAAATTGGGAAATACAAGTCGGGTCAAGGCTGAAGCAAGTTGGGTGTAAAAAAATTGAAATACTCAAGTTGAATCCCAGTTGAGTCAACCAAAAAGATGTTTTTCGATTGAATGAGGAAGTAAATATGAAAAAGGGTGAAGACCAAGTCGAATCTTTAGTGACTAGCAACTGAGAGAGAGCTGATTTTAATATCCATCATCAAGTAAAATGTTTACAAATTGAGTTTAAATAGTAACCAACAAAAGATATATGTGGAGGTTGATTTAGACATTTGTTATAACCCTAAATTTCTCTACACATGCATACCTGGCCTTTGGCCCTATTACTTGCATTTTTTGCCAAAGCACTACTGAGTTGATATTCTTAAAAACTATTTTTTTGAGGATATACGTGCCCTGCACCAATACTGCCTGTGTACATACGCTTTTTGCACCACTAAAACTCACATACATATGCATGCTACACCATTACAGCCCGCGTATACTTGCAAAAAATAAAAAGTTGCAAGGAATTCATTGAGATTACAGGCTATTGGGTAGTTTCCCAACTAATCCACCACCTATAGCCTGTCACCCAACCAAATAACCATCCTTTTGTCATATAAAAGGAGGTATTGGGGTCTCATTTTAGATCTATACATAAGAAGAATGAAACTCTCCCCATTTCACATCCCCTCCTTGCCCAAGTTATTGCAACCCTTTTGTGAGAATTGCCTCAACATTTCCTTATTAGCTCTTCTTCCTCCATCATAACCCATTCACTTCCCAATAAGAGGTCAGAAGGTTGAGAGGAGAAGCCATACAAAGGTACACTTGGAGCTTGGTGAAGAGGATCCCGGACCAGGTTCACGAAGCAGTAGATGACTTTTATTATAAAGGTATAATCATTGAGTTATTAATAAAAGAATTACTTTTCCTGTCCCAAATCATGGTGTACTGAATGCTTTTATTAGTTTATGTTTTGACATTCTAACATCTAACCCTAATTTGTATATGAAATAGCATGCTTGTAGTTTTCTGTTTATCTATCTTTGAATGCAGGTCATCCCTAGGAGGAGGCGTGCAGTCAACAAAACTTTCAAGTGGGAGGGGATCATCACCGGACATGGAGTAGAGGTATAGTTACCCGATCTCCCTCATCTTTTATTTTCTTGTATGAGTTTTGGTATGTTTGGGGTAGTTTACTTTTAGACGGTTAATTGATCTGCCTACATTCTGAACCATGGTGTAGTCATAGGGGGGGTTTTCCCGCTAGCAACTAAGTATGTAGTTGAGCATGTAAAGAAGCTTCTAAATGATGTCACTGATGTTTAGTGCTCATTTTATGTGTTTTATATTCAGTATAAGTATTTGATTTCAATTTGTTAATTTTTTCAGCATTGTGCATTTTATGGGGGTATTAGAGATATAAGACTTACCCATGTAATAGTCATCTTATTGACTTTAGGTTAAAAGAATAGGGTTCTCATCTTTTAGGGTTGTGGTCTCTCAAGCTCTTTCTAAGAGTGAGGACCCTCATTGTAATTTCATACCATTCAATATAAAATCGTTCATTGTTTATGGAGATCATGTTTTTGGTATCATAATCCTACCCACAGTTTCTTTGGTTCTCGTAATAAGAACACAAGTTCAATAAAATAAAAATGTTCTAACTGTTAACAATGTAATAAAAAACATACAGGTTAAAAAGTTTCCAATACCTTTTGATTCCTTTGAATCACACTCATCCTCACCAATCATCTTTGTTCATTGTCATCTTTATGCCATATGCTCAAACATTAATATACATGTCATATAACGAATAAATACCATGAAAAATGTAGTATATTGGATCCAATTATGCTCTAAAATTCATTGAAAATGGAGTATAAATCCTACCATGGATAACATGTTGATATTGATTGCATCTAAGACTCGTTATGAGACTTTCTTTTCTTGTTATACTCTTTAACAATTCTTCAATTTCTTTATCAAGTTTTTTTGCAACATAAAACATAATATGGTAAGTAACACTAGAATTATAAATTAAAATCTTTATAAAATAAATACATATTTTTCATTATTATATAACAATCATAAATTATGTAATTACAAATCACTTTGCCTTTTTCTATTGTCATCATTGATTACCATATCTTTACCTTTATTCTATGACCTTCTTCCTCTCTTTCCATGTGTTTATCATCATCATATGATAGTCCCTCCCCAATGGAACCCATATGATATATATAGGTATATTATAACAATATGTTTATACCAAGGCAAGTGCATAAAATCCATGAAATAAAATATATGCATAATTTGACATGAATATTGAAAATACACAACCAAAGCATCAATATATGCAGATACATTTTATTTAAAAAAAGGTAATGAAAGTCACCAAATTCAACCAAAGTCAACTATAGTCAATCAAACTTTGTGTAAAGATTCAAGTTGAAGTGATCACATCCTCCTTCAATATGACAATAACATTATTTATGGTTTTGGTATCATGTGTTGTCTTCCCACTCCTAATTATAGTTTTTAACCATGTGAGTTGTTACACACTTATTATAGTGGCATATCCCTATGTGGGAATTGATTCCACATTAATAAATATTGCATAGAAATTAATAAGCCACATGAGCTACTATTGGATAAATGGTTGTTATTATTTGAGCTAACTACCATTGGATTATTGTTCCTATAACGAAATTCATCAAGATGTCTATAATGGATTTACATGAAATAAACAAATTCATGTTTATACTAATTGAATAAATATTTATGAAATTATGTAAGAATATATTAAGTAATAAATTATCGATAAGATGAATGATGTTACAATTAGCCTCATGACCATATACTTCTATGCATTAATTGATCACGAGGTGAAGGGGTGTGTGGCCATTGAATTTCCATTAACATAATTATTATATTTATTATGATTATTATGATTATTATTATATTTGGTATTATTATGATTGTTACAATGCCACCTCCTTAAAGAATGATTTTTTCTCAAAACATAGCAATTAAGATTCTCTCTAGCCAAGCATTCTTTATTGGCAACATCATTTTTGCATTTTTTTGGTTCTAGGAGTTTGACATGGTTAATGATTTGAGTGATGGATAGGTCCTTTGTATTCCATTCATTATATTTTGAAGACATTTGACTTGGTTGTTTAACAAGAAACCTTGATGCTCTTTTCTAACATACTTCGAGTGCTTCTACCACTAAATGTGCATATGTGGTTCTTGTCCTTTTTTTATTTGTTGAAAATCACTTTCTTTATTATGGGAACCTTCAAACCCATATAATTTATAATGTTGTCCTTGTCAGTTAAATTCCATACACTATGCTTCAAGGTTGGTGGTATAAGTACCCAACAACATCAACCATTCAACACCTAGCACCATATCCATGTCATTGAGTGGTAGAGCGTAGAATTATATTTATAGTTCTAGTTCTTGTATTTGAGCTGAGACTTTATGTCATCTTCCTACTCCCTTGACCTTTTTTCGATCGATGACTATAAATGTGAGGTCCTTGGTGGGGTACACAAAAAGGTTTAGTTGTTTAGAAACATTGATGTCTATACAATTATGAGTATTGCATGAATCTATAAGTGTTATTACATTTTTATCTTTTATGATTCCTTGGAGCTTCAAGGTTTTAGGTTGTAATTTCCTGTCATGGTTGCAAGTGTAATTGTAGGTTTGCTTCCCTCTTTTATTGTAGCATGGGTCTTATCAAATTTCCTTAGATGAGGCAGAATATATCTAATCCTAGGTTCTTGTACTTGTTCTTTTCAAGTAGTAGTTTCCCTTTGAGACACATTTTCTTTATTTATATTTTGTTGGGTGCATGAGATTTAAGCTAATGAGAATGTTCGCATTGCTTCGACATTTATATTTGGTGTTTTTATTTTGATATTATTAGGTTGAATAGTTCTATCTTGACTTATTTCATGAATTGTGGTCAACGATTTTAGACTTACTGGTGGATTTTTGTAAGTAACTGGTTCTATTGTTGACTCACCTCATCTAAGATATTTCAAATTGTTTATCAATCCCTTCTCTATGATCATAATTTATCCTTAACACTTTTTTCTTGTCATGGATACCTCTTATTAAGTTTTTTTGTCAATTTTTAGAATCTTCGATTAACTTGTCAATTTTGTCCCTATTTCCTATTAATTTGTTTATTTTTCCCCCTAATTATTTTTGGGACCACACAATCCTATCCATAATTTGCATGGAACCATTGGATTCATCTTTGTAACGATGAACATGTATATAAACTTCGTCATCAATACACATTTTAGTGTTGTCTTCTTGGCAGGGCCCTCTTTTATACAATGTATAGAAGGTTTAAATTTACCTTGGGCATGATGAGCTAGCTTGGTAGCTTCCAACCAAGTAGTAGGGTGGTTCATATATACACGAGCTTTGATTTCCTCCTTAAGGCCATTGATAAAGAATTTCTTAAAAAAATTATTAGTTGAATTTTCAGTTCTAACAACCAACCATTCCAAAACATCAATATTAGTCTTCCACCATGTTGGTTTGGCACAATTTGGTAATATGGCCCAAAAAGTTAGTATATGATGAATTGAAAAAACATGGTTTTCACAAAGTAACTCTATGTAGTGACCCTTGGATATGCTTTCGTATGCCATTTCCACCAATTCCAATGTTCCCTATCTGAATAGAGGGCACCTATGTACAGTTTCAATAGGTCATTTGTTATGGCATGAAGAGAAAAGTAGTGCGCCATTTTTGTAATGCAACCAATCATATCTGACCGATCAAACTTAAGGAAAGTGGGGCATCATATTGTGGAAATGATAAAAGAATAAGAAGTTATGATTGATACCTTCTTCCTCCTCAATGTGCTTACCCTTATGGGAACCTTCACAAAAGTCATTGTTTCCCTCCTTAGGCTTACCCTTCAATTTCACAATTTGATCAAAACGAAGGTCAACTTGTGCAATGAGGGAAGGCATATTAGTTTCCATTTTTTTAACTCACTAGGTGAGAGAATCAACCTTTTCATGTATTTCCTCCATGAATGATATGATGCAGGTGTTTGGCATGGGTCCACGGGGTCCACCAAAGAGGTTAGCCAAGAGTTAACCCAACACAATTAGTGTCCCAAGAGGAATTTTGTTGAGAGGGGCCACAAGAAATGGTACGAATGAGTCCATAAAAAATTTGATTTATCGTAGAGTGACACCATGGTGATCAATGTCACACAAAGATTTTGTTGAGCTAGGTCTCCCGCAAGGATTTTTTTTCTTTCTTAGTACAGGAGGTGTATTAGTTCCTACTGAGTATTAATCCATTAATGAATTCCCAAATTCCTAATATTACAAAATGTGTAGGATTTTCATTACCTATGCTACATAATCTTGGGTTTGAAGGAAGAAGCAAGGATTTGCAGTGTCCTAAGGTTAAAGGAGTGTTAAGCACTATATCTATTTGATATACTAGAGGGTTTCCAACAATAGTACTCAACCACATATTTCATGGCACCAACTAAGGAGGATAAACTATACCCTTAGTCATACTACCTAATACCCTGGTACATGATAGTGATATCCTAGAGTGTTGTTCTTGGTCTACTAGCAATAAGACAATTGACAACAATATTTAAGGTTGGATTTATGTGCACGTAAGGGGATTCTGATTTACACAAAGGTACATGGAAGATGATTTTGTATACATGTGTTATTTGATGCGGCGGGACTCGAAGAAGTACCAACAAAGGTTAGAAGGGTGTCCAACCAAGTGAAGCCTCTTGTATTTTTTGTCTATTACTCCCAAAATGTAGGTTTTCCCACTAAATGAAATATCTATATGTTATTTAAAGATGTCGAAACACGTCTCTAGCCTAAAAAAATTCTTTTAAAATTTGGAGCATGTGTTGACACATAAATGCTCTGATACCACTTGTGGTGTTCCTTATTAGTGGAAACAAAATATTCAAAGCAAAACATATGGAATGTATATGCAAAAATAAATTAAATACAACAATATAGATGGAAATATAGATGATGAAAGCAAATAATAGAACCATAATGGGAAAATAACACATTAAGCAAACATTTATTAATATTCAAAATTGGATTCAATGTTCACTTTCTCTTTTAGGGGGAAACCTCCAACATGAGTAGAGCTCCAAATACAATAATATTTAGTTGACAACCCATTACATGGATTCTACTACTATATATAGTTTTTAATTGACCCAAAACCCTAACCATCTAGTGGACTTCCATTAATGAGGCCTCAACCACTAAGTAGTGAACCTTTTTTAATGAGGCCACTTACATTGATTGATTTCACACTTACTACCTCGTGGGGACTTATTTAATAAATATGTCCCTCAATGCATTAAGTAACTATCTATTCCACTAACTAGGGGAGTTAAGATGGGACCCTAACACAATGTCATTTATATCAAATAATCTTATCTATGATGATAACATCATGTAGTTTATTAACCCACCAATCATAGGCATTGCTTGTGCTCATGTAATTTTTGGTGAAAATGTCTTTCCAAATGTCAAAGATAAGTGTTTACTCGACCAATGGGAGGGTTTCTCTGGCATCAATCATTCTTTTCTCTAATGCATTCTAAAATGTTGTTAATTTCTCAACATTGTATCAACAAACAATAGTGATGCGGTATATATTATCAACCTAATTGGTAAGAAAAGAAACTCATAATGAAGTTGAAGTAATTATCTCCCCTTATCCCATTACCTTCAGAAACCGTTTAAAATATTAAGTATCTCATGTTTAAAATAATAACTATTTACTACATGAGCAATTATTGAATTATGAAGCTTTGTATATTTGCAAGACACTTTGAATACTATTTCAATTTTTTTATATATCATGGCATTTAATAATGTCCACTAGCCATAACAAGGTAAAACAAGCCAAACTTATACATTTTTCATCAGATTTAGATTTAATACCCTCAACATTAACATTAAACTCTCTTAAAATAGCCTACCAACATGCATCTTTAACACTTAGTGATACCATTAACTCAAAGTAGTCAAACATATGTTTATCGATTCTAATGGGATACTTTGATCCATTTGATGTCATGGTTACATAGTTGACTCAAAGTAATCTAACATGTGTTTATCGATTATGTTATGATACTCTAATCTATTTGAAGTCATATAAAACAAGTCATATATAGAATCCTTCACCATCTCTATATTATCGTAGTTAAACTTTCCTTCACCCATAACAAGTCTTACAACCAAGTTGGACAATATATTTATTTGCAAAGATGACAACATGGCTCGAAGTTTGGCTTTGAATAAAATTTAAATATTGCATAGATGATTTGACATTATCATGAAACATCACTTTGAAAGCAACTGTTAAAATAAATAGTGCTTCATCCATCCCCGAGAAACAAATTCTTTCTTCTATATAATAAGAGTACATAAGCTAAATGTATTTGATGAAATTCTCACCATTATGATAACTTATTTTTATTTCAATTGGCCACTTATATGAAAACAAGTGTTAAGAAAGCTTCATTTCAAAAAAATTACATTTTTTCAACACATGAGAATAACCAAAAATAAGATTAAGCTGATATTTTCATAGAAATGCATGTATTATCCCCTATTGTAATATACTTGGTTTGTTGAGTGTGATTCACATTGACTATATCAAATCATACAAGATATGGTATTATTAATTATGGTACTATCATACTAGACAAATCATATATGGCCAATATGAATCATGACAACCCAAACTTCCAATGTACACACCCATAGCGATGTGTAGAAGGTGGAGTAGAGAAAAACCATGCCATGGAATGGGTATTCCAATGAGTGAGAGAAAGGACAAAGGGACAGGTCAAAACTTTGGAGTTTGAATATTCCCTTCACATTTACCTCTAAATCTTCCCCATCAAGGTTTATTAGTTTTTTATTCCCCTCTCTACCTTCCACAATTGGAACTCCCTGGAAGAATGACATCAAAATTATGTGCAAATACAACAACAATTTCATAACATATAGTTATTTATCAAATACAATATCACGACGCTATCATGATACTAACACAATGTTATATATTTATGAATAAGATGTTATTTTGATACAACAAGACAAAAACATGATACTCTTGATGCATGATAGTTTGTAAATGTTACATGAATGATGCAATTACAATGCATGTAAATTTTAAAATGATGCAAATATTGTTAAAAACTAAGAGAGAAATAGAAAAACATGAAATGCATGCACATAGAGCCAATATTTATCCTGGAAGTCCTTAACCGGGAGAACCAACACCTCCTTAGATATCTATTAACCTTGGCTAACCCAACCAACCCAGGCCGACACTGGCCACTTGAGGCTTCTTACAATGGAGTATCATAAGACATTCAATAGGCTTCATCAATTACAAGCCTAATTCTTTTACTATAATTAGATTACAATGCAAAGACATGCATGGCCTCAAGCTATCCATGCAAAGACATGCATGGAGTGGAGATATATGTGCGAAGACATGAATGGACATGCATAGCCATGCAAAGACATGCATGGTGTGGATATAGCCATGAAAAGTCTCACATCAAATACCATGGGCCCATAAACCACTAATTCCAAACCCAACAATGACCGAATCAACGACTCTATGACCAAGTCAAGATTAACCAAATGTTACCCCATTTAAACTTGACTTGGGAAAAACATCAACCGCCCTCAAAGTTTATAAAATGGGTATCATGAATACAACATGCCCCCCTATCACCTAGGTATACATCTAGACTTTATATCAATGAACCATCAAACTAGGGGTACACATGCCTAAATAGGTATTAAAACCTTATGCCCATTTACATGTGAGAAAATACAACTCCATAAAAATAATTACAATTGTATGCTCGAGCACATGATGCTATGAAACATCAACCTGTTTCATTGCAAGCATTCCTCCTATTCCAAATGCAATTACATAGACCAAGTACTTATATTACCACTACATGCTTGAGCACATGATGCAAGAAGCATCTACTGACTTCTTTAAAATCATCCCTCCTTTCTCCATATACAATGAGCTAAAGCACTAATTCATAGAATACTTCTTCCTTAATGCACTTCCGCCTATGCTCCATGTCGATCCACTATATACCCAAACAAATGATGTATGATGCATCTACTTGCTTCTTTACCATCATCCCTCCATGCTCCAAATACAATGAGCCAAAACACTCATTCACTAAGTACTTCATCCTCAATGCGCTTCTTCCTATGCTCCATTTCCATGTGTCATTCACCATGGTTCATAAACCCATGAACCATCACTTCAATTTGTGTGCATATCTCACTTTACCAACAATTTCATAAGCATGGATCTCAACATCAAACCACGCTTGTTGGAGATTCCAGGTCTGCCTAGATCTGATACCATGTTAAAAACTGAGATAAATAACACAACACGAAATGCATGCACATAGAGCCAATATTTTTCTTGGAAACCCTTAACTAGGAGAACCAACACCTCCATAGATATCTATTAACCTTGGCCAAACTGGCCAACCCATGCCAACACCAACCACTTAAGGCTACTTAAGGCTTCTTACAATAGAGTATCTCAAGCCATTCAATAAGTTTCATCAATTACAACCCTAATTCTTTTACTAGAATTAGATTAGAATGCAAAGACGTGCATGGCTTCAAGATAGCCATGCAGATACATGCATGGAATGAAGATAGTCATGCAAAGAAATACATGGACATGCATAGCCATGCAAAGGCACGCATGGTGTGGAGATAGCCATGCAAAGAGTCACATCAAACACCATGGGCCTGTAAACCACTACTGGTAAACCCATGAATGATTCAATCAACAACCCTATGATTGAGTCAAGATTAACCCAACAAATATAATGCACACAAAAATAATAAATTTTAAAAAGTTTTGAGCATTGTACATGCAATGCAAACATGACACAAATGTGACATAAAATCTTGATGCGTGTTAGCAAGAAAAGACTTGACCAAAAGTGAATCAAATGTAGTGATACAAATCAACATTGCTACAACCTTGTATTGCAGTAGTGGTAGTTGAAGGTAGATATAGACACATGAAAATTTGTTATCCTCTGGATGAGCATGATCTATGTATAACCTTCAGTTTATTTTGATAGACTTTAGAGATTGGTCATTCCATAAGATTAATGGGATATGAAGAAACTTAACCCATACCATAATAACTAATAAATTTTGGGATCTCTACTTGAGGATTGAAGTCAAAATTCTAGTGATTTAGATACATGCCTCTTGGGCTAATGAAATAAGGGATTCTCTTGAAAATGAGATCGCAATATTCTACCAGTTCAAAGTGGAAGGCATAAAATTCCTTTTCATAGATATGTTGTTGAAGATGACTCTTGATTAAAGGAAAACGATTGTTTTTAACCCATGTCAGAATGGTTTTTTATTATGACCATGTGACACCCTTCCATTGAATGAAGATGATCCCACACTTAAAACATCATTGAAACCTTAGAACTCAAAACATTATCCACCCCTTTTGGAAAAAAAATACATTTTAAACCATATTAATATGTAAAAGAATTCCAAAACATATGATGATAAGCCAACTATGATCAAACTTTACTAGAGGATTCCAATAAATCATTAGTGCTTGTGCTCATAATAATTCATACATGCTCATGCTTACAATTTGATTTAAATCATCTTATATGATCATTGCATAAAAAATAAATATTTTTTATCATTAAATGAAACAACTGTTGCATGGCAGTGTAGTCCCTGTCGGGTTGAATTGAGAATAAATGCATAGGGATGGGAAAAAGTAGTGGAGGCAGATGGAAACTGTAGCAGAGATGTGGCAAGAAGCATGAATCACAGGTGGTATCCATGCAGTAAATGACACATGGCCTCTAGAGTCCCATTTATTTTTTGAAACTATATAATCTATTTTTCTATTGTCAAAATTTCTATCTATTTTGTCTCTATATGTGGCAAGACAAAAAAAAGTTATATTCAAATTAAATAAACACAATTTCTTGACATTCAGCATAGTGGAAGATAAAAATTTATGAGGACATAAATATAAAAGGAGATAAAAAACAGTTTTATTTGAAATATATCAAAAAATAATATTGTCTGTTACATATTCCTGGAAATTTAAATGCGTTTGTCATATAGACTGGGATTGGGGATCCCGCAGACCATAAGAGAAATATGTACAAGAAATAGGACTGTGGAAAGAAGAAGTGGGCGACGGTAGAGTGTAATACCTGAAAATAATAAATTGAAAGGTATCAATCTTTAGCTAGACATTTCTAGTTAAAAAGGTGAAATAACTGGGTTGATAAACAAAGCAGGATGTATTTAGTATAGACTTACAGTGATGGTACATATCACCCCTTTTTCTATTTGCTTGTTGATTCCTTTTTAGTGCTGTCGTCAATGACCACTAGAATCGTGGAAACTGCATGTTGCCTTTCGTTGACAACCTGCTTCAATTCCCTTTCGAGCCATTCTTCAATGTAGCTTCTCATTGGGGTGACGTTGATCTCATTCCAGATTTTTATGTTGAAAATTTCCTTTTCTAATTCCCTTAGATCGATAGAAAGATTATGGAGAGCCTGATCAATTTCCTCATTTTGTACCGAATAGTCGACTAGCCAGTTGTCAACATAATCATCACCATATTCAAGGATGTTGTAAAACTTTTCCAAAGACAACGCCTTAAAAATATCAACCTGTTTATCGAAGGCTTTCTTAGTTAAGGGAAAGGAGTTGACGATTAATTTGGGGTCTTGGAAGTTGTTGGTCCCTCCGGCTAAGTCTATTCTGGTCAGCTTTGTGAATAATTTTTATTTCTTTGATATGGCTTGTTCACATGAATGGACAACGAGATGCAGGTTCTTCACTTTTTCTTTCCAGCATGCATTTAATTTAGTGATCCGGTTTTTGGATGGGAGATCTTGTTGTCTTCTTCTCGTTTCTATCATGTTGTTGAAAATGGTGCCAAAAGGAAGGACCATGTCTAAATAGAAACGTTCTTCATCTTTTAAATCCGCCTGCAAATGTTCGAGCAAATTATGTGCCCTTGTTCCAAGGGAAGCCATGGTTTGTGATGTTTCCCACGGCTCAACAATCCGTTCCATTCTTTTCTTGATATTATTCTCCACATATCCTCTACACAATGCGAGGAGGCTGGAGGATCCTTTTAACTTGGTTGTAGGGGTGGCAGGCATGGCTATTAATAAAGGACTTACACGCAATGGCATAGGAATCAAAGCTTCTTCCAATTCCTTGACCTGGTCCTACAGTCTGGCATTCTCGGCCTCAGTGCCTCCAATGGAATCAACAAGAGCATATCCATTTGCTCTGTGGAGTCTAAATATTTGGGACGACCGCATGTTCGCAAGGTTAACCTCTGAACAAGATTTTCCTTTCTTATTTTTTACATCTCTCTTTTCAATAATTAATTTTTTAGACTCGCTGTAAAAAACAACGCTCCGGAACACGAAGGATTCATCTTCGTAAAAAAATTTGGTATCATCTATGTCCATTGGACGACTATGCTGAATCATGTCTACGGGTCAATCAAGGTTGCAGAAAGCACTATCCAAATCAGTCTCAAGTTCTATGTTCTCACTCTCAATTTCGGGCTCTTTCGCTTGTCCTACAATTTTTTTTCTCTTTTGTCCACGGGAAGCTTGTGAGAACTATCAATTTTAGGGTGAGGAGGGTCATTATCTCCTCCTCCGTTTGAAGAATTTTGAGTTGCTTTCTTGTTTTGGTGGGCCGTTGGAGGGATGCTCCTGGATGTTGTAGTTTTGGGAGTGTTATCTGTTGATTGAACACTCTTCTCACCGGGGCCTTTTTCTTGTTGCTCGTAAAATTCAGTGGTGCTTTGCAGTGTGTCTAGGTCGTTAGCATCAGAAGAAGGAGCATTGTCGCCAGTGTCTCTGTTTTTGCTTAGGTGTTTCTTGAAAAAAGAATTTACAAGGCCAAGTGTTAGCAAATGTTCTAATTTTTTTTTATTAGGGTCGAACCCTGTTAGGATTTCAACATATCTTAGGTTCGAGCTGCTGAAATGGTCTGCAAATTCGTCAATTTTGTTAATGTTCCTCAACATGAAGTCCCCGACTTTCCAAGGCAGAGGAATGAACTATTTTTTTCTCTTCTCATGGAATAGATGCAACCAATAGTTGTATTGCCTTTCTATTTTTGTAACAAACATTATGTCCATAATGTGACATGGAAGGAGATCAGGTTTTTCCTTGGAACCAAAAATCCTTATCACAGTGTAATTATCCATTTGTTCAAGTTTCCCCTTCCTATCCAAAAACCTGGTTGCCTGGTCATATATGTGGGGAGCATCTTCTCCTAACAATAAAACTTAGAAAACATACACAAAGTCATTAAAAACCTCATAAAAATAGTGGGAGGCCTTGTGCTTCCAGAAGGCCTGGTACCAAAACGTTATTGGGTCGAATACCCAGTTTACCTTCTTGGATAGAGACAGTTTTGGAAACTCACAGCAATGTGTTATTGCAAAAACCACGTAGGATGACATATAAAATTTCTTCTCCTTTTTGAAACTTGACAATTGGGAACATATTTCATGGGAAATTAGCTTCCCCCAATAAAAAATGGCTTGTTCCTTGACTATGAAATACAAAATATAAAGAACTATGCGAGAAATATTTGTTGTGGATTCCTGTCTCGTTATTATTGTAAACAACCAGGCAATTTCCCAGAATGGATTTCTAAATGAACTAACCTACAAGCTTGTGATATCTTCAGGAATTGCCATCAGGTATTCTAGGAACTTGGGCAAGATGTCTAACCCGTTATTATTCTTTCTTAGGAACTGCTTGGAATCTTCTCCTTTCAACGTCAATGTTGGCTTCGTCAATATTAACATCTGGCGGAAGACCTGAGGTGACAAATAAACAAAAGAGTGGTTCTGCAGTGGAATAATTATTTGGCCTGAAATATATTTATCGACACACCAAGAGACCATCTCCTTATAGTGAAAAAATTCAGGGACACAGCCTGCACGAGCAATCCCAGAGGTCCAAATTATTTTGATCTGGGCGGAAGGAGATGAGTAATAAAAATATGCCCTGGACCACTGGAAGTTTTGGTCCTCACGCCCGAATATATTCACTGTATCTCCACAGAACTTTTGTCGAGATGGTGCCATAAGTTTATGAGAACGTCAGTTTTCTCCAGACAATGGTTGAAATGAACAGTTGGAGGGTATAATATAACCCTCCACAAATGTTGGTTCAATGCTTATGAATGGGAAAGCTCCTTGATCCTTTCACTCGTTAATGACAATCAATCTCTATGGGTGTTGCATGGTGAGCTGTTAGGAGTAAAGATTACTTATTGCATACTTAGAAATAAGACCTTATATACACACACACATCTTAATATATATATATATATATATATATATATATATATATATACTATATATACAATCTTTTATTATAAATAAGACTATTTTATATATACATAAAAATTATGAACGATTAGAACTGACTTGATTATAAATAAGACTATTTTATATATACATAAGTATGAACAACGGTCGAACGAGCTTGAAAGTAGGGTTACACGCAATACGAAGGAGAGGTGAGTGCCCGACGATCAAATTATTTGTCTTTATAATATATATATATATATATAAACAATATTTTTTTATTATAAATAAGACTCTTTTATATATACATAAGTATGAACAGCGGTCAGACGGGCTAGAAAGTAGGGTTGCAAGCGAAACAGAGGAGAGGTGAGCGCCCGACGGTCAAATTATATACAATTTATTATTATAAAAAAGTGTGAAGATGACGGGGACGGGGAAGAGAAAGTAAGGAATGGCCAATTATGAAAATCAGTTGGATGGGTTTCAAAATAGGGTTACATGGGATTGTAAGGAGAGGTGAGGGGCCCCAAATTGCATGTCCCGAAAATTTTGACAACAAAAGGTGTAAAAGGGAAAAGTGCATGATGGGGCAGTTCAACGGACGGTTTGTATATTTGCGGAATCATGGGTGTTGTTTGCAGGTCATGGAACAATGGAAGGGAAATTTTGAGCCCGCCTGTCCGGGAACCTGCAATCGAAAAAGTGTATAAATATGGAATAGGAAAACGATCGGTTGGACTCGTTTTCGCTAATATATTGAAATTTGTAATAGATATCCCATTACATGGCAAGATATTTTCTGCATGTATATCGTGGAATTTCGGATGTTGTTTGCAGGTCGCGGAACAATGCAAGGGCAATCTTGAACTCGCCTATCCGGGAACCTGCAAGAGAAAAAGTTGGTAAGTATTTGTAATAGATATCCCATTATCTGGCAACATATTTTATGCATGTTTATGTACAAGTTGTAGGAACCGTTATTATGACGGTCTCCTCGAGGCATGGTGAGATGTTAGCATTAAACCTCAGTTATTGCATACTTGGAAAGAAGTGCAAAGGGCACGGGCACATGAAACAACGATTAGGAATTGGATATTTCATGAACCCGCCAACCTGACGATCCGTGAAATAAATTCGAAGAAATGGTTAATATGGAAAGCATACGGATGAGCTTCAAAATGGGGTGACAATAGTTCCACAGGAGACGCGAGGACCCGACAGTCAAATTGTATGTCTCAGAACTTTTGAGTGCAAAATTTGTACCACAGAAGAGGGAATGATGGGCAGACTGTGTAACATGGAAGAGGGTATGATGTGAGAGTCTGGTTGTAAATTTGTATATCGTGGAAGTCAGGGTGTTGTTTGAATGTCACATAACAATAGAAGTGCAATCTAGAGCCCGCCTACCCGAGAATCCACGGTCGGAGAAGTGGCTAGGTATGGAATGGGGAAGCGGTTGGTCGGAGTCGCGATATAGAAGCACGAGTGCAAATGTGAACCCGCGAGTCCGCCAACCCAGGCAACTAGACATTTTTGGAAAAACGATTAAGTAATGAGAAAGATAAAGTACATGGAAAAGACAAACGAGAATTTGGTTAAGTATAGAAGATGAAAAAGAAGGGCTAATATATTCACATCTATAATAGATATCCCATTTCCTGGAAAGATCTTTTCATCATGTTTCTGGAGAAGTTATATACTTATTTCATATACTTGGAAAGATGTGCAAAGGTGGCAGGCATAGAAAACAACGATTAGGAATTGGAAATTGTCTGAACCTGCCAACCCGACGATCTGCGAAAGAGATTGCAAGAAATGGCCATGTAGAAAGCAGTCGGATGGGCTTCAAAATAGGTTGAAAAGGGTTCCTAAGGAGACGTGAGGCCCCGATGGTCAAATTGTATGTATCATAACTTTTGAGTGCAAACTATGTAACACAGAAGAGGGGCTAATGTAGGAGTCTAGAAGTCAATTTGTATATCGTGGAAGCCGGGGGGTTGTTTGCAGGTCAAGGAACATTGGAAGTGAATTCTTCCTGTTCGGGAACCCACAAGCAAAAAATTAGGGTAAGTATGGAATTGGAGGCATGAAAGAGATTCCAAGAAATGGGGAAATATGGAAAGCAGACGCACGGGCTTCAAAATGGAGTGACAATAGTTCCCGAGGAGACGTGAGGACCCGAAGGTCAAATTGTAGGTCTCGGAACTTTCAAGTGCAAAATGTGTATCATGGAAGAGGATATGATGCGGGAGTGCGGTAGAAAATTTGTATATCGTGGAGGTCCAGGTGTTTTTTGCAAGTCACGAAACAATGGAAGTGCAATATAGAGCCCGCCTGCCCGAGAATCCACGATCTGAAAAGTGTCTAGGCATGGAATGGGTAGCAGTCAGTCGGAGTCACGATATAAAATCATGAACACAAATGTGAACCTATGAGTCCTCCAACGCCCCCATTGAGACATTTTCAGAAAAATGACTAAGTAACCAGAAAGAGAAAGTAGAGGGGAAAAAGAAATAGGAATTTGGTTAAGTATAGAAGAGGGAAAAGAAGGTCCAATATATTCAAATGTGCAATAGATATTCCATTTCCTGGCTAGATATTTTCTGTATGTTTCTGGAGAATTTGTATACTTGTTGCATATACTTGGAAAGAAGTCTGAAGGCAGCAGGCACATGAAACAACAACTAGAAATTGGAAATTTCCTGAACCTGCCAACTCGACGATCCGCGAAAGAGATATCAAGAAATGGTTAAGTGTGGAAAGCGGTCGGACGGGCTTCAAAATAGGGTGACAAGGGTTCCCGAGGAGACGTAAGGCCCCGACGGTCAAATTGTATGTATTAGAACATTTCAGTGCAAAATGTATAACATGGAAGAGGGGATGATGATTGATCACAAATTTGCATATTGGAGAAGCCGAAGTGTTGTTTGTAGGTTACAGAACAATGGAAGTGCAATTTAGAGAAAGGGGAAGCACTCGGTCGGAATCACGATATAAAAGCATGAATGAAAATGTGAACGCGTAAATCCGCCAACACGCCCAACAAGAAATTTTCAGAAAAAAACGACTAAGTAACCAGAAAGAGAAACTACAGGGGATAAAAGAGTGGGAAAATAGAAAGGTGGAGGGCAATTTTCGTAGGTGGGAATTCATTTCAAACAAGCCCCATTGTTGTAAAACCATCATTTTCTAGTCCAATATTTTATCCACTTATTCGTTTTCTATTGTGCTTGTACCATTAAAAAGGGTGTGAGCAAGTGCTTTGTTGAAGATTAGATTTTATTGCAACTTGTGGGAGTAATTGTGTTCTTGATACATTCTTCCATCATTTTAACATATTAACTTAAGTATTAAACTTCTTGCATGAAGGGTTGTTAGCATTAAAGCTTAATAATTTCATGTCTAGAAACAACAAAGACAATATTGAATTTTAATATTGTAGTTTATTTCATAGTCCCATTTGACTACGACCACCATATATCAATTTTTATTTTTATTTTATTTATTCACGAACAAGAAATTTGGTAATTTCATTAATAAAGTAAAAAATGCTCAAATTGAGGCCAGGGGATGGACAACTAATAAATTGTTCCCTTTCGGGCTAAATGAATCAAGCAAGTGAATAAGAATTTTTTTTCTTAGCAAGGTTGAGATGAAAATGAAATTTCTATGGCGGGGCCTATACTGTCGCATTGTGATTTGGTCTTTCTATGTTCTATTTTCATTATGAATAGAATTGAACGTTGGTTTGAAACTGTCTGAAATTCATTTTTGTTTCCATAAAATCCTGATGGATCGACACAATGCATTGTCATATAATTGTTAAATGCTCCATTTTAGATTAAATTACTTGAACCAATAAAATATTGAAGAACTACGAGACTATCGAACCATGCCAATGAGAAGAGGTATAAATTCAACAAAGAAGCAGCAACCAAGACTCCAAGGCAAATTTCTTAATGGTAAATCCATTAAAAAAAAAAATTACTGGGTAGTGCATATCTATCCATAGAAATTGGACCAAGTTCTTTGGACCAAAAAATTAAACATATTTTCCATGAACACAGGCACATGACCTGCAACATGTAGGAGCCATCGAGATGCTCTTCAACATGCATACAAAACTGATTACCATGCTTTTTTTTAGGAAATCCTTGCAGTCTTCTCCTCGGGGGGTCAATGTTCGCTACCCCAATCTCAATATCTTGTGGAAGACCTGAGGTGACAAAGAAACATGGGAGTGGTTCCTCAGTGGAATAAATCCTTGGCTTGAAGCAGATGAACAACAATTCTGCTCATGATGTTGACATCGCTCCAACATTGCATCCCAGCAAGAAAGCAACGCAAAATTTTTCAAACGAAGGAGGATATAAGAACCCATCTTCACGACAAAATTGATAGTTCTCACAAGGTTTCTATGAGGAAGAATATGAAAAACGTTGCAGGGAAAACGAAAGAGCCTGAAACGAAAAGTCAGGACACACCAAGAAACCAACTCCTCACAGTCAAAGACTTGAGGGGCACAGGTTGCACGAGCAATTCCAAAGGACCAAATTAGTCCATTCTGGGCAGAAGGAGATGAGTATTAGGAATATCCCTTGCACCAGTGGGATTTTTGGTCCTCATCCACTAAGATGTTATTTGTATATCCAGAGAACATGAGAGTGGTCCCGCAATTGAATAGTGTTTTGGCTTGAAATATATATTTGGGAGCATCAATGGACCATTTCCTTACAGTGAAAGAATTCCGCCCATAACGGACTAATTTGGACCTCTGGAATTCCTAATTTCGAGCTGCAAAGCAGCTATTGCGTTCAACGTCTGTTTCTTTTCTGAAACCCCTTCTTTCAGTCTTGTCAGGGCAGCCATCGCCAAGCCAGGAAGTGCCCCCCGTTATGGTTGATTTCAATTTGGGCGCAGGAGTGGGAACATAGTCTGCATTTCCATCATCCATTGTCGTATCATTGTCCATCATATCATCTTATCCCGGCTCAAAATCGATCGCATCAACCTCTCCACTAGCAATCAATGCAGGCGGGGTTGCCTTGGAATTATTTGGCTTGAAATATATCTCTCGGTGCACCAAGGGACCATATCCTTTTTTTCTCCTAGGCAGAGGGATATGAGTAGAAATAATATGCCCTGGAATACTAGAACCTTTGGCAATCATACCCGAAGGTGCTTATTGTATCTGGACAGAACTGTTGTAGAACTGCTGCCATAAGTTAACAAGAATTTTCGTTTGCTCCAGATGATGTTTGAAATGAAAATTGGGAAGGGATAATATAACCCTCCACAAATATTGGTCTAATGCGTATCAATGGAAGATCTCCTTGAGCCTTTCGCTAATCAATGACAATATCCACGGTCCGTGCGTAATGAGTTGTTACCATTAAAGCTTACTAATTTCATATTTAGAAAAAATTGTGAAGGTGGCAGTGACGACGAAGAGCAATTAAGGATTAGAGATTTCGTAAAGGCGCCAACTGGCCAACGCACGAAAGAGATTGCATCATGCTTGAAATTAATACTTGGAAAGGATAACACTCTTCTCCGCAAAGCTTGGTTTAATTCGTATTAATGACAAATCTTCTCCAACCTTCCAGACATTAATGACAATTTTAACGATTCCTGCACGATGAGCTACTAGCATTAAATCTTAATAATTGCATATCTAGAAAGAAGTGCGAAGGTGGCGGGGATGGCGAAGAGAAATTAAGCATTGTACTTTTCGTCCACTCGTCAACTCGCGAAAGAGATTCCAAGAAATGGCCAAGTATGGAAAGCGGTCGGGCGAGCTTCAAAAATAGGGTTACAAGATATACTCAGGCGACGTGAGGGGCCGATGGTCAAATTGTATGTCTCCAAACTTTTGACTGCACAATGTGTAACACGGAACATAGCACAATGACGAATTTCGGTCGACAATTTGTATATCGCGGAATTTCGGGTGCTGTTTACAGGTACGGAACAATGGAAGTGCAATGTTGAGCAAGTCTAGCCAGTAAGCGACGATGGTAATAGTGGCCAAGTATGCAATGGGTATGCGGTTGGTCAGACTCATGATATAAAAGCATGAGACATACTCGGAACATGGAATATTGACAGGCTTGAAAACATGGCCACAAGCTCTACTCAGGAGACGTGAGGGCATGATGGTCAAATTGTATCTATCCCAACTGTTCATTGCAAAATGCGTAACACAGAACATGAGACAATGACAGATTTCGACAGTCAATTTGTATATTGCGAAACTTCGGGTGTTGTATATAAAAGCACGATACATTTGGAAAAATGACACATTCGGAAAAAGGACCAAGTAACAAAAAATGGAAAGCAAATGAGAAAAAGGGGAATTTGTTTACTAATTTGTAGATCGGGGAAGTCTGGGTGTTGTTTGCAGGCGACGGAACAATGGAAACACAATGTTGAACCAACCTATATGGGAACCCATGATCAAAAAAGTTTGCTCAATATGAAACGAGGAAGCGGTAGATCAGGCTGGTGATATAAAAGTATCAGTGGAAATCTAAAGACGTGAATCCACCAACACCCGCACCTAGACATTTTCCTAAAAACGACTAAGTAACTAGGAAGGGAAAGCAGAGGGCAAAAAGAAAGGGGATGACAATTTTCGGAAGCGGGAATTGATGTAAGAAATCCCCATTGATGGTCTTAACAATACCTATGAAGTGAATTAAACATGTGAACAGGTTCTTCAATCAAGGAATAGATAAAGTGAGCCATGCTTATAGTTTCCAAGATGTGTTTGTATAAGAGAAGCATCGAAAAGCCACAAGAAAATCAATTTTGAGATGTTTAAGTAAAGTTATTGTACTGTCAACTTCACCGCAAGTATAAAAACGATGAATTTGAATGTTAATGTCCTGTCGTTGATATGATAGTTCCATTGTAATTCACATAGTATATCCTTTTATTTCAAATTATTCCTGGAGATGAATTTTGCTAAGTTCATCGATCAAGGAAAGCGCTAAAATGAGACACATACTACATTTGCGTCAAAAAGCTTATATTAAAAGGCAAAACATGTCCTATATATTATTTAAGATCATAGAAAAACTGCCAAGATCCTGAATCTATTATTAATTTTCCAGAATGAAGCATACAACCAAGAACCAAGTAAACACCAAATGTATTGAAAGTCGAGGCACAAAGAAACACATGAACACATAAGCTGTCAAGTGAGATCCCACAAGGTTCCATAGAGCAATACACATCAACCTTTGTAGCAAACAATTCGATATATAAAAAAAACACACATGGCATTGTTTTTCTCTTACATCTGGTATATGTTCCCATGAGAAAATAACCGGGGCCATGGGATATGAACAAAAGTATGCCAAACACAAGACAACACAAAACCAACAGAGCTTCGATATTGTACCCTAGCTATAAAAAAACCTCAAAATGGGGAACAAAAAACTTGTCAATTACTATTTGACCATGAAACAAGATCACTATGGACATTTTCTTCTGATAGTGCCATGTTTTATCACTACCAGTTTTAACAATGCCAAATTTCCAATATTATTGGAAATGCCTGATGGTTCTGCCTAGAGGAGCAAGCTATTTCGATGGTTCAAAGGATTGGACTGAATTATTTACAGTTGGATACTTTGTATGGGGTTTGTCCTCATGCTTCCTATTTATGGATTGAACAATCTTATGCGCTTGTACATCACCAATAATTGCACCTGCCTGTATGAATTCCAATGCCTGAACTCCCCAATCTCTATAGTGAGTTCTGAAGATCTCAAGCTCATGTTTCAATCCATGTTGAGTCATTTTTTTTCAATTAGGGCATCGAGAAAATGCAGATACCATACCATAAATGTATAGTTGGAGATCTTTTTTTATTTATTTGGGCACCCAAAAAAAATGCACAAAACCTACCATGGCTATATAGTTGGAAAACATTTTACCAATTCGGGCACCCAAAAATGTGCAAACACCTCCAACAAAACCACAACTAGCCACCGTTATTTTTTTTCATTTGCACACCCCAACAAATATGCAAAATTATTTTTGGGAGATGCAAAAAAACATGAAAATAACAACATCGATTACATTTGTAGTTAGATTCTCCTTGTTGTTTCAAGTGCACAAAAAGAGACAAAATCTCTGGAAAGAAAATTTTACAGCCACAGATGTAAACTCCGAAGAACTTGAGTCCGACGAACATTCATCTAGGTGTTGAAGAAAAATTACAGACACACATGAGATTTTTTTGTTTCCTGCCAAAGCTTGATATGATTATTTTTATTTGTTTTTCAGCCGATATGCAATATTGCATTATCCTCATTTAAGGTAAATTTTCTATGTATCCGAAAGTCGCGCAGCATGTAGACACTATTTGGCTATTTCTGTAAGTATGCTTCATATGAAAATTCTACTAACCCAAGAAGCACATCTTGTAACAGAGGTTGTCTAAGTGTACAATGTATGATTGTGTTGCCCACGGTTTAGATTGCAACATTGAGACAATATCTATATATGTAAGGGAATTTTTTACTTCATCGCAGACAATCAATTGTATCATCACTTATGAAAGCAAAAACATAAGTAGGAGAGTTGCATTTGTCACATACAGGCTCGAAGGGGGTCGAGTACTCATTCGCTGCAACCAAAACACCCTCAACCTGGGCACGTGAGCATAGTAGTTAATATATTGAACAATATAATATACAACTGCAAAAAAAAAAAAAAAAAAAAAAAAAACTACAAAAAATTGGTGAAGGCAATTTGTATGAGCAAAGTGAGGATGAAATTGTAGATGTATACAAACAACAGTTGTAGAGATAGTTAGTTTCTTGAGAGCCTGTACTATGTCTGTTCGCAATTCTGTTACAAATGTTGCTTGGGTTGTGCGAAAGATCCTTTCTTTAACATCTCTTTTCTTTGTTATATTTTTGAAGAGAATAAGTGGAAATTTCCCTTTATGCAATTGTTGTTCCATTGAGGAAAACAAGTTTGAATAGGTGTTGAACAATTGCAGCTGCAACATGTAACAGTGCAATAGTTTTGTAACATAACCGACATACATAGACATGTGAAAGTAAAGGACAAAATTGGATATGGAGAACGATACCATTGCCTTGTCGTTGTCTGACTCTCCATCTTTTATATGGAGAATGTGTTGTGAGCCAAGTTTTTTTGCGAGTGTGACAACAACACCAATGGTTCTAATTGGGTAAATGTCATTGCTCTGTGAAAGTTGGTTGATAGTTGTGTCCAGGACGAAACGATATTCTGAACAAATAGCGATAATTTTTTCCACAATACTTGTTTCATTGAGCGATATAATCTGATCACAATCACCACGGTCATATACTGTTTTGGGAAATATATTAAAATTTGTAATGGATATCCCTTTACTTGGCAATATCTTTTCTGCATGTTTCTGGACAATTTGTGTGAGAATAGTCAGTGTGACTGTCATCAGGGCCTCGTTGTCTTTCATGTCAGCATGCATTATGGATCTAGTTTTGTTTGCATTGTCCAAGTAGGTGCTATAGATGACCATTATGTCCCCGACGAACACTTGTCCAGTTCGACGACTGTTCAAGCCCTCTATGGATAGTATTTTGGGTGTTACAAGTTTAGACCCGGTGACATTTTTTAAACAGGAAAAGTAATGTGAATGGTATTCTGCATTATTTTTTTTGTTTTCTTTTTCCTGGCATAAATGTACAAGTAGATGCACAACTTGGATGAAGTATGGAGCTAGAGTTTTGCAACCAAACCTCTTAGTCTACAGAACTTGCGCTATGTTCGGTGTCTCGCTTGCGCTTGTTGATACTTCTTGTGAACTGCAAAGTATGTGTTGCAGATGACATCAACATATTCACCATGGAATAGATGAATAAATAGATGATGATATTTGTTTGGTAAACATATGAGGAACATAATGTATGCATCTTTACCTTTGGCCTTCTCGGTTTGTTGATGTTGGCGATGATTGACTGTTAATGGCCATGTCACTAGTCCAACTTTTTCGGATGCAAACATGTGTAGATGAACATCAGAAGGACTAAATAATCACATGCATTGTAAATTGTCCATAATTGTTCTGAATGTCACATACAGGGTTGAAGTAGATGGAATACGAAATAGGGTGTCAAGGGATACTCAAGAAACATGAGGACCCGACGATCAAATTGTATGCCTTAGATTTTTTTACTACAAAAATGTGTAACAGTAAATAGGGTGTGATTGGGNGGGTTACGACGACCAATCTATATATCGCGAAACCTATGAAGACAGAGGCGCAATCTTGAACTCGCCAACTCGGGAACCCACAATCGAAAATGTGGCTATGTATGGAATGAGGTAGAAGCATGACTATAAATGTGAACCCATGAGTCCGCCAACCCACGCACCTAGACATTTTCAGAAACACGACTAAGCAAAGAAACCATAAAGCAAAAATACACAAGAAAAGGTAAGTATAGAAGAGGGGAAAAAAAAGGGATAATAGAAAGTGGAAAAATGAGAAATGGGGAGGGCAATGTTTGGAAGCGGGAAGTCTCAACAAAGGCCCATTGTTGCCAAACCATCGTTTTCTAGTCCAATATTATATGCCCCCACCCGTTTTGTATGTTTGATTTACTAGAACAGTCGGTATACCTTTTCGAAGATTGTACCACAGACCCCTCTGTTGCGACATATAATAATTCATCTTCATGTCCAACCGATCTGTTTCTTTCAATGTAGCAACGCCGGACATACAATGGACATGGAGGTAAGTTAGTATGCAGAAAGACATGTAAAAGAAAGAAATACAATTCTATTTATTTCAATGTAGCAACAAAAAGAATACAATTCACATGAGAATAAGTTACTATGTAGAAACATACGTAGTATATACATACAATAAAAAAGGTGCAAAGCAGTAGAACAAGTAGAATAAATACACAGACAATAAATGAAATCCTAAGCACTGGAATATGAAATAAGAGTAGAGGTATGCAGCTCTGTAACTCCTCCTCTACATTCGCGGAAAAGAGTCCATTGTCCTATCCAACCACTCTGTTTGTTTAAATGTAGCAATGTAGTAAAAATACAATGGACATGAAAGAAGTTAGTATGCAGAAAGACATGTAAAAAAAACTAACAGAGTTCGAATTTTTTCAATGTAGCGGCACAGGAAATACAAAGCACGTGAAGATAAGTTATTATGTAGGAAGGTACACAATATCTACATACAATAAATTAGGTGAACACAGACACAGATAATAAATGAAATACAAGACAACGAAATATGAAATAACAATACAAACATGTACCTTTGTATCTCCTCTTCAACCGTTGCAGTTAAGACTCCTTCGTTTTCTCCAGCTATTATGTTTGTTTGAGTGTGGGAATGCACAAAATACAATGAACATGAATGGAAGCTGGTATGCAACGGAGAACAAGTAATATGTACATACACTAAATGAGAATCAACGAATAGAATAAAAGGCAGTTAGAAACATGAACCTTTGCTTTTCTCCATCCATGGTTGTAATTAGATAAAGTTTTTTCCTGCCCAAAATATATTACAAGCCACAAAATATTAAGAAATTGCATGGCCATAGCTAAATGATTTTGGTTTTATGTGGAAAAGTATCCAGATATGCTTCAAGACATGGGAATATAATTTTGCAGTATCTTTGGTGTACATACCATATTTCAAGTACAAGACAAATTGTATCGTGGTCACACCAGTTTGTGTAGAGGATAAAGTGTTTGTATTGTGATATGGGCACATTTCACCATATATAGTTAAAAAGTGCGTTGTGTACATGCTTTGTCTTAACAAAAAGACAATGGACATTGTAATTGCACATGTAGTTGTCCAATCATTTCTTATGCCACTATTTTGTATCATGTCAACACTGAAGTATCCTAGAATGATAATGGTTTCATCCAAATGTAAATGGTGTGATTCATTTCAGAACACATTGATTGTGCTAGCAATGTTGCACGCCAAACAACATAGAAACTGAATACTGCAATTTGCAATCCATGGAACACCACTCTTGGTAGAACCATCTCAGTATCCTTTTCTTCTACAAGAACATTTTAAAAAGACATGTAGGTATGGTCTAGATCCAAGAAAAAGAATTCGAGCAAAATTTAACAACAGGACAAGCAGGCACGAAACATGCGACAGATCTTGACTTCGCCAGACACGGAAAACAATAGAATCCCATGTCCACTCACAGTTGCAGGACCTGAACACCGCAAAGTGAAAAAAAAAAACCAGCTCCAACTGTCGGCACAGGACCCCAACCCTACAAAGACGAAATAAACAAAAGAAAACATCAAGCAACAAACCAGCGAGAAAGCATGAACAAGCCCAACTACAGCCCCAGGGCCTCAAACTTGTAAACTTGAGGAAAACAACAACAAACAACAACCGACGAACCAACGAACCAATGAACAAGCAACAAACACTGAACCAGTAAACAACACATGTATCTCCAACGATTATCAAACTGCAGCCCAAGCATAGAAGGAACTGAAAACATATGACGAGCATGGCAATAAAAATAATAAACATTCTTACTTGAAAACTACAAACAATGAACATTAAAGAACGAATAGAAAATGAAATTATGGCATCGAAACTTACTTTGAAATGATGAACGACAAAAGCGCAGGTCGAATTGTGGGTGCAACACTCTCACCCTGCAAAGTATAAAAAAAAAAAAACAGATCCAACTGCGAATGCAGGACCCCAACCCTGCAAAGTTGAAGTAAACAAAAGCAAGCAACAAGCACCAACAGGTCCAACCGCAGGCGTAGATCCCCAATCTTGCAAAGTTGAACCAAACAACATCAACTGGTGGTGGACAACAATATTGTCCAAATTCACTGTGTTGGCGACGAAAGTCATTCCTGGATTGCTATCAGAAGCAGAGCCCGACGCCCATCAGTTTTTATGTCACGGCTTGTTTATAGATGGGGTGACCGAATGGAAGCCAACTCAAAACGATATTATTCCAACTTCAAAACTAGGCCAGGCATGCATAGGTGAGTGAGGTCTTATATAAACTTCAGACAATGAGTTGTAGTAAAGGGTGAACAGGTGGAAGATTTATATAAGAGAAAAGCAGAGGTCTGTTATAAACAACAAGTTCCTAACAGACTGTAGAAGAAAGCATTTAAACACAAGACCGGCTTACATTCAAATGTAAAAAACCAGAGAATACAACAATGTCACAGTAAATCCTTTATCATAACATAGTTGCATGAATTCATGTGAATCAGTCAATCATGAACTCTCCAGGCATAAGATGAAAATCAGATGGAGTAAGAAGAACTGTCTTTCATAAAACAAGAAATCTCAAACACAGATGCATAAGCTGGAAACTAGAATAACTGCTAAAACATTACAGCAGGGAGCTCTGCTCAACCATCGATCCTTACAAAATGGAAAAAATGCCTACATATACTCCTCCCTTCCTTTCGCCCAACAGAGGCGTCTCAAAACTTTCAATGGATGGTGTCACCTCAATCAAATCTGGCCTGCATTGTTCTGTCATACGCTACCTTTAATTCAGCATGGCTCGCGCCAGGGGGTAGCTGAGCCCTTTGAATGTTTAACTGGCGTGTACAGGTTCCCCTGGTGAGTTGGAGACTCGGCGTGGCTTTCCTGAAGAGAACCGGTACAAGAGACCCTCCTGAGTAAATTTCAACCGGGACCTCCATACTCTGCAATAAATGGGTGACGTGAGGCTTCACCCACCCTCTTTCTCCTTTATCCATTCTGAGCAGGTACCGGGATCCAAATCTCATCGGGCTGGAGTCGACAGAGCACAGTGCCCCCCTTCTGAGAATTAATTCGGCACCTTTGGCCAAATGAAAACGAAAGCGCCCCTCACTTCATACCTCCTCTCTTATGACCATCCATCAGAACCATGGGCCTGGTCCTGAGCGTTATCGGGAATTTGGGGTTCGAGATTTCAAAATGCAAAAAACAAGGGGCACTTGCTCCTCGAAACTCCGATACCCGATTTGCAATGAGATCCACCTCAATGAGCTAGCCCCTTTGACTAGGCCCTGGTCCAAGTGACCACCACCATATGCCCTTGACCATCTCCATCGGGGTTTCGCGGTTCACATTTTTAAAGTGCACGAACTACTCGTCCCTAAGATCCCCGATATACCGATGGCTTCAAGTTCTCCGATGGGCGCTTTCTTGTCGGGAATTTCCCGATGACGCCGATCTCTTGCCACGCGTCCCTTCTCAGGCGGACGGTCTAGATCTCCTTCGCTGTTCCTTGCATCCATGATCAGGCTCGCTTGACATTTATGGCTATGGCCTTTGAATAAATCTCACCTGACCGGCTTTCAAAATCCCACCTCTATGTGTTTACATCAGAGGTCTCAAATCAGAGAGGAAAACATCCCTGTGCAGGAAATGTCACTAACATTAGGCTCCACGGGGGATAGAGTCGTCCCCGCGATGCTCTAAGAACTCCTTCCGCAGCTTCAGTGCCTTGCTATTGGGCTATGGAGTTACTTATTAGGCCGAAAACATACAAAAAGAAACTAAACAAGAACTAAGACAATATTTACAAACAGAGGAGCCACCTAAGGCTCAAATAAAACATTTTTTTAGAAAATGCCCATTCACTAGGCTGTTGAAAACCTCTTCACCCTCTAGATCCTGCAACCCATCTAGGGCGTCGAACTTGTTGTGCTTGCCTTTATCCTATCTAGGTGCGTCCCACTTAAATGCCAAGTCCCCGATCTCGAACTCCTTTTTCCTGACCTTCCTGTCAAAAGCCTGCTTGATCTTCTGCTGATGACTGTAAGCTGCATCCCTTACTTGTTCTCTGATCTGCTGCACTTCCACTATCTGATGAATTCTTCTGATCATATGATCTGGTTCTCCCTCATAGTCTTGAAAGAACTTCGCCACAGGTAAGGCGAGCTAAGTAGGGAAAACTGCCTCTGCTCCGTAGACTAGTTGAAACGACGAAGTGCCCAGAGACTTCTTCGTCATGACACGATCGACCCACAAAGCGAATTTCAACTTTGAATCCCAGGCTCTTTTGTTATCCTCTAACAATATTTTGATGATCTTTATCAGGCTTTTGTTAGATGATTCCGCTAAACCATTTCCCTGGGGATAGTAGGGGGTGGAGTGAACTAGAGAGATCTAGAACTGCTCAAAGAACTTAATTAAAGGTTCAGATTTGAAAGAAGCAACATTATCGGTAATGATTCTGCTGGGACAGCCAAACCGGGCTATGATATTCTCTAGGAAGCTGATAATTACTTTGTGTGATGCGCTTCTGGTGGGGACAACTTCTATCCACTTGGTGAAATAATCTGTCGCAGTCAGGATCCATCTGTGCTGACCACTTGAGGGAGGATGAATCTCTCCGATGAATTCCAACCCCCACTGCTGAAAAGGTGTCGATGCTACTATGGGCTTTAATGGCAGCGATTTGAGCTGTTTCTTTCCTGAGAACTTTTGGCATTTGGCGCAAGCTCTGATCTCCCTGCAAACATCGGGGAACAAAGTGGGCCAATAATACCCAGCTCAGAGTATCTTGTGGGTTGTGGTCTTCCAGAAATGATGGCCTCCGCAAAGGCCGCTATGAAAATCAAGCGTAACCTTTTGGGCCTCCTGCGGGTTCAAGCATCTCAGAAATACCCCTAGAGGGTCTTTCCAGTACAAAGTTTGGTCAATGAGGCAATACCTGACTGCCTTGAGCTTAAGATCCCTCGCTTTTCTTTTTCCCATTCCATCGGGGGGCTTCAATTCTTGCAGAAAATACAGAATGTCACGATACCAGGCACATTCTGCCAACGATAAGGCATCCTGAAAATTCCTGTTGGACGACTCAGCTTGCTCATTGATGAAACTAATCCCTAAGGCTTTGCAATTGGATTCAACTAGCAATTTGGCTAAACCCTGTCCTTTTATCAACTTGGTGGGCTTAATTTCTAAATCAAATTCTAGAATATTGGCAATCCACTTACCTCTTTTCCCATCCATGTCGGGTTGTATAAGAATGTCCTTCATAGAGGCCGAAGGGACATATGCAATGATATTTGAATGCAAGACATAGACTCTGAAAGCTTTGAGAGCTTTCACCAATGCATAGGCCTGCTTTTCCATGATCTTGTACCAGAGTTCTGCATCTCTTAATGCTCTGTTGTAGAAGGCAATAGGTTGCTCTTTCCCTTGATCATTTTTCTGCAACAAAACTGCCGCTACTGTATCACAAGAAGCAAAAGAAAATATCAGGAAATCTTTGGAATAATCGGGGATGATTAGCACAGGTGCCTCAGTCAATGCCTTATTTATTTGGACAAAAGATTCCCTGGGTTAGGTGGTCCATTTTACTTCATTTCCCTTCCTGAGCATGGTTGTGATGTGTTTCACCAGCTCGACAAAATTTGAGACGAATCTCCTCAGAAAATTTATCTTCCCCAAAAATGCCTGAACCTCTTTTTTAAATCTGGGAAGTGACAGGGTCTGAATTGCTTCCACCCTGCTAGGGTTGATCCTTACTCCCTCTGCTGATACTATATGTCCTAGCAGCTTCCCCTCCTTCATAGCAAACAAGGATTTCTTGGGGTTTAAGGATAAACCATACCTCCGACACTTCATGAAGACCTTTCTCAAGTGGCAGCAGTGCTCCTTGTCTGTCCTGGAGAAGACTGTGATATCATCCAGATAGATTACCACAAACTGATCCTTCTCCCCTATGAACGCTATATCCATAGCTCGCTGAAACGTTGCTCCAACATTCATCAATCCGAAAGGCATTTTGGCATACATGAATGCACCCCAAGGAGTGGTGAAAGCTGTCTTTTCTATGTCCCTAGGCATGACTGATATCTGATTGTAACCAGAGAAACCATCAATCATGGATATCCTAGATGCACCAGTGACCTTCTACAATATGTGTTCCATGTTGGGCAGGGGATAATTGTCTTTCTTTGAGCTTCTATTCAAGTTCCTGAAATCAACACAGAGTCTGATTTCCCCGCTTTTCTTTCTTACTGGAACCAGATTGGCCACCCACTCAGAATACCTCAATGGGACAATGATTCAGGCATCTAACAATTTCTTCACTTCTTTCTCCATGACAGGTAGCAACATGGGATATATTTGCCTCAGCTTTTGCCTGAATGGTTTAGCCTCTTCTTTCAGTGGGATCTTGTGCTCAATGACATATGTGTCATACGTCTTAAGGTCTTTGTAGGTCCATGCAAACACATCAACAAACTCTCTCAACAAATTGGTATACTCAATCCTCTGCTCCTTGGTCAAACTCGTTGACAACTTGACAAACTTAGGCTCTTCTGGTGTGCCAATGTTGCACTCGGCTGTGTCAACATCATCACCCGAAACTCTTCCCTTTATTGCCACATCATTCCCATCAAAAAATATCTCCAATGGGACTAGTCCCCTCGGGATGTGATTGCCAGGCAATTGAATAATGTCGTGATGTGTTATTTTACTCAGCAACTCACCCCCATCAAACTCTTCCTCAGAGACGGAATCTTGGTCGATATGCATCTCTGAAAATTCTTCGATAGTCTCCAAGAATCTCTTGATCTCGAGATCGTCCTCAAACACCTTCCAATGCTTGACATTGTCAGGTATGGAGGGCCTGTATTTTACTTCTACATC
>SNQJ01S0009706.1:201037-226226 GCA_010110895.2 Picea sitchensis
GGCGGTTATGTTCCCCTCGCCTGTAAACTTGGGCAGCTGCTTAAGGTACCCTTCTGCTGGGAGGTTATTGAGAGGTTGTGGTAGCACAAGGGGAGCATATCTAGCGGCTATGATGACCTCTATTTCGGTCATAGGGGGATTTGCTCCGGCCATAGGAATATTAGGTGGAGGAGAGCTCGGAGGAGAAGGAGTTCGCGAAGGGGCTACAGGGAATGAATCTCGGAGTGGGATGGGAAACAAGAGGTGATTCAAGGAGGAGGCAGTGACAAGGATTTCTCCCTCCAATCCCAGACCAGGAGGGGAAAACTCAGCAGGAACACTTCCAAAATTCAGGAAACGAGAAACTTGTGAAGGAGGTCTATCCAGAAACTGAAGGGAAGAAAACGAAGTTCTTACAGAAGGAGATGGCGGATTACCTATTTCAGTGGTGGAAGCTTCTTCTTCAGGGGCCTTTCCTTTTCTAAGGACCACCTCCGGATCGGTTTCAGGTGTAGCTAGGGGCAGCTGTGGATGAGACCGCGTGTGTCTGCCTCTGAAAGCCACAATTGATAGAGCAGGTTCTCCCCAACGAAGTCGTCACAATGGAGTCGCCAGGTGCACAACAACAATCTCAATAGTTTTGATCTCTGATGCACCTTCAGAATCAGCTAATCGTTGTCGTTCAATCCCAAGGAAAATATTCAACTTCGTCCTCGACAACGACGCCAGAAATGTTGGCGATGGAAGTCACTCCTGGATTGCTATCAGGAGCAGAGCCCGACGCCCATCAGTTTTTATGTCACGGTTTTTTTATAGATGGGGTGACCGAATGGAAGCCAACTCAAAACGATATTATTCCAACTTCAAAACTAGGCCAGGCATGCATAGGTGAGTGAGGTCTTATATAAACTTCAGACAGTGAGTTGTAGTAAAGGGTGAACAGGTGGAAGATTTATATAAGAGAAAAGCAGAGGTCTGTTATAAATAGCAGGTTCCTAACAGACTGTAGAAGAAAGCATTTAAACACAAGATCGGCTTACATTCAAATGCAAAAAACCAGAGAATACAATAATATCACAGTAAATCCTTTATCATAACATAGTTGCATGAATTCATGTGAATAAGTCAATCATGAACTCTCCAGGCATAAGATGAAAATCAGACGGAGTAAGAAGAACTGTCTTTCATAAAACAAGAAATCTCAAACACAGATGCATAAGCTGGAAACTAGAATAGCTGCTAAAAAATTACAGCAGGGAGCTCTGCTCAACCATCGATCCTTACAAAATGGCAAAAATGCCTACATATACTCCTCCCTTCCTTTCGCCCAGCAGAGGCGTCTCAAAACTTTCAATGGATGGTGTCGCCTCAATCAAATCTGGCCTGCATTATTCTGTCATACGCTACCTTTAATTCAGCATGGCTCTCGCCAGGGGGTAGCTGAGCCCTTTGAATGTTTAACTGGCGTGTACAGGTTCCCCTGGTGAGTTGGAGACTCGGCGTGGCTTTCCTGAAGAGAACCGATACAAGGGACCCTCCTGAGTAAATTTCAACCGGGACCTCCATACTCTGCAATAAATGGGTGACGTGAGGCTTCACCCACCCTCTTTCTCCTTTATCCATTCTGAGCAGGTACCGGGATCCAAATCTCATCGGGCTGGAGTCGACAGAGCACAGTGCCCCCCTTCTGAGAATTAATTCGACACCTTTGGCCAAATGAAAACGAAAGCGCCCCTCACTTCATACCTCCTCTCTTATGACCAGGCATCAGAACCATGGGCTCGGTCCTGAGCGCTATCGGGAATTTGGGGTTCGGGATTTTAAAATGCAAAAAACAAGGGGCGTTTGCTCCTCGAAACTCCGATACCCGATTTGCGATGAGCTCCACCTCAATGAGCTAGCCCCTTTAACTAGGCCCTGGTCCAAGTGACCACCACCATATGCCCTTGACCATCTCCGTCGGGGTTTCGCGGTTTGCATTTTTGAAGTGCACGAACTACTCGTCCCCAAGATCCCCGATATCCCGATGGCTTCAAGTTCTCCGATGGGAGCTTTCTTGTCGGGAATTTCCCGATGACGCTGATCTCCTGCCACGCGTCCCTTCTCAGGAGGACGGTCTAGATCTCCTTCATTGTTCCTTGCGTCCATGATCAGGCTCGCTTGGTGTTTATGGCTGTGGCCTTTGAATAAATCTCACCTGACCGGCTTTCAAAATCCGACCTATATGTGTTTACATCAGAGGTCTCAAATCGGAGAGGAAAACATCCCTGTGCAGGAAATGTCGCTAACACACTGCAACATTGTATGGAAAAATTCGAGGAAAAATGTACTCTAAGAAGCCTATTTAGGTAAACATTGAAGGTTGTCAGGTTATCTAAGGGCCTCACGGTATGCAAACATTTAAGCTTTCAGGTCTGTTTCAGAACCTCGCGCTATGTAAACATTTAAGCTGTCAAGCCTATTCAAACACCTCAAAAAAAGTGACAATGCTCTAAACCTTCGGTATGTAAACATTTCAATACAAATACAAACGGCTAATACTAATAATAAGGACTAATAATAATAATAATAATACTAATAAAATGACATATTAATATGCGATCGCTATAGTCCCTCTACGCATTCAATAGGGACTAATAATAAAAAAACATTTAAAAATAACGCTCATGCTCAGAACTTTCGATATGTAAACATTTCAGTGAAAATGTAATAAAAATTAAAAATGAGCATCTAAGCTCAAAACTTTGGATATCTACACATTTACAACATTGGGAACAATGAAGTTGGCAATAAGACCTCAAATATATTCTCCAATGAGATGATGACATATAAGTTTTTTTTTATTTTTTTATATATATATAAAATAATATTTTTACTTCTATAATACCAACAATACACATGATACGAAAACGCCTTCGGCAATGACTAATAACTATACCTGATTTTATATTACAACGATGATCATTTAAATTTATATTAAATTTATGATAAATTTTATAAAACTATCGATGTGACAAGCAATAAGCACCCATGCAATGTAGCAGCATTTAAACTAGGAAATATATCGTCCGATTTGAGATATTTAGATGGGACATGTATACATCTCAATGCATATTACATTTTACACTGCTGATTAATGGAACCCTTATTGATTTTTCTTATTGCGAACTGCATGAATCACTAAAGACTGATTTTGGCCATTTTGCCGCTATGAGAGGCAAATTTGGGCATTTGGTGGGAAGAGATCAACTGTAATAGTAAACTGAGCGAGGGAATTGTGGATTTTGGCCATTTTGGCGCCATGAGAGACAAATTTAGGCATTTGGTGGAAATAGGTCAACTGTAATAGTAAACTGAGCGAGGGAATTGTGAGGGAGAAATTTATCGTTTTAGTCTAGGTTATGGTTTGGATCAGTAATAGAAGGGTGGAGGAATCATGAACTTTATCTGTGATTGAGTCGTATATCCCATAGGGGGTTCCTGGTGAGGAGTGAGATTGAATCGGCTTCCAACCTATTTGGTATCTATGCCAAATGTGGAAGCCTGGAGGACGCATTAGAAGTGTTTGAAAAAATGAGTGAACAAAGTACCTTCAGTAGAATTTGGAAGCCTGGAAGATGCATGAGAAGTGTTTGAAAAAATGAGTGAACAAAAGTGCCTTCAGTAAAATTTGATGATTAGAGGATATGCTATGCACGAAAACTTGGAAGAAGCCATTTGATTGTATTACAAAATACGAAAGTTTGGAGCCCAGATAATCAATTTTTAGCCATGATAATTTGTTTTATTTTTCTATTGTACTTGTGGGATTCGTTAAGCGAAGTAAGTTGATGGGGAAATTTGCTTATTGCATTACACAACCCACCTGATAGCTATCCCAGGTGGTCGAATTTAGCAAAGGAATAGAGAAAGTGATTTCATACCAATGAATAACAATCATATCTCTTCAGCCAGCCTGACAATTTCAGGTTCCCCAACATTCTCAAGGCATGTGGGTTGTTGGGATATCTACAAGAGGGAAGACATGTACAAGAATGCATACGCAGGATTGGATTTGAATCAATTGTTTATGTGGGGAATCCACATTTGCAAAACCCCAATACTAAGAGATCTATTCGAACGCTAGAAATTTATGATTGGATTGGTTTTGATCTTTTCCTGTTCCTATTATATTTTGGATAAAATATATGATTGGATTGGTCCTTTCTATTTGTGTGTAGAGTGCATCTGCTTCTATTTTTGCAGTGTTAGAATTTGTCGTCTCCTTCAAATCATATTTGCATCTCATTTTTATTTTGAATTCAAGTGTATCAAATGAAATATTTGTTTAGGGATTGTTAGCAGTGCTCTTGTTGTAACAGTTAGATATGCAAGCATTATTTTATTTCTTTACTCTTCAGAAGATAACATTGCTCCCAACCATTAACTTCATAGGAGAGAGTTTAATCACAAATGGATAATTCCTGAGAATTCATTTTACTAGGTAGGTGGGCAGCCATGGGAATATTTTGCTAAGCGGAGCCTTTAATACCTTATCTATGTCAAAATATTTTACAACTATCAGGATGTTAAGGATCTTCCTTGTAGATGAATGCCAATTGTGTCAAGTCTTCTTGAACACATGGGTGACAAGTGTTAAATTTGGAAGCATTGACAGTCATTCTCCAATGAGAGGCCATATGGGCCACCTTGAGGCTAGCCAGGGAGATTTGAAGAATCAACCAGTCTTGTGAGGTATTGACAAAATCCAGGGGAATGTACAACCTCTATGAGTCAAACCAAAAGTCAGGACAAACGAGATGCTACATGAGTCTAATGTAAAATTCAGGGGGAACGTACAACCTCTTTGAGCATAGACAGTCTAGTGCAAAAGTCACGGGGAACGTACAACCTCTGTGAGCATAGAAAGACTAGTGCAAAAGGCAGGGAGAATGTACAACCTCTGTGAGCCTAGTCAAACCTTGTGAGCCATGAGCAAAAGTCAAGGCATCTAGCAAAAGTTAGGTTGAATATAAAATTCCTATGAGCTAGAAACAAACGATATTCCTAATATTGCAAATGATATAAATGTATTGATCTAGTGTGTTGGCACGTGTAACATTATCCACCATGAAGAGAATTTCGAATTGCCTTGTAAAGAGTCGAGTTGTAACTGAAGTCTCAAGTCTAATTCTATTTTCAAACTAAAGTGTAATGCTGAGTTGTAACTGAAGTCTCAAGTCTAGTTCTATTTTCGAACTAAAGTGTAATGCTGAGTTGTAACTAAAGTATCAAGTCTAGTTCTATTTTCGAACTAAAGTGTAATGTTGAGTTGTAACTGAAGTCTCAAGTTTAGTTCTATTTTCGAACTAAAGTGTAATGTTGAGTTGTAACTAAAGTCTTAAGTCTAATTCTATTTTCGAACTAAGGTATACCAGTCTCAAGTCTAGTTCTAAGTTCGAACTAAAGTATGACGCTGATTTATGATTAAAGCATGCAAACAAGTTACTATTTCGAGCCTCTCCTCTTCTCCTCTTCAACCTATATAAGCAGAGGTTGACCCCTCTCTTCAACACAGTTTGATATGTAGGTTAAGGGTGAAGCAATAGAGGCGCATATCAGTGATAAAGAGGCAGCATACCAAATAAGCATATCAATGTTGTATATCAGTAATAGAGGTTGCATATCAGAGGCATATATCAGCAGCATATCAGTGTTGTATATCAACAATAGAGGCAACATATAAGAGGTGTATTTTAGCAAGGTCTCTTAGGTCTTTGTCGGGTCAGAGTCATCTTGACAAGCTCTTTAAGAGCAGAACATTCATGGTGGATATTTGTAAGTGATCTTACATTATTAATGCAATAAAGGAATATCGTTTGTTGGGGTTTTTCTCCCTGTACAGTGTTTCCCTAGGGTATATGTATTATTGATGTGCATGCTTACTTATCTACATAGTTATTGTTATTCGGTTATGATTTGGTATTGTTGAAGTGTATTAAGCTGGAATCAAAGTATTGAAGAAAATAAAAGAATTAATTTGCATAAGAAATCAAGCTCATAATTTAACAAGAAGCCTATGCCTCAATCGATTCTTTAAAATTTCTTCTGGCCTCCATTTTCCCAAACAAATGATATAATAGCTCTGGTGAGCTTATTGGATTCAACTTTCAAAGAGACCTAGCAGGAGTAGTTGTTGGTTTAATTAGCAATGAGCACCTTGGAAAAAAAAAATCATAATTGACATCCAAAGGGTGGATTTAGTTGGTATCCTTTTTATTCCATCTATTGTTGCAAACATTAGTTATGTTTTCTCAACAATCAGGGATTTTCAAAAAATTTCCTTAAAATTTGTACCTACATAATCACTACAATTTGATTTTTGGATTTCCTTCTGATGAACTGGATGCATTCATCTTAAGCCATTAAGTTTCTTCTCTTAAGCCACAACCCTTCAACTTGTATGTGAATCCTAAACACCCAACATTTTACTTATATTAGGTTTATGTTTGCTTGTCTTACCTTATATGGATATAGATAGTTATACCATTCCCTAGAAGTTTTGTAATATAGATAGTTATCACTGATATTACTTTCTAGTCAAATTCTCATAGATGATAAGTTTTTAAATATTTGAACTATTTTTAAATTCATAATCAAGAGAATTAGCATTGAATTGCGCTTCTTGGCGGTCCTGTTAAATAATAATAATAATAAGCCCAACAATTTTGACTAGTAAAGTCTACAAAGGTATACATACTCTACTCCCCTCTGGTTTTGAACTTGTGACCTCTTATGAGGAAACACATGTTCTTAATCATTAGGCCCACTTAAACTGTATTTTCACTTTGATTTTCTGCTCAAAATGTAAGTTTTTTATCGAGTCTCAAATCTGATGTCTTTTAAAGGTGTAGTGTGACACTATCTTGTTTAATTTTAAATATACTGGAAGATTGTAATATGTCTCTTTTTGTTTCAAGTATGATGCCAATATAAAAACATTTATGTAGTATAGTAGAATAATTTAGTTTCAAGTATGATGCCAATATAAAGACATTTATGTAGTATAGTAGAATAATTTAGACGTCGTTAGATTTATGATGATAAGTGTCATTGTTTTGGACTTTTATATTTTAGTTTGGGAGATTTATTTTTCAAGTACTTTTCAAAGTTAACTTTCTATAAAGTGCCGTGAGAGAGCATGTGAGGCATGTGTATTTCCTTAAGATTTGAATAAAATATGTGTTTTTTTTTTTAAATATCCCCTTACATTCATTATTACTAACTACAATTTTCTTTTCACATTGTTCTTATTATTTGTTTTTCTTCACTTGAAAAAATAAATATAACATAATATCAACCATAGTCTCAACTCAATAAAGTATTTTTTGGTGTACTTTTAACTCCAGCACATGAAAAGCCTAGTTCATGTCCTATTCATTTGGTTTCTAGGTATGTAGAAAATGGTTCAATAGCCAGTCTTATCAAGCCAAACAAGTTTGGAGCGTATCCCGAATTTCGTGTGGCTATTTACAATGCATAGGTTTGTCTAGTGAATAGATTCATATATTAATTTCACAATGTCCACATATTTCACTTGGAATATGTGCTTGACTTTATGTTTTTGTTGCATATTCCCTTTCATAATCATCTATTCATACTTGAAATAGGTATTGAAGGGCTCGGTTTATCTTCGTGAACATGGTCTCATTCATAGAGATATAAAGGGGAAACGTCTTGACAACAAAGGAGGTTACACTATTTATATTTATTTATGTTTAACTCTTTAATAGATAGACACGTATTTGTTTTGATTTTTTCTTCAACTGAAATTAGAAGAAATGCAAAAGGGAACCATTACTGATCAATTAGATAGTCAATTGCGTTGGAGAGTTTACTGCATTTGAAGTTGATCAAGCAGAAAGAATGTTATTAAGAGTAACTTTGTAATTAAAAGAAATATATTCTACAAAGTTTAAAATAAATATATTCTACAAAGTTTGGTGTTGAGTGGATATGTTGTTTCTTGTAACTATGTTGGGAGAGAAGCTCATTGTAGTATCACATTGTTAATCAATAATTTTATTGTCATACTTATATTGTTTTTATTGTAATATATGATAATACTTAAAAAAAAAAAAAGGTAAGAAAATAAGCTAAGTAAAAATTGGTTGTGAGAACTTTGTGAGAATTCTAACATGTTAATTATCTTGGTATTATTTTTTAGGTTCTAGAGTAGATTGGATGTCGTAAGCATATGCTAAATGCCTAATTGAAACAACAATTTTGGGGTGTATATGAGGATCAGCTCAAGATTGGTCATGTTCTAAGGGCATGTTCTAACCTAGAGTCAATGCAAGATGCAAAGCATGTCTATGTGAGGTGCTTTTTTAGCCTATGGTGGAAGAGATCTTACTCTACATTGAGAAAGTTGATAAACTTACATCATAATTCTAACATGGATTGATCTTAATTCTATATGTTTTAATGAGACCATCTCAACCTAGATTATTGGCTCTAGAACAAGGTAAGCATATCCATGCTTATGAAAGTCTAGGGAATAAAACCTAACTCTATCACCATGTTTAGTGTTTTGGATGTGTATGCTGATTTATTGGCTCTAAAACAAAGTAAACAGATCCATGGTTATGCAATCAAAGGCATAAAACCTAGCTTCGTCACCATGTTAAGTGTTTTGCTTGTGCAAGTTTATTTTATTGGCTCTAGAACAAAGGAAACAAATCCATTATTATGTAGGTCTAGGGCATAAAATCCAACTCAATCACCATGTTTAGCTTTTTGTCTAAGTGTTGATGTGTTGATTTATTAACTCTAGAATAAGGCAAGAAAATCTATAATTACACAAAGTCTAGGACATAAAAACCAACTCAATCACCTTGTTTAATGACCTTCTTGTATGTGCAAATTTATTATCTCTAGCACAAGTTGGTATTCTCACACTTAAACTCCATTCAACTTTTTTCTCCAGCTCAACAATCTTCATCCTTTTCCCTATCTTACTATAATGATATATGTGGTTGTATCATCAAACAAAAGAATTTCATATTATGAAATTGAGTCTGACTTGGTAACCAATGATAATATCTTAGTAAGTTCTAAGAAATATATCATTTTTCCATTTTAAATTAGCAAACCATTTTTTATTATTAAAGCAACATTTTTGCTTTGTTTTTTCTTGGAGTTGGACTACTAATACACTAGAGTCATATATATTATATATTTTGAAGTAATAGTGCTTCTAAGTTTTCATGACCTAAACAGAGAATTGAATATAAATGCACCAAACTGATTTGAACTAATAAGATGCTTTGAGGTTTCAATTTTCACTAGATCTCTACACTAGAACCTTCTTAATCCTTCTAACTTATAGGTTAATCATAACTCAATGCCCAAGTTCTTACACTAGAATTCAATACAAAAAATTGTAATTAATATATGTTTTTTTCTCCATGGCTCTCTTATGCATCAAAGATGAAAACATTCTCCTCTTAATTATTTTCCACATAATCCTCCTCATTCAGTACTTATCACAAATCTGTTGGTGTATATGGTCCATGTGCACTTATAGTTTACATGTACTTGCTATTTATCATACACATGTAGCGAGTTAAACTTGGCTTTGCATGGATTTGCTTTCCCTTGCTTTATAGAGAGATTTTTGGCATGCAAAACTTTTATTGACCTTTCCCTAATCCATAAAACAAAACAAGCTCATTGTATTTGTATTGCATTCATTTATTTTTGTCATTGAGAGAGTTCAGCTACTGAGACAGAGTGATACCTGTTATAACCATTTGGGTTTTTATTTCTCTGACTTGCATTCATTTGGGTTTCATTTCTCTGACTTGCATTCTTCTTTTTATCTTAAGACTCTTGATCTTGGATGGTTCCATAGCCATAGGAAACACAAATCTATAGCCATAGGAAACATGGATTTGTAGCTTGGTTATGTGGTCAAATCTCTGATATTAGAGCCAAAGACTGTCTTAAAGGAATTTTCATTGCAGAGGGTTTTTCCTTCTCCCGTCGAGTATGGTCTTCTCTTGATGATCTGGAGAAACAAAAACATTGAAAAAAGAAAAATTCATTTTTTGCTGGGCAGGGGAGGGGGGTTAATTCATAGTGTGAATTGCCAACATGTATGCTACTAAATATCACCTCCTTAGTTTTGACCCACACTGTAGAAATCCAAGCAGGCAAATCTGAGCGACGCTTCATAGGCACCATCAAGTTTGCATGTATAATTCAGATATAATTTTGTGGTCTTGAAGGGTAACCTCCATCAAGATAGTGAAATCTCTGATATGCAACACCATTCTTAATCTACGAAGTTCGACGTTGCTATAAAACAGAGGTTACATAATAGTTTTCTATGACTACAAATTTGTTGTAGTTATAGAATTTGCAATGGCTGCAGATATGTTATAGTTGTGGCTACGTAACTGTCTCTGCAACATATTTTCAACAGTTTGAATTTCCACTAGTGTCATGGGTCAAAGTCTTGTTCCCACACCATTCAATTATTATGAGTGGAAATCCAATGTGATGGTTTCCCGAGAAGTAAAGGACTATTTAGAAAAACAACGATAATTGAAACTGAACCAACATCGACTGCAGAAAAATTTAAGTAGTTTAATAGATATGATGAGGCCTATGGATTACTAAGTCAATCGATATCTCTTGATCTTCTTTTTCACATTGAATCTACCAATTCACCCAATTAGATTTGGACAAAACTAGAACAATTTGGGAAGCAGAACATGTTAAGAGGGCATTAGTTGGAGAATGATCTCGTCACCCAATTAGATTTGGACAAAACTAGAACAATTTGGGAAGCAGAACATGTTAAGAGGGCATTAGTTGGAGAATGATCTCATCAGCTTAAGCCCTAAAATTTTTGCCACAATCCAGAACTTATTTACCACGTTAAAATCATTGATATTGCAACTAAAGTAGTTCAAGATTGAGAAAAAGGATGAGCAATTGGTTCTTTCCATTCTTGTCAAACTTGGACCTAATTACTATGTTTTTGTTTCTACATTTCATGCAATCAAGGATGCTCTTGGAGCCATATGGACCATACCTTCCCAGGATGAATTTGTTGTTGTTTCCCTCGATGCATTTGTTGTTGTGCTCACCAAGGAGCAAGACAACTTGTTCAAATGGGTACTTTAAAGTATTCAAAATCTCACGCCCTTGTTACAAATTGCCCTTGTTACAAATTAGGGTACAAAGGAGTCAAAAGATTTAAATAGCAGTAACAAGAAACACAAAAGAAAATATAAGAAGGAACATGAGCAGAGACATGAATATAAATTATCCAAAACTACTCATGAATCCTTCTATTTGAAAGGTAAGGAACATGAGCAGAGAGATGAATATAAATTATCCAAAACTACTCATGAATCCTCCTATTTGAAAGGTGACAAACCTAAGACTAAGAGAGTCAAATGTGCATATTGCAATAGGCTCGGACATGATGAACACAAGTGCATGAAGAAGTAGATTGATTGTTTGACTCACATTCTTCAACAGAATCAGATCAAGGTTCTTGATTTAGTAAGAAGAGTTTATCAACATAAAAGTCCTTCCAAGAAACAAGAGAATAACAAAGAGAAAGGAAAGGAAACGACATTGCTCAAGCACTTGTAGCAGTTGCATCACAATCTTTCTCATGGGTACTAGATTCAGGTGCATCACACCACATGGTTTCAACTCAGGATGCCTTTTTTATCTCTAGAGAGGTGTACTACACCAACCATCTTAAAAGGGGATAATACTCCTATTAAGGTTTGTGGGAGAGGGACTATTAACATGGATGATGAAACATTTCAAAATGTTCTTTATGTGCATTCATTGTCAATCATTCTCCTATCAATCTATTAGATTGCTCATTCTAGTTCAGGTAGGTGAGTTGAGTTCACTCTTGATTTTGTGGTTAGTAGTGAGATAAATGATGGTTCTATAGTTGCAATGGGAAAAGTTGATAATCAATTATGACTATATAAATTTCTCAAAATTTGTTCCCAAGTCTCTTTGTGTTGTTCTTCTCACTCATTCTAATGAGATGAGTAGATTGTGGCATGAACGATTTGGCCATCTCAATTACTGCTATTTACAATAGATTAGCAAGCATAATTTGGTTTTGTTGTTGCCTAAAATTCACTTTTCATATGGTGTTTGCTAGGGATGCATTCTTGGTAAGCATCTAGAGGAGAAATTTGACAAAGGCAAAGATTAGAGAGCTACAGATGAAGGAAAAAATTAGATGCCAAGAGTCATGCTTATATCATGATGGGCTACTATAAAGAGTTGAAGGCCTATAGATTGTTTGATCATGTCAAACAAGAGATTATTTGTAGAATAGATGTTATGTTTAATGAGAAGACCTTAGGCACTAATATGTTGAATTCTTCTTCTATCTCGTTGAATAATGATCCATTGGAAATTATAGAGAATTCTAGATTGATTGATTTCCTTATAGGATTGTTGATTGGATAGTTGACATCTCTATCTGGCTCGATCGATAGTTAACCTTCCATAGTGGAATTGACTACAAGATTTGGGACCCCTACTAATGACCTTGGGATGGGAACTCTTTCAACAAATGGAACCTATCTTTCTAGATGTGTTACCAAGATAATTTAAGTTGTTGGAGTTGATGTTGAAAATATTAATGACTCAAGAAAAACCAGAAGTAAAAAACAACATGGTAGTGTTTCTCTAATGGAATGTGTGCTAGAGGCAGGAGATCTAGATACATATGTAATTGACATGGTCGATCTGAATATGAGAATGCTATGGCTGATGAGTATAATTCATTAGTGAGAAATGGTACATGGGATTTAGTTCCTTGACCACAATGAAATAATGTGGTGAAATGTCGATGGGTCTACAAGACCAAATTCACATCTGAAGGCATTGTTGAAAGACATAAGGATCATTTGGTAGCTAAGGGATTTCCTCATCAAGAAGGCATTTCCTATACTAGGACCTTTGCATTGGTTGCAAAAATATCTATTCGATTGATTCTTTCACTTGTTGCTCATTTTAGATGGGAGGTACATCAAATGGATGTCAAAAGTGCTTTCTTCACGGTGATCTCACTTAAGAAATTTATATGGAGCAACCCCCCGGTTTTGAGAAGGATGGATGTCTTGTGTGCTGATTGAAGAAATCCTTATATGGTTTGAAACAATCCCCTAGAGCATGATATGCAAAAATTAACCTCTTTTTCCTCAATCTCGGTTTCAAATACTATAAATCTGATCACAATATCTATATATTACATGCAGAAGATGAAACATTGATTGTTGCATTCTATGTAGATGATTTAACCATTACCAGAAGCAATGCAAATTTAATATTGGGTTTGAAGAAACAATTAATAGATACCTTTGAAATGATTGATCTTGTTCCATTGCATTTATTTTTGGGCATCCAAGTCTTAATATGGATGATAGAATCTTTACTTCTCAACCTAAATATGTGCTAAGACTTTTATAGAAGTTTAGGATGGAAGTTTGTCTTATCAATTGGGACTGAAGCTAACCGAAGAGTGTGATTCTAATTCGATGCTACACCCTATCGACAACTTGTTGGTAGACTTATTTATTTAACTCACAATTTACTTTATATTTCCTTTGTTGTTAGTGTGGTTTCTTGGTTATGCAAGATCCTTAAGAAATTCACCTTAAAGTTTCAAATAAAATAGTTGATCATATCAAGGGAACTTATCAACTTGGTATAAAGTATTGCAGTAACAAAGTGAGCTAGTTGGTCAGTTACATTGACTTGGATTGGGTTGGAGATGGAGATGGAGATGGAGATGAAAAGAAGTCGACATCCAATTATGTGTTTTGACTTGGCTTCAGACCCATTGTCTAGTATTTTGAAAAGAAGAATGTGGTTCTTTATTGACCATAGAAGTTGAACATCATGGTGTAGTTCATGATTGCACAAAATATGTGTGTATTTGACATCTCATGGGTGAACTTGGATTTCTAGTCGAAACATTGATTGAGATAATAAAAGAAATGGGTTGCAGAAGATCTTGTTGCACACAATAAAATGAAGCACGTGGAGATTCATGCTCATCATTCAAGACAATTAGTACAATAGAATGTTGTGAATCTTGTTTATTACAACACATAATGAGGTTGTTAATATATTTTTGAAGCCACTTTTTGAAGCTAAGTTTGTAAAACTTTGGGCTATGATTGGGCTTTAGGGAATTGCAATTATGGGAGGGTGTGTAGAAGTTATTTCATCTCCTAAATCTCTAGAGTGTTGTGTTAATGGAGGTGTTTTGGAATAGTAGGCCTTGCTAGTTCATCACACCTTTGGACCTTTTGGAGACAATTAATCGACAATCGATAATAAAGAAGAAGAGTCCATTGGGAAATCAACTGAATGGTTGAACAAGGAGTCAACTAGGATATTGACTAAGCCTTTGACTGATCAAGTAGTTATAATAGAAAAGTAAGTTGGGGTGAAAAAATATGATACAAATTAAGGAGGTTGTTATGTGCTCTAATCAACCTATGTGGACCTTGACTTCCTCACTTCAGGGGATGGTTACATCTTGGTTCTATATAATATGGCCCTATGGGTTGATCTACGTGTGTAATGAATCATGTGTTCTATATAGAAATATTTTGGTTTCTTACACATTTTTGTATGTTGAGCTATGTTCGGTTGTTCTAAGTGTTGTAACAATGTCTTTACACTGCCCCTATCTTGGAATACTAGCACTCTCTTCTATTTCATAGTATAAGGAAGACCTTCCCTTTATCTATTCCATAGTTGCTCAAGGATCTTCTTCCTTTCTAGTGTAGGCAAAAAGAGTCCAAGGTTGATGGTTTCTTTTTGGGAATAACTTGTAGGAGAAACACTTGGCCAGAACAATGAATGGGCAGCTATAACAAGGTTGCAGGTTTTTATTGTTTGCTTAGCCTCTATGAGAATTCTAGCCATAGTTTTACCCACAAAACCATCCCATTTCCTCTCATTTCTTAGCAACAAATCCCTAATTTCCACAGGCTCTTGCCACCGTAATTTCATGGGATTCTCTTACCATTTCTAGGCATAAACAACCATGGTTTCCCATAGGCTCCTTTGTAAACAAGGAGATGAAGAATGCTACCAAATAAAATAGAGGAGTGGAAGAATGTTCATGAGAGAGGAATGGTCAATGGAGTGTGTAAGACTGCTCTCTATGAGGGTGAATCATGTTTTTTTCTCCCAAGACATACATTCTTTGCATGGGGGGTTCATCCTTTCTAAGAAGCATGGAGAAACATCCAAAAGGGAAAGTCAAGTCAAATATTGATGAGAAATTATTTGGTAAAAAAACATGGGAAATGAAAGTTGTACCTCAAAGAACAAGTGTCAAGTCAATCACCCGTGCACCTCCTTCCTCTTCCCCTCTTTTGGTATCATGGTCCCCTTGTTACTTCTCAAACAACTTTTTTAGTAAATTTATGTTATTATGTGTTTCCTTTTATTTATGCTTTTGCATATATAAGTACACTACATAAAACATAGCAATCGTACCGTAATCCTAACCCATTGCCATAACTTATACACATTTACATTCATTAATCAAACTTTAGCCTGAAAATGTATAGTAGAAATATTTACAATACATTTCATTATTTACACAGAGTTATTTAACTCAACCCACATAATTTGACTCCCATTAATAAATCGCATAATTCATATAATACATGATTTAACATATTATATTATAGAACAAAACAAAAATATTACATATAATATGTGAGACTAATTATAATAAGTTCCCTGAAAATTTTAATCGGTGTTCAAATGAGGAGAATGCTCAAATTAAGAGAATCCACCACACAATGAGACACGGAAGAAGCATACCATCATGAGAGCTTTGAATTGACTCCTATAGAGAACCATGCATGCCCAAAAAAAGATAATAATATCCAAAATACCTTTCAAACATACAAAGGAACATTTTTATATTCATCATGTGAGATTCCACTTTCCAATATGTTTACTTTGTGGATGATTAACAAAGAAGAGAGAAACATGTGCGTTTTGTTGTATTCAATAAAGGAATAATGATTATCCAAAGAAGGTTGGGCTATTCTAGATATGTAAAAATGTGTGAGGTTATGATTAATATTAGGATTTGTATTATATCTACTACATTGATTAAATGTTATTACTTTGGTTAGTTTAAATTCACTATTCTTCTTTTAAGTTCATATTTATTAACAGACTATACATTGATAATTTTGATTTTATTTAAACTTTGACATAGAGATGAGCAATTTTCGAATTTTTGTTGTATATGGATATTTTTGCTAGAATTCTCACATGACCTCTATTCATTTCTATAATTACAATGATCCCAAAAATCACAATGTATCTCAAAAATTACAATTTTACATTGTCATTCTTCATAGCTTTATCTTGGTTCAATTTCATATTAGCTTCTTTACAAATAGTTTCTCTAGTGTGGTTTGGTTTGTAGTATGTTTGGAACTTTCTATTCACTAGTATTGATTATAGATTATTGTGTCTCTTGCCATTGGATTCATTGACATAGAGATGAGCAATTTTCGAATTTCTTGTTGTATATGGATATTTTCGCTAGAATTCTCACATGACCTCTATTCATTTCTATAATTACAATGATCCCAAAAATCACAATGTATCTCAAAAATTACAATTTTACATTGTCATTCTTCATAGCTTTATCTTGGTTCAATTTCATATTAGCTTCTTTACAAATAGTTTCTCTAGTGTGGTTTGGTTTGTAGTATGTTTGGAACTTTCTATTCACTAGTATTGATTATAGATTATTTTGTATCTTGCCATTGGATTCATTGAATATTTTCACAATTATTTTACTTATAGTTGCAAGGTTGGGTGGGACCTTAAAATTAGGGAGAAAAAATAAATTGATAAATTTAAGTCATGAAGGGTTATTGCATGACCATTGTAGATGACATGTTTGTTCAAGCTGTAACTAGCATTGGTATTTTGGTTAATTCTTTAGTTTAGTCTCTTAACTTAGAAAGGGTCGGTGTTTAACAAGCTCTAATGTTTGTTTTTTTGGTAACTTGTCATTTTGTATAATATTTTAAATTTTATTATTCTTACTTTCATGGGCTTCTGGTGATTTACTCAAACAAAGCTTACATTGTTTGGCAAGCCAATCCTCACAACATAGTTTCCTAAATTTTACTAGCAATATCCATCATGATTGTGCTCCTAGAAATGGCTAGAGACCAAATGCCCTTTACTAAAAAAAAATGAAATTGATTAACAACAATGATGATCTTTTAAGGATCGTTGTTGGAATACTTTGTGATTGAATTAGTGGTGGTGGACCTTTAAATATTGTTGCTAATTTTATTTTGTTGAATGACAATGGTGATGGTCCTTGAAAAAAAACAATTAAGGACCATCACCATCTATGCATTAAAAAACAACAATTAATGACTCTTTAAAATAATAAATATATTATAGACATGCTTAGTAGTATCTCTTTTAGTGATTAATTGTCTTAAACCTAATTTGCTAGTAAATTTAGTTCTATTATATAGCATTGGCATTATACTACCATAATTAGTTTTCCCAAAAGTAATAGTTTATGTGTGCATTTTAGTTGTTGTTTTTAATATTTTATTTTTTCCCATCACAAGTTATTCAACTTGTACTAGTGATATGGGGGTTAGATTTACATGTACGAAGATGAAGAGTCATGATTGTGGTGGGATAAATTGCAATTTGAGACATTAAATGATGGTAAAGAGAAAATTAAAACCTAGGATAGAATGGTAGCAAAGTCAAATGGTAATTTTTTCTCTATAGATTATGCTTTAAATATTTAAGATTATATAATTTGAAGCAGTTGAAGATGATAGTGAAGAAATATATTGAAGAGTTTCATAGACTTTTGATTGGATCTGAGCAATGAAGGCAAAATTTCTTTAAACCTTAGTAGTCTCTCTTCTAGTCACCAATGAAGAAATATATTGAAGAGTTCCATAGACTTTTGATCGGATTTGAGCAATGAAGACAAAATTTCTTTAAACCTTAGTAGTCTCTCTTCTAGTCATCAATTGTCTAACCTGATTTGATAGTAAATTAGTCTATTATAAATCAATAAGATTATACTGTTGTAAGTGGTTTTCCCAAAAATAATAGCTCATACTCACATTTTAGTTGTTTTTTTTCAAACATAATTTCTTCAAATTGTACTAGTGCTATGAGGGTTAGATTTGCATATACTTAGATGGCGAGTCATTTTTTATTGTGGTGAGATAAGTTGAAATTGGAGATGTTGAGTGGTGGTATACATAAAATTAAAACCCGGGACAGAATGGTAGCAAAATTAAAGAGAAAAAAATTCTTTGAAGAAAATATAGAATTCATTGCTAGGTATCTAAATGGTTTGAGGTATGCTAATTGAGATGAGTTTAATATTTTAAAATTCTATTCACTTGTAGAGGTTTATCAAGCAATATTAAGATTTGAGAAGAAGTTGTTGAGGAAGTTGTTGAGCAAGCAACAAAATTTGAGGAGAGGTCAAGGAGTTGGGAGATGACCGAAAGTAAAGAAGGAGGTGAAGTAAGCTCTAACACTATGGACTAGTTTGTTGGAAGAAGATTTGATGCTTATATAGGAAGAGGATTAGCAATATGAAGAGATAGATGAGGCAAATTTGAAGGAATCTATTTCAATTGTCGAGTTTAGGGACACATATTCTATGAATACCCTAACTAGTCGAATGGAGGAAGGAGACAAGAAGCAAGAATGCATGTTTCTAAAGCAACATAATTAGTAATAGCTAATCAGGAAGTTGCCAAATTAACAATTGCATAAGGAGAGAACCTAATATAAAGATGAAGGTCGTAGGTAAGCTCTGCACTCTAATTGTTGACGAGGTAGCATATACGGCTTAGTTTCTATAAAGGTTGTGCAAAAGTTGAACAAGAGTTGTACATTGCACTCGAATCCATATAAGGTGGCATGGTTGCAGAGAGCATTGAGTTATGGTGCATGAGTAGTGTGAAATTGACTTTCAAATAGGGAAAATTTAAAGGATCCATACTTTTCTTAAAGTGCATGGTGTATATTACTAATTCTTAAAATGGCAACCATAAAATGTTTGACCATATTTTTGTAAAATATTTAAATATCAAGAATTTTATATAGTTTCTAAAAAGTTTGGGCAATTTTTAGAGTAAAATACTTTTATCCTAAAGAATTTGGGCGAATCATTTTAGAAAAATGGAAATTGGTGAATATTTTTTTGGATAAAAACATGGAAAATTAGCCCATGGGAAAAATTTAGCCCCTAAAATTTTCCTTGCTTTCAAATTGGAGGTTATAGAGACAAAGTGTTGTGCGATGCTATTCATATGGTTGAATTTCATATCTTGTTGGGGAGACCCCAACAGTGTGATAGAGATGTTGGACATGATGCATGATGAATAATTACCAAGCAAAGAAGGTTGGGAGGAAATATATATTGCATTCTTTACCTGAAGAAGAGAAGATAATTCGAAAAGTGATGTTGAGTCCAAGTCTAGTATGTGTGAAAGAAGTAGAGTGAGAAGAGCTTGTGATCTAGAACACTAAAAAAATAGTAGAAAAATGGTGTTAAGGTGGCAATGCCTTTGAAGGAGATGTAGATGGGAGTTTGTCATTTCCAAAATGTTTTGTGTGTTCGTATGTTCGTAGGAAAATAAGACTTTGTAGCAAAGGATGTAAAATATGTGGCTATGATGTAGAGAACTATAGAGGAAGGAAGGTGTTGAGTTTGCATAAATAAGGTTGGAATTGTGGAGAGAGATGAAGTACTTGTGCATCCAACAAAAGTAACGATGCATAAAAGGGAGGCATGGGAGACAATGATGCACCATAGGGAAAAATTGCAACTAGATGTAGAAGAAAGACTAAAGATGATGAAGAAGAAAGCAGTGGTCGATATTGTTAAGCATTGCAGAGCTAAACCTTTGGGAAATAGATTATGAATGTTGGCCACCAGAATCGACATATAGGAACATGACAAACAATCTTGTCTTTTCTTTGCCAACCTCTTGACCAAGGTGCTCAAATTTCCAACCATCAATGAAAGTTCTATCCAAATTGGAGGCTAAGCTTATCAACTTGAGTCCTTGGCAAAGTTGGGCTTAGTTTGTTTGGCCATCTAAAGCTGATAAACCTTTGATCATGGGGTATTAGAGGTGAAGCACATTGGAGAGAGGTGGAGTTGAAGAGGGAAGTCCAAGTGGCAGCCTTCCAGTGAATGAGATGGTCCCGCACTTGAACCATTGTTGGAACCTCAAACCTCATAACATTATCCATCCCTTTTTAGAGAAAATACATTTTAAACCATATTAATATTTGCAATAAGATTCCATAACATATTATTAATATTACAATTTCGAAACACGAATCTTTTTGTAAATTTGATCATTCCCACCCCTTAACATTATGTCTATAATAACCTTTTCCCTCATACTTAATAAGGACTTGTTACAAATTTAGACATTATTTAACTTTCGAATGGATGAAAATACACATGGCTAAAATAAGAACAAATTCTCATGAGTTTCATAGTGAAATTGGGCGTTGGTGAATTCCTAAAACACTATGGGATGAAAGAGTGTATCATCTTTGTGACACTAAGAGGATTGAAGATGTAAATCACTTTCAATCACTTTCTCTTAGAATGCCCAATGTATCCATATTAGATCTCAATTTCAAAAGATTTGTCACACTACCAACCTTCCTAACCTTTTAACTCACCAAAACTATGGTGATCATTTCAAAAGATTTGTCACACTACCAACATTCCTAACCTTTTAACTCAACAAAACTATGGTGATCTTGGAACACTTCTCTTCTTACTTTTCAAGCACAAAAATAAAATTCTAAACAATTCTAAGCAATCTCTTACCTTAATCCTCATCAGTAAATACACTTAATTAAATTAATTATCATTTAAACATCTACTAAATTTACTGATACATTTTACAAAACTGTGTTCCCGCTGGTCTTTATGATTTGACAAGCAATAAGCGCCCATGCTCTGTAGCATTATATGCCATTTAAACTTGGATCCAATTCGAGATATTCAGATGGGACAAGAATATGTCTCCACTGTCAACGTATATGACAATTAACACTGTTTATTGATGGCCGCTTCTAAATTATTGTGCAAAAGGTACGTTGGCTTCTATCACGCACGTGAATATATATGAGCTCTTTAATGTTTAAATCTTACATCAACAAACGTTTGATGACATAATAGTCTGCTCTGCCGATCCAGCATTGAATATAAGTGAAAAATGAGTACAACATTAATTAACAAATCGTAAATCCAGGAACGCAGAGATCAATGTATGCAGGTTTTGATTTGTAAGTACTGTTCGTTTGTCTTTTAATATCGCGTTCATGGCGATTTCCCACGACAGTGTTGAAATTGCGCAGCCTGTGTGAAAGAAAAATGGTAAAAGTGGAGATCCGAGGAGGTTTAGGGTTGGACAATAAATGCGAGGAGGCGGGATTGGGCGCCGGGAGCGGCTGGTTGCCTGTTATTCGCTATTTTCATCGATAGAATATCATTCTGATATGACCATACGTGCGAGCGTGCAGCGGTGGTGGCTGCTTCTTGTCGGCAAGCGGCGTGAATGAGCGTGACCGGATGCCGACGCCATCGTCCTCCTCCTCTCCTCCTCCTTAATTGGAAGGACGGAGGAATTGCAATCATGGTCCAAAAAAGATTGGATTTACTCCAATCAAATCCCTTTATTGCCCATTAAATGGCCGATCGAAACCTTACTCCTTTCTATAATCATCTCGCCACTTTTAGCATCTCCCAGAGATGATCCATGGATCATCTTTTCCGCAGGAAATCTCACGGATTCCGATGCCATTCATCCCCCACTTTCTAACACACAGACAAAGACAAGACCCCACCTGCTTCGGGCAGCGGGTCCGTTTCCTCCGACGCCCAAATCTTCTCTCATCAACTTCCAAATCATTCTACAAACCCTAATCATTATTAAAAACGCTGAAGAAATACATACATACAAGGTATCCATTCATTCTGGCGTCTGAAATTTGGCAGTCATCATGTCCTGTGTTATTTATGGCATCTTAAAACCAACAATGATGTCCAGGTGGAGAATTTTGAAGTGGAGAAGAAGCAGAATAATAGTAGGGAATTTTGGGAGATCGTGAGATCTGCTGTGCCTGCTACTCGTTGAGTCCCAAGGTATTATTATTATGGCGTTGTTATTGCTATCAGGATGCACTGGATATGGGCATCAGCTCGCTGCCTCCAAACTCGACAATAAGCCGCCATTACTGCAATTTTTACCTGTTCAGCTGAGTTCGTTGACAGCAATCAGAAACAATGTTTCAAACAAAATATAAAAATGTAATGTTGGCAACTTGGCATCCAATTTGAGAATGTACGATGGTTATAAAAGTCTTTTTTATTTTTTTTATTCTACGATCGCTGCCTTCAATGGGAGATAAAAGTGTTTTTTAATAAAAAATTAATATATTAAAAAAATTAGTGTACAATCACTGCCTTCCTTCAATGGAAGATAAAAGTATTTTTAATTCAAAAATTAATATATTAAATAATAGCAGCATATGTTAATTATGAATTTTGTATTGTATTAATTATAATGATGTTTATATATATATATATATATATATATTATTGAAATTAGGTTAAAAATTATATTTTTAAATTATTTTTAATAAAAATAGTTTATATAATATTTTGCTATTTAATATATAGTAATTTCATCTCTAAATCAAAATTGTTTATCATGAATATTGGTCTAGTTCATCATAGTTTTACATCAAAATTGTTTATCATGGATTGGACATTGTTCTTGGCCACTATATTGTTAATGGTGTTATAGGTCAAAATTGTTTACCATGAACATTGCTCTCATTAATTAAATGGTTATCATAGTTTTAGATCAAAATTGTTTACCATGAACATTGTTCTCATTAATTAATGATCACTATGTTGGTAATAGTGTTAATGGTGTTCAGTTTTAGATCAAAATTGTTTACCATGAACATTACTCTCATTAATTAATGGTCATCATAGTTTTAGATCAAAATTGTTTACCATGAACATTGCTCTCATTAATTAATGGCCATCATAATTTTAGATCAAAATTGTTTACCATGAACATTTCTCTCATTAATTAATGGCCATCATAATTTTAGATCAAAATTGTTTACCATGAACATTGTTTTCATTAATTAATGACCGCTATGTTGTTAATGGTATTCATAATGGTAAAATTTTTCTACAACAAAATTTGGATAAAGTTGAATTGTTCATTATATTGTATTTCATTGGATAGATCATACTAAGTCCAAGTCCATGGGTAGTTTAGTGGTAAGGAGTAGCCCATAATTTAAGTTTAAGTAATATATATTTTATGTTATTGTAATTGATTAAATATGGTTATAATTGAGTTTAGTAACAAATTTATTAGGTTAATGTGTAAATTGAATGGAATTTGTTTAAGTAAATAGTTTTTTTATAATAATAAATAATATGATATTTTAGTGTTTGGTATTTTATAATTTTAAAATTTTGTTATATGCTATTTTACATTACTTGTGAGATTTAATATGTAATTTTATGTTATGGATGTGTGTACATAAGTAGTGATGCTTCTGTTATAATTATTTTGTTTACCATGAACATTGTTCTCATTAATTAATGACCACTATGTTGTTAATGGTGTTCAGTTTTAGATCAAAATTGTTTACCATGAATACCGTTCTCATTAATTAATGGCCATCATAGTTATAGATCAAAATTGTTTACCATGAACATTGTTCTCATTAACTAATGACTACTAAGTTAATGGTGTTTATAATGGTAAGATTTGTTTTTGAGAAAGTTGAATTGCTCATTATATTAGGTTGTATTTCACTAGATAAATCATACTTAAGTCCATGGGTAGTTTAGTGGTAAGGAGTAGCCCATAATTTAAGTTTAAGTAATATATATTTTATGTTATTGTATTTGATTAAATATGGTTATAATTAAATTTAGTGACAAATTTATTAGGTTAAAGTGTAAATGGAATGGAATTTGTTTAAGTAAACAATTTTTTTATAATAATAAATAATATGATATTTTAGTGTTTGGTATTTTATAGTTTTTAAATTTTGTTATATGCTATTTTACATTAGTTGTGAGATTTAATATGTAATTTTATGTTATGGATGTGTCTACWTAAGTAGTGATTCCYCTATTATAGTTATTTTGTAAAATGTTACATATATTTTACTAAATAGTTTSTCACRTCAATTTTAAAATTCTTATGTTATGTTAATGATGTGTCCACATAAGTAGTGATTTTCATCTTAATATAATTAATTTGTAAAATGTCACTCATATTTTACTAAATAATTTGTCACAACAATCTTTAAATGCAACTAGAAACATTGTGATGTTATACTTTATTATGCACCAAGTGTTTAAGATTGAAATGTAATCTTAGCAACATTACATTCAAATTATTCAAATTATTGAATGAACTAAAAAGACAAGAGAAAATGCAGAGTAGTAAAATAAAGCACAACAAAGTAGTAAAATAAAGCACACCATTGACACATTGAATAAGATACGTACTTTCACAAATTCAATATGGAAACTCCTAACAATAGAATGAGGAATGTGTCTTGCTCTTTTCTTCTTAGATATATAATGTCATATACAAAGAAAGATGGAATCATTATGGAGTTACAATAAACATGTGGAATGCAAATGGATGTTAGAGGGTTTTCTTCTTCTTCACAGTAGAAACAAAACCTCTTTCTTTCTTTACACCTTAGTTTTTAACATGTCTTGATATCTCTCTAGGGTTAGGATTTTTGCATGACCCAAGTCTCGATTAGGGTTAGGATTTTAGACCCTCTAGAAAATTCTTGAAAATGCACATGATGTGACTAGCACAACATGTGTAAGTAATGTGCGTTGATGTGGCATCCCATTGGTATTTTGGTGGTTAAAGTATATGCAAACTTGTTGGAGGCACAACACCCTCATAGAGACTCTGAATTGAGGTACTCTTGAGACCATTGGAAAGCTCTTGATGAGTAGAACAATGTGAAGGTGCTCAGAACTTTGGTTGTTCCAAAAAAAAATTGTTTAAAACTCCTGAAG
>SNQJ01S0009706.1:226236-237062 GCA_010110895.2 Picea sitchensis
CACATCCATAACATAAAATTACATATTAAATCTCACAACTAATGTAAAATAGCATATAACAAAATTTAAAAACTATAAAATACCAAACACTAAAATATCATATTATTTATTATTATAAAAAAATTGTTTACTTAAACAAATTCTATTCCATTTACACTTTAACCTAATAAATTTGTCACTAAATTTAATTATAACCATATTTAATCAAATACAATAACATAATATATATATTACTTAAACTTAAATTATGGGCTACTCCTTACCACTAAACTACCCATGGATTTAAGTATGAGTTATCTAGTGAAATACAACCTAATATAATGAGCAATTCAACTTTCTCAAAAACAAATCTTACCATTATAAACACCATTAACAACATAGTGGTCATTAATTAATAAGAACAATGTTCATTGTAAACAATTTTGATCTAAAACTATGATGGTCATTAATTAATGAGAACAGTATTCATGGTAAACAATTTTGATCTAAAACTATGATGGTCATTAATTAATGAGAACAGTATTCATGGTAAACAATTTTGATCTAAAACTGAACACCATTAACAACATAGTGGTCATTAATTAATGAGAACAATGTTCATGGTAAACAAAATAATTATAACAGAAGCATCATTACTTATGTACACACATCCATAACATAAAATTACATATTAAACCTCACAAGTAATGTAAAATAGCATATAACAAAATTTAAAAATTATAAAATACCAAACACTAAAATATCATATTATTTATTATTATAAAAAAACTATTTACTTAAACAAATTCCATTCAATTTACACATTAACCTAATAAATTTGTTACTAAACTCAATTATAACCATATTTTATAACCATATTTAATCAATTACAATAACATAAAATTGATTTCAATGAATGCGCCAACATTCGTGGCCACATTCATACCCAATGCACCCTTGCATTGATTTCAAGTTTGTCACACTTTATGACAGGTTCTTGGCCATGGTGTGTTGGAATTTAACCAACCTATTCACCACATGGCTTGTTCATTTTCATTCACTCTTACAACAGGACCATGCTTCCTGCTATAGGTCGATCACGACCCCAGATCAGTACACATGAAATTCAAAAGTTTCCCATGAATGCCTTTAATCATTCTTCCTTCATTAATAACTAGGGTGCCAACACTTATGGCCACCTGATTTACTTTCCTTCAATGCTTACATAATGTAAGTAAAACCTTGGAAGGTTCTCCTTTCTCACTGAAAATTCCATTATCTGTGCTTTATGCAAACATGCATTTCCTTGAAACAACCCCATGCAACGTGCTATCTATGAGCACTTTTTGTTTCCAATCGTTCGTGGATTGGTCCATGTGTTCATGACATATCGGTTCATGAATTCTTCCAAGGATTTACAATTAGTCTTTACTACTGGAGGTTCAAACCTCCATCACTTAGGTTCTTCTTCCCGAATCATACCCTACTTGGTTATCCATGGCATACCACTGCCCCTTCAAATTTCGTGCATAACATGAGACAATAAAATATTTCAGAAGGGATTCTCACCTGAATCCTTTCATACCCTGAGCCACATAAGTATGAACATTTTTTTTTTATATACCTGTTCTGGGCTACTAGCACTCTCTCTGATATTATCCCATCAGTGATGCTCCATGGGGACTTTTAAAGTCCCTTCAATAATCTTTCTACAATAACCTTCTCATAGTCACCCTCTGATTTAGGTTGTTCATTATTGGCAACTGTCTTTCTCAACAGTTCCAATCTTATTCCTTTCTACACATGACATATATCATAAGAACATTAGTCGTTATGTAAATTAAAATGCAAGTACCATAGCATTTAAATTAATAAAATATTTTTAGACATGTCCTAGCATATATGTATGCACTTAATCACATTATCCTTAATGTTTCCACAAGTGCAACGAAAACATATTTCGATTGTATCTTCAACAACACAATCCTTATCACTATGATGTCAAAACATTCACTTTTATTAGTAAATCAATTTTCCTCATCCAAGAGAAAACATAATACTCAACAAGGAAGAGTTGAGGACTCTCCCCTTCTCCCAACTCTTCCTACACTACTTGGGACTTTTCAGCCCAGTCGAGTTATCTCTAAGGCCTCACTTCCTTTTCTTAATCATGGATTCAACCAAGCCTAATGAGTTAAGCGTACTCATTTATTTATTTAATCATACTCGGGGTTTTACTTGCCTTTTATCAACTATATCGGTCTCCACAACTGCTCTTTTATTCCTATGGCTCTGTTAAACAATTTAGGGTTCTTAGGGTGAGGAAAGTGTTTCTCCTTTTCTCCCCTTGTACTTATGCAATCTACCTCTTATTGTGGTCTTTCTGCTCTTTTCCTGAGCAACCCTGGGTTAGGCTCATCCTAACTCTTAGGATACATCATCATGCTTTAATAGCAAAATCTTTTGCCCATAATGAATCATGAACCTGTGCATTCTGCATATTATCATTCGATTATCAGAATGGTCAATACTCATTTGTTAGTCTTCCACCTGCACATTTTATTTTAAGAATGTAATCCAGGATTCTTATATAGGCAGGCTTTGCAGTCCATTGCCCCAACCTCAATAGTCATTAGGGTTGTGACTCTGTTCTTTTGACAAAGTCCTTATACAGTGTCTTCGTAGGGAACCCCTTCAACATGCAACTTCCTTATTGTACGTCCATCACCATCTGTGATGAACTTAGCCTTGAATTAGCTTTAGTTGTTTACTAAATATTCCATAAGGAATATAAACATGCATCTTTGTCATGTACTCAATTATGTATTCGTACACATTCTGGTTTTTGTTAAACTTACATCCATGATGTACTTAATCATATTCATAATACTAAGCCTACATGTAGCTATCATAAGTATATCTCATAGCCCACATGCATATTTACTTTAAGATCAGTCAATTCAGAATCATTCACAATCCTTCTCATGTGATGCTCAAAGGCGTAATCATTTGTCTTTTATTATGACAAGAGAGCATCTTTGCTCATTTACCCTTTCATCTAATTATATTAGTACTTCCTAAGGAAATGGAATACATTCCCCTCAGGATATTATTTGGATTATAACTTTCATGACTCCCCATAATGGAGTCAGCTATGCATCCATAGTATTCATTTAATCTGGACAAGAGAAATACTTTCTTTATATTTCACTCATCAGGAAAAACCATATCGTGCCTATAACTATACTCTTACATCATACATGTGCATTACTTTGCACGTTTAATATCATTCATACCTTACTGGTATTAATATCAGGCTTCATATTAAGAAGCTCTGCAATGCACTAAACTCATGCACTCAAGTATAATTAAACATAGCTAAGTATTCATCATACTAGCTCACGCCTTCTCCTCACGTGACCACCGATGGTGACCACGATCCGAACTAAAACGCGCTTCGTATTTCCCGATTTCGGTATTTCTGCATACAAATCACTCCTGACTCCTTTTTCTCGAGCTTCCGATCTCCAATTAACGACCTCTCCCCAGGACTAGATCTGACGATCCTGAGCTCTTCTCGATCGACGACCATGATCGTGTTGCGATTTCGGGGTTCACGATGTCGGGACTATTTGTATGATACAAATCCAACACTCCAACCCCCGATATCCGACTAAAGGCCTAGCAAACGCTGGCCCTCCCTCTATGTACTCGTTGTGACCTTTCGCTAGGAACTGGGTCCCAGCTCCCAAATATTTCAGGACTTCATGATTCGGAGAATCAGCGAACAACTCTACCTTCGCTTCCAAATATCCGACTTCCGAAAATCTGATTACACTGGATCTATGGTTCAGGTTCCCCGCTAACTGATGACCCTGATTAAATTGGTGATTTACCTTTCGTGACTTTGGGAAGGTCTTCGCTTCTAGTTTCCCAATAACCGAAACCTCGAAACTCTAGATCAATGACTCTCGTTGATCCCAATCTAACGGATACTATTCCTCCTGAGCTAGTGAGTGATGAAAGGTTATCAACCTTATCTTCTCCGTTGATCTACTAGGTCTAACAGTTCACGGAATTTCAATATTCCTCCCTCCCAGAACTCCACCGTTCGTTCAGATTTTCAATGACTTCAAGCCAAAGAACTCGGCATCAACTCTTCTTGAATCAACCTCTGCATGGTGGCTTTGACCTTCGCCTTTTCTTCGAATTCTTGGAAGTCTCTACCCTTCCTTAAAGTACTTCGAGAATATTTTCATATGACTCGTGCATGAGCCCAAGCAGGCCAAGTGTTGTAACCATGCTCTTATACCATTTTGTCACACACCCACACCGGGCATAAGAATTTTTCAATTTTCTTATGGGCCAGGAACTCCATTCATGGTTCCTAATTCGGGAGGTCAGGGAACCAGTCCAACCTCCTGGTCATATGCTCAGTCTCATGTATATGACGAAATTGTTGGGTGAAAAATATATATGACAGAAGGGTTGGGTGCAAAATGTATATCATAGAACACGCTGGACAGGAAAAATGAAACATGTGAACCCAAGACTTTGCCAACCCGCGACTCCGTAATTGTTGGGTGCAAAATGTATATGCCGAAAGTGTTGGGTGCAAAAAATATATCATGGAACAAGCTGCACATGAAAAATGAAAAATAAAAATAAATTCCACCTTTATTATCATAAACAAAATCAAAATTCTAAAATTCTAAATTTACATTTAAAAACGTTAAAACTAATATTGAATAAAATTTAAATAATTGTTTATACTATTCATTAAGTAAAAAGTGTTATAGCATTATATAAATTACTATAAATCTTGGTACAATGTTATAATATTCTATAAATTACTCAGTCGTATGTATATGACGGAATTGTTGGGTGCAAAATGTATATACCGAAAGTGTTGGGTGCAAAATGTATATCACAGAATAGGTTGGACATGAAAAATGTGAACCCGCGACTCCGTAATTGTTGGGTGCAAAATGTATATGAAGGAAGTGTTCGGTGCAAAATGTATATCACGGAACACATGAAAAATGAAAATTAAAAATAAATTTCACCTTTATTATCATAAACAAAATCAAAATTCCAAAATTTCAAATTTACATTTAAAAATGTTAACAATAAATTTACATTTAAAAACGTTAAAAATAATATTGAATAAAATTTAAATAATTGTTTATACTATTCATTAAGTAAAAAGTGTTATAACATTATCTAAATTACTATAAATCTTGGTACAATGTTATAATATTCTATAAATTACTCAGTCTCATGTATATCTTGGTACAATGTTATAATATTCTATAAATTACTCTGTCTCATGTATATGACGGAATTGTTGGGTGCAAAATGTATATGACGAAAGTGTTGGGTGCAAAATGCATATCACGGAACAGGCTGGACATGAAAAATGTGAACCCGCTACTCCATAATTGTTGGGTGCAAAATGTATATGACGGAACTGTTGGTGCAAAATGTATATCACGGAACAAGGTGGACATGAAAAATGAAAATCAAAAATAAATTTCACCTTTATTATCATAAACAAAATCAAAATTCCAAATTTACATTTAAAAACTTTAAAAATAATATTGAATAAAATTTAAATATTTGTTTATACTATTCATTAAGTAAAAAGTGTTCATTATATAAATTACTATAAATCTTGATACAATGTTATACAGTCGCTAACTTGCGGCTGGAAAACGCCGAAAGGTATAAGTTGGTAAAATTCCATACATTTCTTCCTTATTTTTAACTCAATTTTAACTCATTTACGCCTTGATATGGAATGTTCAACCAAAAACACAATTTTAACTCATTTACGCCTTGATATGGAATGTTTATCCAAAACAATCAAATTATTTTATGCAATTAAACCTAAAGACAACCACAATTGTTGATAAACCCACATATGCATATTTCATTTACAAGGTAAACCCTAATTAAATATGTAAATAAAATAAGCCTTCGGATAATTAGTCTTTTTTTTTAATTTTATAAAGCAATTATCATTAAAAATGTGGTACTTCAATTTTTAGTTACTTAGAAAAGTAAAAAAAAATCTAAATATTAGTTTTTTTGAACTTTATCCATGGAAGGAGGTGATTGTCCATTAATTAATTAAAGAAATGAAAGCACAATTCTAAACGTGACTTTTCACACAATGAAGACAATTATCATCGGAGTCCCGACAATAACAAAATGCAATTTAATTTTCTGTCTCAATTTCATGCAATTTAAAAACAAAATGCAATTTAATTTTATGTCTCGATTTCACTTCTTCATTCTTTATACCCTATAATAAGCGACCAAACGTTTTCAAATACTAAATTAAGTGAAAATAATCATCCTCACAGTAAATTTTGAGCATTTCAAAGAATCGATTACAGGAAAACTTCTGAAATTACTTTATTAATAAATTGTTTTGAAAAAGAAATAAATATTTTAAATGTGAATATTCATGAATGAATCAAATATACCCTGAACTTAGATCAAATTCAAGTATCTTTTGCCGACAAAAAAACCAGTAGATGTTAGGTAAAGCTGATGACGTGCGTCGAGCTTTACTAGGTGGCCAGGTCGGGTCAAAACCATCAACTATCTTTAGCGTCACATTGAAGACTGAATCCAGAAATAATCAGTGTTGTAAAACGGATCAAATCCAAAAATAATCAGTGTTATAAAACGGGTCAAATCTAGAAAACCCAAGAAAATTGAAACAGGATATAACCAAAAGAAAAGACAAACATGTACTTTGAGTTAAAAATATTGTTGATGCCGGCAAAGATCATTGTCAAACAAATATAGATGACAACAAGCGTTGCACAGTGCCAAAATGATTGAATACAGGTGATAGCAAATGTTGCACAGTTCCAAAACCATTGAAAATCTTATCTTATACCGTCGTTGGGATTCGATCTCCAGCTGTCCCGGGAGAGGGCAAGAGATTCTTCAGCCTTTCTTTTCCTCTCCATCAAAGTTGTGCGATGACTCCACATTCCTTCCCACCAATGCCTCCTCCGTGGTGCCTAATCCTTTCAATGGATTTATGAAAACCTTCTCTATAATCACATAAAATGGAGGATGAAATTGCTGAGATTCCACCTCGCACCACAGCTTGCTCTACCTTTGTTCTTCCCAATAGATCGCAGCTACCACCATGTCTTTGGTATTTCTTAGCCAAATATTTGCACAGTCTTATCACAGGCAATCAAGTCAGTTGCGGGTTCCTGTTATTCCACCTGCCATTGCGTCTTAGGACGCCTGGCATCATACATTACCACGCTCATGCAGAAACGGCGATCCAATATGAAACGTGCGCACAACTAAATGAAAATGAAACACTAGGTGGTGGGTCTGGCGATTCAATATTTGCTAATAATCTAAACGTGTTAATCTCAAACTTTAATCATTTAAACGTGGCAATCATATGGTGATACAGTAATTTCTTAATATGATTAGGTAAATGTTAAAAAGTAAACAGGTTAACTGATGCATTCAAAAATACAAGAAAGTTATCAAAAGTAAATCATTCATTGATTTGGCAAGACGACTAAGAATATGCCAACATCTTCAATTGTTAGCCATCAGATTATAATTTTAGATTAAAAGGTGATTAATTGTGCCCATTGTCAATAGGTGTACGCCTTTCGGTGTAAATATTCTATAAATTACAATGTTATAATATTCTATATATTACTCAGTCCCATGTATATGACGAAATTGTTGGGTGCAAAATGTATATGACGTAAGTGTTGGGTGCAAAATGTATATCACTGAACAAACTGGACATGAAAATTGAAAAATGTGAACATGTGCAAAATGTATATGGCGTAAGTGTTGCGTGCAAAATGTATATCACAGAACAAGCTCGACATGAAAAATGAAAAATAAAAATAAATTTCACCTTTAGTATCATAAACAAAATCAAAAATCCAAAAATCTAAATTTATATTTAAAAACGTTAAAAATAATATTGAATAAAATTTAAATAATTGTTTATATTATTCATGAAGTAAAAAGTGTTATAGCATTATATAAATTACTATAAATCTTGGTACAATGTTATAATATTCTATAAATTACTAAGTCCCATGTATATGAAGGAATTGTTGGGTGCAAAATGTATATGACGAAAGCGTTAGGTGCAAAATGTATATCACGGAACACACTAGACATGAAAAATGAAAAATGTAACCCGCGACTCCTCCAATGTAACTGTTGGGTGCAAAATGTATATGAAGGAAGTGTTGGGTGCAAAATGTATATCACTGATAAAGTTGTACATGAAAAATGAAAAATGAAAAATGAAAAATAAAAATAAATTTCACCTTTATTATCATAAACAAAATCAAAATTCCAAAATTCCAAATTTACATTTAAAAATGTTAAAAATAATATTGAATAAAATTTAAATATTTGTTTATACTATTCATTAAGTAAAAAGTGTTATAGCATTATATAAATTACTATAAATCTTAGTACAATGTTATAATATTCTATAAATTACTCAGTCTCATGTATATGACTCAATTGTTGAGTGCAAATATGTATATGACGGAAGTGTTGGGTGCAAAATGTATATCAGGGAACAAGCTGAACATGAAAAATGAAAAATAAAAATAAATTTCACCTTTATTATCATAAACAAAATTAAAATTCCAAAACTCCAAATTTACATTTAAAAACATTAAAAATAATATTGAATAAAATTTAAATAATTGTTTATACTATTCATTAAGTAAAAAGTGTTATAGCATTATATAAATTACTATAAATCTTGGTACAATGTTATAATATTTTATAAATTACTCAGTCTCATGTATATGACAGAATTGTTGGGTGCAAAATGTATATGACGGAAGTGATGAGTGCAAAATGCATATCACGGAACAGGATATGAAAAATGAAAAATGTGAACCCCCTAGGGTGCAAAATGTATATCACGGAACAGGACATGAAAAATGAAAAATGTGAACCCCCCCGTCTGTAATTGTTGGGTTACATGGGTTATGTATTAAGTATTTCATGTACTATCAAACTTAGATACTAAGAACCTTGGTTGATGTACTAGACATTAATATTTTTTTATAAATTTCAAATGAAACTAATTAGGGAATACTAAATTCTGCATGGATACCACATGTATTGTAACTTGCAACCCACGCATTTACTCCCATTCCAACCTGCGAGGGACTACATTTTTCATTTTTCATGTCGAGCTTGTTCTGTGATATACATTTTGCACCCAACACTTTCGTCATATACATTTTGCACCCAACAATTCCGTCATATACATGAGACTGAGTAATTTATAGAATATTATAACATTGTACCAAGATTTATAGTAATTTATATAATGCTATAACACTTTTTACTTAAAGAATAATATAACAATTATTTAAATTTTATTCAATATTTTTTTTTAAGTTTTTAAATGTAAATTTGAAATTTTGGAGTTTTGATTTTGTTTATGATAATAAAGGTTTGTACCTATAAATTTATTATTCTTGACTCTAGAGTTAAAATGGATATATACTTGTATATACTATTTTATATTAATATTAATAAATAAACTATAAATTAAATTTATGATATTTATCTTATAATATTAATATTAAATATCGTATTCATTATTAATATGTGATAATGTTTTGTTAAATTTTATTCAATTAATTATTCAAAATTATTTTTATTTTTCATGTCTAGTATGTTTCATGATATACATGTTAAGTAAACATTTAGGGCTCTGAGGCCTGTTAAGTAAACATTTAAGGTTGTCAGAACCGTCCAAGGGCCTTGCGTTGTGTAAACATTTAAGAAATGATGTTTGTGGCAGGCTTTGCATACGTTAAGTACTTATTAATAATAAAAAATAGACAAACCTTTGATACGTTAGCATATCAAACATTGGGATAAATTTAGCTAGCAGAAAATGCTAAGACAAACATTGAAACTAATGCTAGCATTTATTCACCTTCAAACAATGCATAAAAAAATATATGATTCAAAAAGACCGTATATGATCAAAAAGTTTGGATATGCTAACATATAAAACATTGGGAATAAAGAAGCCGACAATAAGACCTCCAATTTGTTATCCAATCAGATCATGACATATATGGTACTTTTTATTATATAAAAATCAATGTTTTTTGTTCCCTAGTTCCAACATTAGATATTATGCAAATATTTGTGGTCAAAGGACAAACTAATACTAGGTCAATGAATTATCGATTGCTATAGTCCCTCTATGCCTACGGCTGGGACTAATAATATATTTTAAAACTGTGTTTTTTTGGAATATAAGTATGTTAATCACGATTCGATAAAGAACTTGTTGTAATATAAAGTACTTAAACGAGTATATTTTAAAACTACGTTTTTTGGAATATAAGTATGTCATCAATCTTGATTTATTCAAGAAGATGTTGGTCTCGTTGTGTTAGATGAAAATGCTAAGAAAAATACACAGTTCATCTTTTTTGGACCATTTGGAGGTGGCGACAGTTTACTTTCATTCATTCCCCATGTGCAATGTGTCCCAATAGCAATAATAACGCAATAATAATAATGGTGATCACAACCTTAGGACTCAATGAGTAGCAAAGGGAACATGGCCCATGATCTCCCACAATTCTCTATGAGTATTCTTCTTCTCCACTTCAAAATTCTCCACATGAGCATGATTGGTGTTTTCAATGACAATACATAACACAACACATAAAGTCAACAAGTTTGAAATGATTGTTTGAAATGTGTAAGCTTTGAGAGGCCATGATGTATTTAGGATCCTTCATTCTACTCGCATAAATAATAGGGTTTGTAGAATGATT
>SNQJ01S0009706.1:237112-255891 GCA_010110895.2 Picea sitchensis
CGCATATTGGACAGGAAAAGCAAACAACTCCAGAATCGAGCTATAGAGCTTGTAAAGGTCCAGTGGACCTGGTACGGTCCTGAGGACGCGACATGGGAGCATGCAGATGTTATGCGGGCAGAGTACCCGCATCTTTTTGAAAAATTTTGAAAAGCTTGCAGATGTTGTGTAAAGTTGCACTGAGGACAATGCAAAAAATAAGGGGAGGGGGATTGTAGTGTCCCCAAGGCCAAGCCTCATTGTAAACCATGTTCTGAAAGGAATTGTAATTATGATTCGTAAGCTGGTGAGCCAAGTTTTTATAAGCTGGAGGATTATGTGTTTGATTAGGCCAGGGAGTCTGAGTGTTGAAGTCCAGGAGCCTGTTGTTGTAAATGTAATCAAGCATAACAATTAATAAAATATAAACACCGCCATGTGCAAACCGACCACGATGAATGAGTGAAGGGGGACTAAGCATCCACAGAGTGGGCAAGGAATTAGGGGTTGAAGGTGGGAAAATGGGCTAAGTGTTGAGCCTAGGGGGCTTAAGCCTGGGAATAATATTTTAATATTATTCCAAAAGATATGTGCATTATATGTTTTAACCTAAGTCCTTTTGGAAGGACAGGTGATTTTCCAAATGATGGGAGGAACGCATGCTGAAGGAACGCATGCAGTCGCATGGGTGACAAGTGTCAACCCCGACGCATGCAATAAAAGGTTGAGACGAGCCGTGTTGGGGGTTCCTCCTCCTTCATTCAAACCTGAACTATCCTGAGCGTGAACCATGTGACCTCTGCAAGAGACCCTCGTGCAATTCGAAAACAGGGAAAAATCCTGTGTTCGTTTTCTGAAAAGCCCGGTTCATCCTCCCCGTTCTGCACCAGAGAGTCTGTGTAATTCCTTGCGGAAATTGCTTCTCACGCAATTCTGAAAATCAACACCGAGAGACCTTACCGCCATTGTTGAGCTTTTTTTAGAAGTCTGAGTCTGTATTCTCGGTTGACTGTAGTGGTCATGCAGAGAGGGATTGCGCGTGATTTGTTGTCCAGTGTAGGTGGTAATTGAGCCTGTGTGTGATCTCTCTCTAGGTGAGGGAGGTGGATGTTGTTGGAAGAGGTTTCTTCCATAAAGTGTCCAGCACCAGCTTCAGGCTCTGAGACTTCCTGATCCGGACTGTTGTCGAGACCCAGAGAGGGAGGTTAGCACCGATGGACTGTTCTTTTGAAGGTGTATACTCCCGGGCGGAACAGGCATGTGGGGAATGAAAGTCTGATAGTAGTGGGCGTAAGATGGCATCCTGAGAAGAATCCTTCCAGATTTTATGTGTTGTTTCCCCTGTAACCTCAGCCTAGCCTAATATTCCTTGCCTAGGGGTGGAGCTTAGTCCCAGCTCGGGGGTGACCCATTGCTGAATTGATGAGCAGTGTGGTCTAAGGCTGGGAGGTTCGTGGTACGCCTGCACTTGGTTGGTGGATTCTACCACTGTTATAAGATAAGTATATGTTTATGTTTTATTCATGTTTCTGCATGACTCTACTGCTGATGTTATCATGATTTTCGCTGTGTATAGGAATTATTATGAAACGCTATGAATTGTTAATTATAGCAAGAGATAATATGTTTACTCTGAACTTGAATGTGTTTATTTGTTTAAATGCATGTACTTTGTATAACATTTGTATGAGTTATGTACAAAGTGGTTAGTAGCTGAAAGGGTGCGCTACAATTGACCTTTGACCGGATGATTCCACGGATGTTCGACTTCAGCTCATCCATTCACATTCGTTGGAATGTACGAGAGTACTTTGGGAATCATTGACATTAATGGTGATCTCCCTCGCGCTTGTTAACGGTTTACATCATTGACCAGTAATCAAGTGGTTTCTGCCATGTTCGACATCAGGACATCTATTCACATGGTTAGATTTGTACTACCTCGGGATCGGTAAGGAGACCCTGGGTTGAGTGATCACTCCGATATGTACTTTTCCCAGGTTGCGATGGAGTTTCTCTAGAACAATGAGACATATATTGTTACATAAATCCACTTTGTATTGGTCGTGGCTATGTCTTATCATCTCGTAGATCCACTATGTATTCCTCGAGGCTACGATCAGTTCAGGTCATAAGAGTATAGATCCACATTGTATCCTCGATGTTTATACCTTTTATCAATACAATTATGGATCCGCAGTGTATTTTATGGCGGCCATATCTTGCAAGTCTTGATCACCCAAGCATAGGTATGCATGCCTTGGGTTTGAAACATGTCATAATATTTGTTGGATGTTTGTGTGCAGCTTCTGTCAGATTCTCTGCATCTATACCCTTGCTTGAAAGTCTACAAAGCATTTCAATTATCAATCCTCATCTTCTAACTTCATACTTATGGGGGCAATCTGTTACACATCAAAAATATTCACTTTGATAGTGTCACAAGTGTCGTCATTACAAGTGTCACAAGTGTCGCATTTTGCTCACAAGTGTCCCAAGTGTCAAGGAAAGCATACTGCCATGATGCCTATGTCGTGCACATAACGACATGAGAAGGACACTTGACACACATCAAACACTTGATTTGGAAGAGGAGGAATGGTTAACTGGGCTTATGAACCTCTTGCCATCTGAAAGAACCCAAAAAACCGAGCTTTTGGAGGAGAGCGCTCCCCTATACCTCTCTCAGGAGTGTTGGTGCCCCCCTATACACTATATGGGAGAATTATAACACTACCTCTGCCCTTTTGGAGGAGCACCACTGCTTTTGGGAGTGTTGGCACCCCTCTAAAGCCTACTTGGGAGCGCTATAACGCTCTGATGGCCCTTTTGAGGGAGCACTACCTATTCTGGGTAGCAGTTGGTTTGTTGAGATGAATGGGGGAAAGATCTTTTCAATCTTGGAAGGCAATTGGATTCGAACCCCTAGTCCATCCTTGATCTTAGGGAAGATCCCTAACTCAAAGAGGAAAATCCTCAACTCACCCCAAAGATATCTCAAGTTGTTAAGCCTCTCCAAGGCTATATAAGCAAGCTTTCTCATGGTGAAAGGGGAGGTGGATGAAGAATGATACCAAACTTATGATCTCATAAGTGATACACAATGAAGTGGTGGCTAATCAGCGAAGCTATCGTCATTCTGATCGTGGATCTTTTGAGCAAGGGTTAGGCAAAGAGAACTAGACGAAACTGCTACATTCCATCTATGGCTGTAAGTAACGTTTTGTCCTCATTAATGTAATATGCTTGGCATGTTTCTTTCTAATTTGTGTTCGACATTACATGAATTTGTCTCTAAGTAGATAGGTCTGCTTCGAACTAATCTCGATATAATATGAAGTGGTTGTATTTTGTTTGTCTACAGGGCTTATCGAGGAGCTCAAGATTGGAGTTCAACTCAGAGCGTGCAGGGACAAACACCGGTAAAAGGTACGTCTTTCCTCCTTCCTCTTCATGCATTAGTTTGTGTAGGCCTAAAAGGAAGTCAGTGACCATGATAAGCACTTTCTTTCTTAGAGTTAAGATTCTAGCTCTTTGAGGAGATCTACCTGTCCGCAGGGAGATTTTCCTTCAACAGAGTCGTGAAGTCTCACCACAATATTTTTGAAATCACGAAACACAAAACAACGATTCAATCTTAGTCGTTGATCAAGAGAAAGCGTGAATCGTTAATCTGGCTCCATTTTGTAGTTTCGGCGATCACAACTTGGAGTGTCGAGACCCTTCATCACAGGAATGTCGAAATGCGAAACGCCTTTTTGGCGTAGGTTGTGGTCACCGCCAGTTGTTATGTGATGGGAAGGAGCTAGCGTAGCTAGGCTCTATTTCAGGTACCGGAAGTGGAGGAGTCAAGGAGACTCGCGGAAAAATTCGTGAGTTGCGAATTGCAAAATCCCTTTATGGATAAGCACTTGGTCATCGTCGTGGGCACGTGAAGGAAGGAGATAGCATAGCTAGTCTCCATTTCGGGGTTTGCAATATGAGGAGTCAAGGAGACTCACGAGAGAAAACCTGAAATGTGAAATCACGAAATGTATTTTTGAATAGGGTTTTGGTCACAGCCATTGGTCACATGATCGAAGGTTTAAGGGAGGAGCTAGCATGCAGCTAAGCTCCATTTCGAATATCGTGACTTGGATAATCGAGATACCTCATTCTCATATCCCCGAAACGCGAGTCGCGAAAGCGCCTTATGAATAGGCGTTTGGTCACCGCTAGAGGTCACCTGAAAGGAAGGGGCTTATCCAGAAGAGCTAGCACCCACTATGAAGTTTTCTTTAGGAAGAGAGAAGGTGCCAAAATGCATGAACGCACAGAGTTTCTCTCAGTAACTGCCAGAACGAAGTGATTGCATTTTCCAGAGAATTTGAAGCGTTGTAGGGTGGTTTCTAGAGGAGTCGAAGAGCCTCGGTGTAACTGTTAGAGACTACTGATGGTTTCTTCCAGAGAATTCAAAGAGTCTTCAGGGTGATCAACAGAGAAGACGAAGAGTCTCGAGGCAACTGCCAATGGAATGTAAACTCATCATAGAGTCGAATGACAGATGGAAAAGGGTCGAAGACTGTTACAGTCAATAAAGCCAAAAGATCTCAGGAGAAGGGCTAGTGATGATGAATGCAGTGGGATAGCGCATGCAGCATGCACAAGGTGCAAAGAGACTATAAAAATGCATAACAAAGAATAGATTGAGTCTGCGATTTTTAAGAGTGTGTTATGCAAGTAAAACAAGGGAGTCTAGAGGATAAACAGCGCAGCAGAAGAAAAGAATAGAGATGCATAACGGATACAATAAAAGAAGGTTGATATGGACATGCAGAGATATAGCAGAAGTTCAGAAAGGTAGAGGAGATGCAAGCAGAGAGACACTGATACAGTTGAGCAGAGCAGCATAGCAAAACATTGATAAGCCTGGTAATCCAATGAAAACTATTGAATCACTGTAATAAATTCACAAAAAGAAAAGTTTTGTATTTCAGTGTGGTTGGGAGGTGCTAGGGAGGACTATTGTCCTCAGCATTTCAAGTAGGTTCTTGAACACAGGGAGTTGTAGCTTCCATCTGGTTGCAGCTAGAGAAACCAAGGTGGCAGGGTGGTGCAAGGGAGAACATTGGTTCTCTGATATACAGGTCGGTGTCTGTATGACTGGAAATTGGTGCTTACATCTAGTTGGTGCTGGAACACTCAGGGAGTTGGTGCTTCCTTTTAGTGGATGCTAGAGAAACCAGAGAGTTGGTGCTCTCAGCAAGTAGCATCTCGCAAAACAGAGGTGGTAGCCTCATTAAGATTTGGTGCTCATAAGAATGATAATGTACAGAAAATAATTATCATATAAAGAATAAGAGGTTTTCACCCTTTATGGAATTTCTCATGAATATATGTCTCTACATTATACATGTGTGTGATTAATGTTGAATACTCTATTGACTGCCACTTGCAATAAATTCCTACTTTTGATAAAAATAATGTTTTTGGTTAAGGTCGAAGTGATGGTAAGTTATCCCTATAAACTGACACTTGAACTCAACTCCATTTAGTTTAAAGAAATGTTTACAATTTGAAATTAGGAAGTAACATTGAAGTTTGTATCTACGGGATCTAAATGTAATGAAAATTTGAACTTCAGAACTTAGATCCTAGATAGGTAATTGAACCCTCTCTTGATGTGGATAAATATATGAATCTATGAATTTAAGAGGGTTCATCTTTTTGGGTACTAAGCATCATGATTTTGACTGAGCTTTGAAGTGTAAAACTACTAAGTTTCCCACATGGTGAATATAATTTATAGTGACAGACTTTTTCTTCTCAAATCTTGTTTGTCTTGTTATCTTATTTGAATTCAAGTGAAATGTCTGCAAAGAAAAGTTTATTTTCCTTTCAGCTATTGTCTCAATGAACTATTTACTGTCATACAACCTAATTTCAGCTATTGTTTCAGTAAATTGTTTATTGTCATACAACCTATTTTGAGAATTTGTGTTCAGGTACATGTTTTAGATCTGAAATATTATTTCAAGTCTAAAATTTCATATAGCAAGTGAAAAACTATATGCTTGCTAGTATTTCCTTTGTTTTATATTTATATCTTTGTTTTCTTACTATAATTCATGCCACCAGCTAAGTTAAACCTTGTATTTGATGTTGTTGAACAATCCAACAAGATCCCTATCCTCGAGATATCATTCATCAACTGGCCATTAAACAAATCAATCAAACCTATAAAAAACCAATCCTTCCAACAACTGAGGTGGCATGGCTCTTCCCTTAGCAGTCAAGTGTAGACCTTAGGACCAACAACACCCACCATGCCTAGGGCCTCCACAAGGTTTCTCATGTGCCCTTCCTACGCCAAGCTCATGGCCCTCTCAACTCAAGTCAAGTTCCAAGCTTCTCAAACTAGTCCTGCAAACAATCTTGCTATGAGACTCATGCATGTCTTCCCACTAAACAACCTCTGCCCATGTATTCCCAATACCATAACTCCCTTCTCTCCATGCACGCATGCACCTTCTGCTCTTTGCCCCCCCCTGCGCATCCCTCTTGCGCCCACCATTTCTCTCTCGAAGTTTTTTTTTCTATGCAGTTGGGTGGTCCACGAATTTCCATGGGCTTACCTTGCATTCATTCCCATGCATTTACGTTGGGAGTAATTCTCAACTACCCAACTATGCCCTTTTTTAATATGTGACTTCAATTGCAAGCTAGAGGAAACTATGGTTATTTTCCTCAATATATTTCATCAAAGTGGTTTGGGGTCTCTTGACACAACGAACCCCTCCCTCTTTCCTCTAGTGGTATCATGGCCAGTACTTTAAGGATTCACCCATCAGTGAATTGATCAACGTTTATATTACATATTTACATCGTTTACAAGCCATAGCATGGAAATATTATCTTCATGCTCAAATAACCATTACTAATCATAATTTAATTTCAATTAATTTAGGGGGTTAAAAATGTGGGTGTTACATATAAAATTCATGATTCATCAACAAACCTACTAATAAGACATTACTCATAAATACATGTAAACTCATATATTTCATTACAAAATCCCATAAAATACTACCAAATTAACTAATTGCAAGTAAACAAATTGTAAATGCCTGCAAAATTGGCAAGCTCAACAGATATAGTGTTTAGGGGTGGCAAGGCTTAGGGTTTTCAGAGGATAAATGGACATAGGAAGGTGAGAAAAATAAGGAAATTATGGGACTCATTAGTTATTAAATTAGTATATACTCCTGTATGATCCCCTTGGGGTTACCAACCGATATTTTGGTAGGTGATTACTACCATCCTCCATTCTAAAAACTAGGGAAGAGAGGGGAATCTTTGAGACCTAACAAAGTACAAATATCCTCACTCAGAATTCTTAATTTACATAAGTGAGTGAGAAACTATACTTCTACGAAAATAAACATGATTAATGAGCAATTTAACCTAACATGAAGAAATATATTTTTCCACAACAATACCCATTATATTATTTTGTTTATTTAAATTTAACATGAGTAGTTACTCTCTCACCCAACTTTCTCCAAACTTTCTTATATAAAAACTCACCATTACGAAGGTCATCAACTAGGAACTACTTTAATGGTGATGATAGCATTGTGTAATGTATATCATCAAATGCATCTTCTGAGTTGGTGTGGCGCTACCACTCAGCGATGATAAATTGTTGTTGTTCCATCCATGGCGAGTGTCTTAATGTTGGCATGTTGGTATTTTAGGTGGATCATTATATATTTTTTTGGGCATCATGACAAATGGTAATGAATTATATAGAGTATGCATCACTCATCTACAATGTTCCATCAAGCTAGCTATTAACCCTCTCACATGTCAAAATAGAATCACTCAATACCACTAGAGTTTCCTAATACATGTCATCTCCAATACTTTACATGTTAAATAACTATGGTTTTACCATAACATAATGTTGAAGGGTATAGCATCATAAGTAGGGTCAACAATTTACTCTCCTCTTGTGTTACTTTATGTTAGTTGTGAACATTGAATTATGATTTTATATAAGATTTAACGTATCATGATGTTTATGTTAAGACGTGTAAACATCAAGATTTTTATGTTAAGACGTGTAATCACAAGTAAGTGGTGTATCTGCTTAACATAACAGTTGAATGATTGTGAGCTTATTATATCTTACTTACTTATAATGTATAGATGTTGAACATACGACATTTGGTTAAAGATCGTAGTTAACCTATACTCCTATACTTTAATATACACATAAATAAATAAACACTTTAATTTGTCAATTGAAAGCAGCTATTACACATTCTAAAATTATATGTTGACCTTAAAATTGTATATTATGTTTGAAATATTCCTACTTTACATTTGTATATTATGTTTGAAACATTCCTACTTCACATTTGTATATTTTGTTTGAAATATTCCCATTGATCATTATCAACAAACTCAACTAAACATGGGAGGTGAAATTGAAGCTATGGAAGGATATTATCAAGTGTGGAGGTGGCGAGAGTTTACTTTCATTCATTCCCCATATGAAATGTGTCCCAATAGAAACAATAACACAATAATAATAATGGTGATCACAACCTTAGGACTCAATGAGTAGCAAAGGTAACATGGCCCATGATCTCCCACAATTCTCTATGATTATTTTTCTTCTCCACTTCAAAATTCTCCACATGAACATGATTGTTGTTTTCAATGACAATACATAACACAACACATAAAGTCAACGAGTTTGAAATGATTGTTTGAAATGTGTAAGCTTTGAGAGGCCATGATGTATTTAGGATCCTTCATTCTACTCGCATAAATAATAGGGTTTGTAGAATGATTAGGGTTTATAAAATGATTTGGTACTCTAAAGAGAAAGTTGGGGAAAATTTTCCTTTGGGACCAAATGCTCCCAAGATGGGGAGATATGTTCTAAAATGGATCACTATATAATTTGGCATCCATTATCATGCTTTCTATGCAAATAAACAAAGTCGTGGCATTGTTAGAGCATCTTAGGGGCAAACCCCATTTTGTTGATATGTTGGAGTCTTAAAGCTTCAGGAGTTTTAAACAATTTATTTTTGGAACAACCAAAGTTCTGAGCACCTTCACATTGTTCTACTCATCAAGAGCTTTCCAATGGTCTCAAGAGTACCTCAATTCAAAGTCTCTATGAGGGTGTTGTGCCTCCAACAAGTTTACATATACTTTAAATACCAAAATACCAATGGGGTGCCACATCAACGTACATTACTTACACATGTTGTGCAAGTCACATCATGTGAATTTTCAAGAATTTTCTAGAGGGTCTAAAATCCTAACCCTAATCAAGACTTGGGTCAGGCAAAAACCCTAACCCTAGAGAGATATCAAGACATGTTAAAAACTAAGGTGTAAAGAAAGGAAGGGGTTTTGTTCCTACTGTGAAGAAGAAGAAAACCCTCTAACATCCATTTACATGCCACATGTTTATTGTAACTCCATAATGATTCCATCTTTCTTTGTATCTCGCATTATATATCTAAGAAGAAAAGAGCAAGACACATTCCTCATTTTATTGTTAAGAGTTTTCCATATTGAAATTGTGAAAGTACGTATCTTATTCAATGTGTTAATGGTGTGCTTTATTTTACTACTTGGCCTTTTCTCTTGTCTTTTTAGTTCATTCAATAATTTGAATGTAATGCTCCTAAGATTACATTTCAATCTTAAACACATGCATAATAAAGTATAACATCACAATGTTTCTAGTTGCATTTAAAGATTGTTGTGACAAATTATTTAGTAAAATATGAGTGGCATTTTACAAATTAATTATATTAAGATGAAAATCACTACTTATGTGGACACATCATTAACATAACATAAGAATTTTAAAATTGTTGTGACAAACTATTTAGAAAAATATCTCTAACATTTTACAAAATAACTATAACAGGGGAATCACTACTTATGTAAACACATCCACAACATAAAATTACATATTAAACCTCACAACTAATGTAAAATAGCATATAACAAAATTAAAAACTATAAAATACCAAACACTAAAATATCATATTATTTATTATTATAAAAAAAATGTTTACTTAAACAAATTCCATTCAATTTACACTTTAATCTAATAAATTTGTCACTAAACTCAATTATAACCATATTTAATCAAATACAATAACATATAATATATATTACTTAAACTTAAATTATGGGCTACTCCTTACCACTAAACTACCCATGGACTTAGTATGATCTATCTAGTGAAATACAACCTAATATAATGAGCAATTCAACTTTCTCAGAAACAAATCTTACCATTATAAACACCATTAACAACATAGTGGTTATTAATTAATGAGAACAATGTTCATGGTAAACAATTTTGATCTAAAACTATGATGGTCATTAATTAATGAGAGCAGTGTTCATGGTAAACAATTTTGATCTAAAACTGAACACCATTAACAACATAATGAGAACAATGTTCATGGTAAACTAAATAATTACATAAGGAGAATCACTACTTATGTACACACATCCATAACATACAATTACATATTAAACCTCACAAGTAATGTAAAATAGCATATAACAAAATATAAAAATTATAAAATACCAAACACTAAAATATCATATTATTTATTATTATAAAAAAACTATTTACTTAAACAAATTCCATTCAATTTACACATTAACCTAATAAATTTGTTACTAAACTCAATTATAACCATATTTTATAACCATATTTAATCAATTACAATAACATAAAATATATATTACTTAAACTTAAATTATGGGTTACTCTTTACCACTAAAATACCCATGGACTTAGTATCATCTATCCAGTGAAAAATACAATATAATGAGAAATTCAAGTTTCTCCAAACTTTGTTGTAGAAAAATCTTACCATTATGAACACCATTAACAACATAGTGGTCATTAATTAATAAAAACAATGTTCATGGTAAATAATTTTGATATAAAACTATGATGGCCATTAATTAATGAGAGCAATGTTCATGGTAAACAATTTTGAACACCATTAACAACATAGCTGTCATTAATTAATGAGACCAATGTTCATGGTAAACAATTTTGATCTAAAACTATGATGGCCATTAAATAATGAGAGCAATGTTCATGGTAAACAATTTTGACCTAAAACACCATTAACAACATAGTGGTCATTAATTAATGAGAACAATGTTCATGGTAAACAATTTTGATCTAAAACTATGATAGTCATTTAATTAATGAGAGTAATGATCATGGTAAACAATTTTGACCTATAACACCATTAAAAACATAGTGGCCAAGAACAATGTTCATGGTAAACAATTTTGATGTGAACCTATGATGAACTAGAACAATGTTCATGGTAAACAACAAGAGAAGTGTTTACTTAAACAAATTCCATTCAATTTACACTTAAACAAATGATGTAAAACAATTTACTCAAACAAATTCCATTCAATTTACACTTAAACAAAGAGAAGTGTAAAACTATGATGAAGTGAAGTGTTTACTTAAACAAATTTCATTCAATTTACACTTTAACCTAATAAACTTGTCACTAAACTCAATGATAACCATATTTAATCAATTACAATAACATAATATATATATATATATATTACTTAAACTTAAATTATGGGCTACTCTTTACAATATAATGAGCAATTCAACTTTCTCCAAACTTTGTTGTAGAAAAATCTTACCATTATGAACACCATTAACAACATAGTGGTCATTAATTAATGAAAACAATGTTCATGGTAAACAATTTTGATCTAAAACTATGATGGTCATTAATTAATGAGCAATGCTCATGGTAAACAATTTTGAACACCATTAACAACATAGTGGTCATTAATTAATGAAACCAATGTTCATGGTAAACAATTTTGATCTAAAACTATGATGGCCATTAATTAATGAGAGCAATGTTCATGGTGAACAATTTTGATCTAAAACTGAACACCATTAACAACATAGTGGTCATTAATTAATGAGAACAATGTTCATGGTAAACAATTTTGATCTAAAACTATGATAGCCATTTAATTAATGAGAGCAATGTTCATGGTAAACAATTTTGATGTAAAACTATGATGAACTAGAACAATGTTCATGGTAAACAACAAGAGAATTGTTTACTTAAACAAATTTCATTCAATTTACATTTAAACAAATGATGTAAAACAATTTACTTAAACAAATTCCATTCAATTTACACTTAGACAAAGAGAAGTGTAAAACTATGATGAAGAGAAGTATTAAATTAAACAAATTCCATTCAATTTACACTTTAACCTAATAAATTTGTCACTAAACTCAATTATAACCATATTTAATCAAATACAATAATATAAAATATATATTAATTAAACTTAAATTATGGGCTACTCCTTGCCACTAAACTACTCATGGACTTAGTATGATCTATCCAATCAAATACAATATAATGAGCAATTCAACTTTCTCCAAACTTTGTTGTAGAAAAATCTTACCATTATGAACACCATTAACAACATAGTGGTCATTAATTAATGAAAATGAAAACAATGTTCATGGTAAACAATTTTGATCTAAAACTATGATGGCCATTAATTAATGAGAGAAATGTTCATGGTAAACAATCTTGAACACCATTAACAACATAGTGGTCATTAATTAATGATACCAATGTTCATGGTAAACAATTTTGATCTAAAACTATGATGGCCATTAATTAATGAGCAATGCTCATGGTAAACAATTTTGAACACCATTAACAACATAGTGGTCATTAATTAATGAAACCAATGTTCATGGTAAACAATTTTGATCTAAAACTATGATGGCCATTAATTAATGAGAGCAATGTTCATGGTGAACAATTTTGATCTAAAACTGAACACCATTAACAACATAGTGGTCATTAATTAATGAGAACAATGTTCATGGTAAACAATTTTGATCTAAAACTATGATAGCCATTTAATTAATGAGAGCAATGTTCATGGTAAACAATTTTGATGTAAAACTATGATGAACTAGAACAATGTTCATGGTAAACAACAAGAGAATTGTTTACTTAAACAAATTTCATTCAATTTACATTTAAACAAATGATGTAAAACAATTTACTTAAACAAATTCCATTCAATTTACACTTAGACAAAGAGAAGTGTAAAACTATGATGAAGAGAAGTATTAAATTAAACAAATTCCATTCAATTTACACTTTAACCTAATAAATTTGTCACTAAACTCAATTATAACCATATTTAATCAAATACAATAATATAAAATATATATTAATTAAACTTAAATTATGGGCTACTCCTTGCCACTAAACTACTCATGGACTTAGTATGATCTATCCAATCAAATACAATATAATGAGCAATTCAACTTTCTCCAAACTTTGTTGTAGAAAAATCTTACCATTATGAACACCATTAACAACATAGTGGTCATTAATTAATGAAAATGAAAACAATGTTCATGGTAAACAATTTTGATCTAAAACTATGATGGCCATTAATTAATGAGAGAAATGTTCATGGTAAACAATCTTGAACACCATTAACAACATAGTGGTCATTAATTAATGATACCAATGTTCATGGTAAACAATTTTGATCTAAAACTATGATGGCCATTAATTAATGAGAGCAATGTTCATGGTAAACAATTTTGATCTAAAACTGAACACAATTAACAACATAGTGATCATTAATTAATGAGAACAATGTTCATGGTAAACAATTTTGACCTATAACACCATTAACAACATAGTGACCAAGAACAATGTTCATGATAAACAATTTTGATGTAAAACTATGATGAACTAGAACATTGTAAACAATTTTAATCTAAAACTATGCAAAGAGATGAAATTACTATATATTAAATAGCAATCTTATATAAACTATTTTTATTAAAAGTAATTTAAAAATATAATTTTTAACTTAATTTCAATAATAATAAATTAAAAAAAAAAAATCTAAAATATTTTAAAAAATATCATCATAATTTATACAATACAAAATTCATAATTAACATATGTTTTGCTATTATTTAATATATTAATTTTTGGGTCTAAGGGTTAAGAACATATGTTTTTTTTTAAAAGGTTACAAGTTCAAATTCAAAGGAGGGTAAGCCAGAGAAGGGTATGTATACCTCCATAAACTTATACACTAATTTTTTTAATATATTAATTTTTTATTAAAAAACACTTTTATATCCCATTAAAAAAACAGTTATAGTAGAATAAAAAAAAATTATAAAAACTTTTATAGCGATCGTACATTCTCAAATTGCCAAACATTATATGCCAAATTGCCAACATTACATTTTTATATTTTGTTTCAAACACTGTTTCTGATTGCTGTCAACGAACTCAACTGAACAGGTAAAAATTGCAGTTATGGCGACTTATTGTCGAGTTTGGAGGCAGCGAGCTGCTGCCCATATCCAGTGCATCCTGATAGCAATAACAACGCAATAATAATAATACCTTGGGACTCAACGAGTAGCAGGCACAGCAGATCTCACGATCTCCCAAAATTCCCTACTATTATTCTGCTTCTTCTCCACTTCAAAATTCTCCACCTGGACATCATTGTTGGTTTTAAGATGCCATAAATAACACAGGACATGATGACTGCCAAATTTCAGACGCCAGAATGAATGGTTATGTATGTATTTCTTCAGCGTTTTTAATAATGATTAGGGTTTGTAGAATGATAGGGAAGTTGATGAGAGAAGATTTGGGCAGAGGAAACGGACCCATTGCTCGTAGATTAAATTAAGCTTAAGAATTGTAGTATTACTACGTTGAAAGGCGTATAACTATTGACAATGGGCAGATTTAATAGGGGTTTAGTGCTTAATAAGTTTTTTATGGACAGGATTAAATATGGCTGGAATATTTTTAGTAGTCACACAAAATAAATGATGTTTGTGACAGGTTTTGAATACGTTAAGTACTTATTAATAATAAAAAATAGACAAACCTTGGATACGTTAGCATATCAAACATTGGGATAAATTTAGCTAGCAGAAAATGCTAAGACAAGCATTCGAACTAATGCTAACATTAATTCACCTTCAAACAATGCATAAAAAAATATATGATTCAAAAAGACCGTATATGATCAAAAAGTTTGGATATGCTAACATATAAAACATTGGGAATAGAGAAGCCGACAATAAAACCTCCAATCTGTTATCCAATCAGATCATGACATATATGGTACTTTTTATTATATAAAAATCAATGTTTTTTGTTCCCTAGTTTCAATATTAGATATTATGCAAATATTTGTGATCAAAGGACAAACTAAACCTTCTTATGGTTATCATAACACCTCCAACTAAGTCGTCATGAATCAGTTGTAGTCTTATGGTTATTTTGCATAAACAACGGATTATCATAACCATAACCATAAGAAGGTTATCATAACAACTCTCGATGACCATAACCATAAGAAGGTTATCATAACAACTCTCGATGACCATAACCATATATCATAACAACTCTCGATGACCATAACCATAAACCTTAAACGGATTATGTTCCAACAGATTATCATAACACCTGTTTTGAAACCCTAGCTCTTCTCTTGGTGATTATCATAATTTTTTTTAATCTTAAGAGTCCAGTAGGGAACGCCTCTTTGGCACTCATGTCAGCCTCCTGGCCAATCAGTTTTACTTCCTCATTTTCACTATTAATTACAGTTTAAATGCACCCCATAACAACTTGGTGAGGTAGTGCACATTCCATAGACTTGACAGAGTTGTAGAGCATCAAACCCAATGCCATACAACATGTCCCACATAGTAAGAGTGGACACACACATGCCCATACAATATGTCCCACATAGGAAAAGTGGGAGGCCAAGAAAGCATGTATATTTATTTATTCATGTTATCATATTCATTTTGTTGATATGATAAGGAAAAGTGGGAGGCCAAGAAAGCATGTATATTTATTTATTCATGTTATCATATTCATTTTGTTGATATGATAACTACTACATTGTATATTTATTGGTCCTTGTTTATTACAAGGTTCCCAGTCACCACCTTACAAATTGTTGAGATAATAACCTTATTATGCACTATGAATTATGGATTTCATATGAAAAAAGATGAAATGAGTCACCACCTTTACAAATTGTTGAGGTAATAACCTTATCATGCACTATGAATTATGGATCTCATATGAAAAAGATGAAATGAATCACCACCTTTACAAATTGTTGAGGTAATAACCTTATCATGCAGTATGAATTATGGATCTCATATGAAAAAGATGAAATGAGTCACCACCCCTACAAATTGTTGAAGTAATAACCTTATCATGCACTGTAAATTATGGATCTCATATATATTGCATGCATTACATCCTCTCATCTTATATCCATCAACATTTATCCCCACTTAAAACTTTTTAAAATATTAATTTTCCATTTAAAAACAAAATTCTCTGTTTTTAAACAACATAACTATCTTAATTCAATTCTATTTTCTCTTCCTGTGTTAGCGAGAAAAAAAGAAAATGCTAAGAAAAATACACAGTTATAGATCTTAGAGATCATCGCTGTTACATACACCCCTGCAAGAAGAAGAGGGCTTCAATTCAGGCCTAGATAACCTCCGAAGTTCTCTGAAGCGTTCTATGTCGAAATTCCTCTTCTTCATCAGTCTGCTCCGCCTGGCACTGAAGCGAGTGTTGAAGAAGCTCTCGAATGAAGGATTTCTGGACGTGTTAAGGAAAAATAGATATCCAGCCATGAAGTAAATTAATGTGAGAAAGAAGCATACGGGCTCCATCACATCCCATGACAGTTCCCAGAATGTCAGCCTTATTAAACCCGCTGTCTTAAGGCCAAAAATCCCGAACCCCAACCGTAATTCAATCAGGGCATGACTCTCAGCTTTCTGATCAATCTCTACTTTCTCTTTCTCCAATCTCTCCAGCTCCTCCTTGCAAGGATCGTTCTTCGCTGCCAGGGGCGTAGGCATTACCTTCTCAAAAGCTCTTGCTATCTAAAACCACGCCAAAATAAAAAGAATATCAGTGAAACCACAACCAAAAAAACCCAAATCAGAGAATCCCGAGCCCCGGAAACCCTAAATAAGGGCTGAATTAGATATACCTTGTAAGGATAAAGATAGACAGTGTTGTTGAACACGAGAACATGTCCCGATTCGTCAAGTAGCTTAGCTATTCCCCTCGCTTCCTCCTCTGCAGACCCCTCCATCGTCTCCATGCAAACTCGCAGCAGCTCATCATACGAAATGCAGTCGTCGTGAATCAGTTGTAGTCTATTTTTCACAGCCTCCAACCGTACGAGTCTCAGCAATCTCCTGCCGTCCTCTGCCGATATCTGCCCTGCAGGAGCGTGGGCGCTCGAATACTGCAACTGCTCCTGCGAATGGAAAAGCTGGGACTTTAACTGAGAACGGCTCACCTGCGTCTGTTCCCGCCTGCACAGGAAACGGGGAGTATGGCCACAAAAGAAGCTCGGTGGTCTAACGGTCGAATCTCCTCGTAACCGAAGGGCATCAGGAGCATTGCGGAGCCATGCCCAGGCTCTGCGACTGGCCGTAACCATGAATTCAAATCACAGAATCACACTGACCTATAGACAAGAAAATCAAGGAAAACTTCACCATAAACATAGCAATGGAGATTGCCCAAGAATCCTAGAAACACGACCCACACGCAGGGTGGACGGGAAATATAGGACACACGTAAAGTCGCTTCTCATTAGGGTATTTTATAGTGGAAAAAAGTAAGGTAGGCGAACCCCAAGGAAACCGGAAAGGGGATCAGGTTCCAACACTGTTGTGGTGGATTGACAAAAATCCAAAATGATGACGTGGACAAATGAGGATGGTGGAGAAGGAACCCACAAAGCCTTTGCATCTGCATCTGCATCTACATGGGGTACAAATAAAGCAATCCCCGGTGTTGGCGTTTCAATTAAATCAGAGTTGCATGCGGCGGCGTGTCAAACTCATGTCGTCAAATCCATGGGTTAGCTTAGTTGGTAAGAAGTGTGTATATTTTCTAGTGTTACCGGGTTACGAGTTCCAGCCTAGCTTAAGTCTTAGAGGTCGTTGTTTTATCACTTTCATATTATCCATTATATGAAGAAGTATCCACGTAAGTTTTATCCATAATTTTCAATCTTATGAGATTGTATTAGAAATCTAGTTGTCGCTGCTTTATCACTCTCATATCATCCACTATATGAGGAAATATAGAGGTGAGTTTTATCCATAATTTTCAATCTTATGAGAATGCATTGGAAATCTAGTTGGAAGACTTCATACATCTAAACTCCTTTCACCTTTCACTAGTTATCATTTGAGATCCATCACCACACCAATAAAAGTGGATTGAATTTTTTATGTGCAATAATTTAGGTTGGTGAAAAAATAAAAATTCATTTTAATTTCAATATTAATATTATAATTTATAAAGTTTCTGTATTATAATATTAATATTATAATTTATCTCATTTTTTAAATAAATATAATAAGATTTTAAATTAAATTTAAGATTAACTACTTTACTATTAAGTTGAGAAATTATAAATGTTTTTACTACTAAATTGAAGAACTCGTAAGAAATAAACCCTTTAAATCTTTAATATAATTATAATACAATTAATCAATCCTCACATTATATGATCAAATCTTAGTATCTATAGTTATTCACAATTTTTTCTTAATTTATATATATATATATATATATATATATATATTAAAGTTGATTGTTTTGTTTAAATAT
>SNQJ01S0009706.1:256027-296798 GCA_010110895.2 Picea sitchensis
TATATATATTAAAGTTGATTGTTTTGTTTAAATATGATATTGAATATAAAAAAATAAACTATTTGAAAAAAATTATTTAAAACATATAAAAAAAATGATAAACGATTTTAAATTATTGTTTATAAAGATAAAGATGAATATGAATATTTATATTTTGTGTCGGATTCAAACGTATGTATTAAAAGTTCAGATTTTATAATTTATATTATATTAATATATAATAATAATTTATAATATATATTATATTATATTAAAATAATTAAGGATGATATATTTTTATACATTCATATATTACTTTCCGACCCGCCATGAAGTAAAACCGTTAAAGATACTTTAACGGTTTAAACAATTTATTCCTTGATAATTTATATTATATTAATATATAATAATAATTTATAATATATATTATATTATATTAAAATAATTAAGGATGATATCATTTTTATACATTCATATATTACTTTCCGACCCGCCATGAAGTAAAACCATTAAGCAAGATACTTGTATATCTTGAGGGACTGTTAAAGTATTTCGAGGGATTGTTAAATTGAAAGAAACAAAAGGTGATATTATGCTTTGTTGAAAAAATTGAGAAAGAATCTTGAATGTTTTTTTAATTGAGTTCACAAAAATATTGCATATAAGTTTGTTTTCTACTCTATGAAAGTATGATTTGTTACTAAGATACAAACATTTTAAGCAATTTTGATATACATACATATTACTTTTGTGTTCAAATATCATTTAATATTAATTTTTACAAATATCTTGGTAAGAGTGACATCATTTTGGTAATATTATTACTCAAACATTTCATATATAGAAGTATATTCAAAACACAAAAGAAGCAACACCATTTCATATATAGAAGTATATTCAAAACACAAAAGAAGCAAAGCCATTTCATGTATAGAAGTATATTCAAAACATAAAAGAAGCAATACGATTGGTTCCTCCCTGATCACAAAAGATGATAGTTGGGGGGAGGGGTTGAGGTTCCAAACTTTATTTGTGCAAGCAAGAGAGAATATAGACATGTTTTTTTTTGGAGTGAAACACATGCACTATATTTGATTTTTGCATAGAATTCAAATGAGAATGATGGTGTGGTTTGCATTCCTTGCTCTAGTTGTGGTGTGTGATGCTATTGTGAATGTAACACACCCAACCCCCAAACTAGGTCACGATACTCCTAAAATGACCCAACAAAAATTTATGATACCAAATCTAGATGTGGAAATAACACACAAAGCATGACATTCAAGCTTATGCATTGGTCCATGTTGATTTAAAACATAAATGAAAGTTCATAAACTAGAGGTTTTGCATGCATCGGTCTACTCACAACATGGAGCATTAACCCAAAATATCTCAGAGTAAAATGCACAACATCTATATCAAAAAATAGCATAAATGAACACAACAAATAAGAACACATATCTTATGAAATATGCAACCCATTGGAGAGGGAAAATGTTCCTCCCAACCATAGACTTGTTGTTCTGCTTATGAACAACAAGTCACCCCCTAGTTGGGGCTATGAATCCACAAGAAACAGTGGTCCCTGAGGCTAGCTAAAGTATTACTCTCAATAGTCAATCCCCACATTTAATTCCAGTCCACCAACTCTCTTCCCTGCAACCTACACAACCTAGGGATGGGATCCCCCTTCACCACTCATAGTCCCAGGAGCCTTCCCACTCCCCTTCAAGGCTTCCAACACAAGTTGGATAGGAAATCTCTTTGTTGGGACCTCAAGAATTCTACAACTGTAACAGAAATTTGCACAACAGTAAAACACTTGCTTCTCTTGACAATTTTCAAACAGAATATTGTTCACATGCCCACAACCTTTCTTCCCATGAAATTACAACTCCAAACAACTACCATACATGCCCGTTATGGCTTCCTTCAATCTTTTACACTCATAACTTCCTTGTTCTCTAGAAGTATTCCTGTAAAAGTTGCTCTGCATCCAAAAACGTGAATCACTTATTCTCCCCTCTACTCATACAAATTTCCTCTATTTTCCAAGACAATTGATTACTTACTCTTCCTAATGTTGATTGTACTCCATCCCCATGCTCCCCAAAAACTATGGGATGTGAATTTTATAACCACCCTCTTACATGAGTTTAACGATTGGGTTTGGGGACACTCAATCAGAAATTGGAAGGTTCATAGTAAGGATAATTTAGAAAGAAAAGCGGATGTGTTTAATAAACATGTGTAAACTCTCCCCCTTGGACCCCTTCCCTCTCTTGTGGAAACTAAGCCCCCAAATCTTTGTTCATGTCCATCTACAAATGGCGATATATTTTATTTATTATATTCCATATACATAATTTACATATTACATCCCTTGGCCCTTGGCCATACATCACATTTACTATATACATCTTTAGTTTGGGTTTGAAAATGGAGATGTTACATCCCACCCCACCCCCCCCCAGAAATTACACTATCCTCAGTGCACATAACCATACATTTTACACATTGACATATACAAAATATTACATCAAAATACTTGATAATTCTGCAATTTAATGACCCACGCAACAATTCCAACCAACAACTCTCATTTCCCCTAAACCTTCACATCGATTGGACGTGAAATCTCAAAGTTGTGGCTCCAGGAACTCTAGCTACCAAAATGGAGTCTTCCTTCGCTTATATACAAATGTACATTCAATTTTCTTCAAATTTTGCAAAAATATGCGGGTATGCTTCCCGCATGCTTTCATCATGCTCCCATATAGCGTTTGTAGGACCATAGCAGGTCCATTGAACCTTTACCAAACCGATGGATTTGTTCCTGACCACTTTGAAATTCCATTCCAAGATGCGCATTGGTTCCACCCATAAGTCCCCTTCGTGTTCCACCTAGATCACATTACAATCAATCACATGATTAGGATCATGTATATATATTTTTTAATAAAGACGCATGGAGCACATTATGAATTTTCATGGATGTAGGCAATGCTATCATGTATGAAACTGTCCCTATCTTCTCTAAGATCTCAAAAGGCCCACAATATATCGATGCCAACTTTGGGTAACTTCTTAATTTCAGTGAGCTCCTCTTAGATTTAGCTTTTACAAACACATGTTCTCCCATTATGAATTCTCTATGTGTTCTTCTTTTATCAGCATGGCTCTTTTGCGTGTCTTGTGCAATTTTTAAATTCTTCCTGATCTTTACCATATGTTCTTCCATTTACCTTAACAATTCTATCCCAATCACGACTTTGTCCACCTAGTTATCCCAACTTACTGGTGTGTTGCATTTTCTGTCATACAATGCTTCAAACGAGCTCATCTTCAATGGTTCCTGGTACCCATTATTGTAATCAAAATCAACTAAATGGATATAGTCCTCCCACCTATAAGGATTATCCAGTACATATATTCTCAACATATATTCAATTATTCGATTAATCCTTTCTATCTTTCCATCTGACTTTGGGTGATATGTTGTAGCGAAATTCAAATTTGTCCCAAATCCTTTAAACAATCCATTCCAGAAATTTGATGTGAACTTGAGATCTTTGTTGGAAACAATTCCCTTAGGCACACCATGTATCTTAGCAATTTATTTCATGCAAATTTATGCAATATTGATTTCCTTACGAGTTAGTTTCACTGAAATGAAATGTGCAACCTTTGTAAGCTTTTCCACCACTACCATGATGGGATCATGTTTCCTTGTTGTTCTAGGAAATTTGGTAATGAAGTCGATAATAACAACTTCCCATTTCGATTTAGGAATGGGTAGTGGCTGCAACAATCTCATTGGATGTTTGTTCTCATCCTTTACCTTTTGGCATTCCATGCATCTGGCCAAATAATTAATGACATCTCTCTTCATACTAGGTCGAAAATATTGGTCTCTTACAACTATAATAGTTTTCTAGTATCATGGATGTGTAGTGTATGGCACATTGTGCATCTCGTTTAAAACCAATTTTCTCAATTCCTGAGTATTGGGAACATAAACTCTGTTTCGAAATAGGAGGATTCCATCCTCTTCTAGTTTGTAATCCTTGTATTTCTATTGTAGGATTTCTTTAACTTGGACATAGTGTTTATTTGTTGTTACAACCTCTAGAATTCTATATTTTAAATCTATCATATACATACTAATGGTTGTAGCATGCATTTTATGCACCCTTTTGTTGAGTGAATCAATCACCTTGTTCTCTTTTCCCTTTATGTTCTTGATGTCAAATTCATATTCACCGAGAAATTCTAGCCATCTAGTTTGTTTGGCATTTAGTGTTGGTTATTCAAACAAATATTTCATACCACTATGGTCTGTCCTCAATTCAAATTTTCTTCCCATAAGGTAATTCCTCCACATCCTTAAAGCATGTACTATGGTTGTCAATTGTAATTCATGTGTGGCATAATTTATTTCATGCTCCTTCAATTTTCTGGATTCATAACAAATTGCATATCCATTTTGTGTAAGGACTCCACCAAGCCCTTCCTTGCATGCATCTATGCACACAACAAAATACTCATATGTATCTGCAACTTTTCAAATAGGTTCATTAGTTAGTAAATCCTTTAAGTGTTGGAAATTTTCTTCACACTTGGAATTCCATTCAAATTTTACTCCTTTCTTTTGCAAATATGTTATTTGGTGTGCAATTTTGGAGAATCCTGCAATAAATCTCTTGTAGTAACAAGCTAGACCCATGAATGATCTAACCTTTGAAATGTTTGTTAGTGTTGGACAACTTTTGATTGCTTCAAGTTTCTTTGGATCTACTGCTATGTCATATTTTGAAACAATGTGACTCACATAATGGATCTGCTTTTGATAAAATGTGCATTTACTTGACATACAATTGGTGCTCTCTCAACACTTGTAGCACCATCCTCAAATGTTTCTCATGCTCATCCTACGTCTTGTAATAGATAAGAATATCATCCAAGAATACAATGAAAATATTGTCTAGGAAATATTTGAACACCCCATTCATCAGACATATAAATGTAGCAGGTGCATTAGTCAACCCAAAAGGCACCACTACAAATTCATAATGTCCATACCTTGTTCGAAAAGTTGTTTTCTAGTATATTCTTCTTTGATTCTCACTTGATGATAACCTGATCTCAAGTCAATCTTGGAAAATATATTTTCTCCCTTTAGCTGATAAAAAAGATCATCAATACTTGGAAAATGATATTTGTTCTTGATTGCAACCTTATTCAGTTGTTTGAATTCAATACATAACTTCAACATCCCATCATTTTTCTTGACAAAAAGAACTAGGGAACCCCAATGAGAAACACTCGAGTGTATGTACCCCTTCTTCAACAACTCTTCTAGCTACATTTACTCTTATTTTAGCTATGGTGTTCTCATTCTATAGGGAGTTTTCTATAATTGGGAAATTCTAGACACTAAACCAATAGAGAAATCAATATCCCTCTTTGGTGGCAATCATGGAAACTCTCCAAATACATCTTCATATTATTTTAAGACTAGAAAATAATCAAGAATTGGCTCCTTACACTTCATTAACTCTTCCATATGGGCTGCATATATTTGGCACCCTTTTCTAAAACTTCTTTTCAACTGCAAGGCTAAAATATCTCAGACAGATATAGGCCTTGGAATACCTTGCATTGTCCTTGAATTCCCTTCCTCGTCAAGACATGTGAAAGACTTGTTATAACAATCGAAGACAACACGATGCTTTTCTATCCAATCCATACCAATCAAGATGTTATAAGAACCAAGTAGTATGATGTTCAAATCTTCCTTAGTGTCGATTCCATTCTTGTTTATTGGGAAATCGTTAACAAACTCATTGACTCTTATCTTGGTTCATAATAGCTAACTGAACTAACCAAGACTTTTCATGCTTAGATTTCTTCAATTTAAATCTTTCAACTAGATTTGGATTGATAATCTGCTTGTTTATTGTCCAAGGATGCATATATCTGTTAGGAAACAAATATCAATATAGCATAGAAAAACCTCAGAAAAAGTACTCAACGCCTTGAAAAAGAGATAATTTCAGATAATAAGCCTCTTCGAGGGGGAAACCTCCTTTTACCCCACTTAAATGTTCAAGTACAAGATGATTCAAAATGAAAATGTCTCCTTGGTATATAGGGACTAGAATTATAATTACAACTAATGGCCTAAAGCTGACATAAATAAAAGAATAGCATTACTATTATAATATGCCCCAATTAAAGGGTAATGAGCCAATATTAGGGTTATATTAGGGCTTAACAACCCCTCCCCTTGAGACAAGTCTTGTCCATAACGCTTGAGTAACTCTAGATGCTTTCGTATAAAGACTCATCTTCCCAAGTGGAATCTTAGTAGGTAGTATCTCATTTAATGAGATACTCTGAAATGGATCCTGAAGCCATCACTAAAAAAATAATTCTCCAGCTAAGGAATATATCCATTTCAGGCTCCAATATGATTTTCCTTCCTCGTCAAGTTAAAGCAATATAGTTTGGTGGGATCTTGTCACCTATAACCTTCTTTAAGCATGAAACATGGAAGAATTGGGTGTACTAGTGAAGATGCAAAGCTGGCTCAATTTGTATACCATAGTACCAATCTTTGCAACATCTTATAAGGGCCAAAGTACTATGGCCCTCATAGTACTTTGGTGATAATTTAATATTATTCTTGAAGCATAGGGACATGTTTTTGTATGGTTGTAGTCTTAAAATACCCAATCCCCATGAAACTTCTTTCCTCACGATGTTGATATGCTTGTTGTTTCATGTGATTATGTGCCATATGGGTTGTCCTTTAAGATTTGGAGAACTTGTTGTTGATTCACCGTGTGATCTCCAACTGCTTGAACCTTAGATTTTCTTTTAGAGAAGAAGTGATGGAAGGAGGGTGGTATCCATGAGAATTCTTAAAATGGTGTCATTTTTGTTGCGGTATGAGGAAGTGTTATACCACCGATGCGCCAAGAATTTAACCATTTGAACCATTGTGTTTGTTTTATAGGAGACAAACGAAGGTAGCCTTCAGGACATTTGTTCACTATCGGTTTGTCCATCTGATTGAGGATGATAGGATGAGCTATGGAGCCAATTGAGTACGCAATCAAGAAAATAATTATGTCAAAATGTCCGGTGAAGATGGGATCTCTGTCTTACAATAATCTTTGGGCTGCCATGTAGCTTTGAGCGTCTCCATGAATGCGGTGTAGCTGTACTAGCTTTGAAGGGATGAGAGTGAACAAAAGTGTGCATTAGCAGTGAGTCTATCAACAATTACCATGATGACACTCTTTCCTTCAGACTTTGGTAACCACAGCGTGATGCGTCATGAAACCTCCCTCCCAACTTGACTTGGGATGGATAATGGTTGTAAAGACCTAGGATCTTAATTGTTTCCACCTTATTTTCGGCAAACGAACATTACGCCTGACCTTTGAACATTGGTTTTAAGGTCATCCCAAAAATTCCTTCTTGACTCTATGGTGAGTTTTCAAAAATCCCGAGTGCCCTCCTCTTTGGAGAGGTGTGCAATTCTAATAGTACCTTTGTTTGAGTTGGGAGTTCTTACAGTATAAATGCTGTACAGTGAATCATTTTTCCCATGTAAATGTATCTAATGAACTGGAATCCTATTGCAACCATTGAATGAGAGTCCACACTTTTTCGTCATTCTTCCATTCATCCCTTAGCTATTATCTAATCGGGTTGGATGATCCAGATAACACAAAGAAAGGCCTCAAAATATTCACCCTTTCTTGAGAGTTCATCTACAACATTTTGCTTTGCTTTATAGATTATTTCAAAATCTTAACCCAATATCTTGGTTAACCATTTTTATTTTGAAGATAGTCTTTGTTCAAAGTATTTAAGACTATCATGATCTGTTTTGACAGCAGAGTGCCACCACCTATTAAAGATAGTAGGATGCCATTTCTTCAATGCATGTAATGTAGCTAACGCTCTCATAAATGGGTTTGTGTAAGTCCTTTCCCTTGAGTGTTGACTTTCAAAGCGGGGGCTAACCTTGCATTAGGACAACACCAATTCCATTTCAGGAGGCATCACATTCCACAATAAGGTTTTGTGAAGTGGAGTGGTCAAGACAGGAGCTTTACATCCCGCACTCTTAAAGTTGTTCAAAATCTTTGGTTGCCTATGGAGTCCATGAAAGTAAATTATTCTTAGTTAGTATTGTTAAAATTCTTGCTATTCTTCCATAGTTCGAACAAACTTGCGGTAGTAACTTGTCAAACCAAAAAAAATCCTCAAAGATTTTTTAATGTTTTAGGAATCGGCCGCGAGTCCACCATGGCCTTAATCTTATTAGGGTCTACCTTGACACCTTCATGGTCTATTGAGCCCAAATACTCTACCTCCTTTACTCAAAGAAACATTTGTATGGTTTGGCATATAGTTGTTCTCCCTTTTATTAGTTGCAGCACCTTGTCAGCATGTCGCTTTATAGTCCTCCAAGAATTGTTATGAATTAGTATATCCTCATCAGAAATTACTAACACAAATTTTTGAGAAGGAAGGGCTTTTAAAATGGAATTCATCAGCCAGCAGGTGTGGAAGGTGCATTTGTAAAGGCCAAAGGCATGACCAAAATTTATGGCCTGCATGAGTTGAATGTTGTTTTTGGGATATCTTCTTCCTCATTATGATCTGATGATACGAGCGGAGATCAATTTTGTGAAATAGATTGCTCCATGTAGTTCATCTATTAGTCGTAATGGCCAGGAATGGGGCTTATCTTTAATAGTGATCTTGTTGATCTCTCTATAATACGGACACATACACCATGAGCTCTCTTTGGAAAATACCATTACCCTTTGGTGCGGTAGAACTTTGGCTAGGTCTAATAATGCAAGCCTCGAACATTTCTTCAACAATGCACTAAATTTCACTCTTATGGGCATAAGGGTATCTGTATGGGCTGATGTTGGGAGGAACACTCAGGAATTGATTGAATTTCATGATCATGATTTCAAGTAGATTGAAGACCTTCGGAATATCTTCAAATACTTTGGAATACTTATCAATGATCCTTTTTGGAGATCTTGAGGAATAGATGCTTAGATGTTTGAACATGATCTAGTGACATGGTTGTGCAATAATGCCTTGATGCCCTTTTTTCCAATAATTTTGTCATGTGGTTGGAGCTTATCACCTTCTGGGTTTCCCTGTGATACCTCTTATTTCAATTTATTTTCCTTCCAATGAAAATTTCATGAAAGTTCTTGAAAATTAAAAATACATTAATTCCCTACAATTATTGTAACCATTGGATTCCTAATTACAACATTTGCACCACCCATGGGTAGCCGCTTGTCATTGGACTATTCATTACATATTTCCCCATAGTAAAGATTGATCTTATTGCATTTTCACGACAATTGATAGTTCCTCCATCTTGCAATCATTACTTGAAACTCACAGTATTTGGATATACAAAGCAATTGAGATCTTTGGCTGGTATAGTGAATGAAATTATGATGCTTTACTTGGCGAGTCAATTGGGACTGTACATTTTTTCTTTTGATGTATCCTTAAGTCTTGAGGGTTTGAGGGTGCTAATTCCGGTAATGCATTACGATATCGTGGGAGTCAACTCTTGGTGAGGTGCTTCTACATTTCATCTTGAGATGGTTCTTGTTCTTGCTCTTCTTCCTCTTCACAATCTATGTAGAATAATTTAGTCTCACCACTTGTCCCTTCTTGTACTTGTTGTCCTGAATTAAAGCATAAACCCTTTGTTTTCTTTCCTCAATTGTTAGGGTGTCAACCTGTAGGTTGAGGTGTTTTTAGAAGAAGGAGCATTGTTCTCTCTATAGATGTGTTAGGATTGGGAGGTCCCTTCTAGTAGCCATAGCCATATTTTACTTTCAAGATTTCTTATACCTTAAAATGCATTCTCCAATGATTTTGGGTTCCCCAAGGTGAACCTCATGTTAAATGTTATCCTTTAAAAGTTCCTATGAATACATCAATCAGAACCATGGAATATCGTTACCTTTATATTCAATCTTTGGAAGTTCTCAATGTGTGATGGCGAACCCCTTTGCTTGAGATTTATCAATTGGCTAAAGAAGGTATTGCTCCTTGTATCTCGTAGTGTGCTATCATTTTCTTAGTGAAAATTGTCCAGAGTGGCAGGTGATTTGAACAAAATGGTACCTTTCAAATTGATTAGGTTCTAAATATAAAAGCAATTCGTGCCATTTTGTGTATGTGGCTTGTGCATGGAGATAATTTCTCCATATGCAGTATCCATGTGATTGGGTCCTTGCCATCAAACTTCCTCATATCAATGTGGAGCGTGGTTGGTCTTCAAACAAAAGTTGGAGTTTATCCATTCTTGATTCACCTTCCTTGTGTTCTCATCGTGAATTTCATGGGATGCATTTTTCACTTTTAGGTGTCTTCTCTATTCTGAGAAATTTTCAATACTTCCATGATCTCCCCTTTAAATATACATCTGAGTATCCAACTTAGATTCCATTGAATCCATTTTAGTATCCAACTTAGCTTCCATTGAATCATCTTATTTTTTGTAGTTCATTTATGTCCCTCGCATTTCTTCACCTTCATCAAAGAGTCCAAGTACAAGGATTTTGTGGAGGCTTGTTTGGTGTAAAAGTTCCCTTTTGGGTGGCATGTTATTGAGTATCCTTTTGAACAGCAGTTTTTTGAAGTGTAGTTCCTTTGACAATTTTTATTTTGTTTTATCTCCCAATTTTCAGCCCTTACGGGTATGAAACTTTCTTTTATATATTTCTCGATATTTCTTCTACGCAATGCCATAGATCTGATCAAAATTGGATGTGCCAAGTGGAATTTGGTAACTTCCCACAACTTGTCGATTTTGGCCTTTCCAAGAGATATCACTTGTATGGTGCCCTTTCAAAATAATTGATATAAAACTATGAAACTCACACCAAAAATAATACAGACTGTCCACAATCTAATGAAACTAGTCCTACACAATTTGGATATTCTATGAAGAGAAGTTATGATTTTTTTACTTGGAACACCTTCTTGAGATTAGTCCATAGGACTAGTCCCGGATACCCTATATTATACGGGGTGTATCTACAAATTTAAGATGACAGTGACTTTTACCACATATACCTTACTAATTTTTGACAATATCCTCACGGATTTGAGTGCGAAAGATTACAAAATGTTTTATAGCGAAAATTCCTTAATAACTCAGTTCAGGATGATTCGAGAAACCTATCTTATGCAGTATCTCGAGAAAGTATGAGCCTCGGGAGTTGAATTTGAATTATGTACCTTGTTCCATATACTAAATATCCTCAAGTCGTTCCTTTTGAAACATTGAAACAAAGTTATAGAGAAAATGCGAGTCCAATGCCAGGATGTAGCAGTAGTGAGACCTTGACTCACGATGCATATGTTAGGAACCAAATATCAATATAGCATGGAAAAACCTCAAAAAAAAGTACTCAGCATGTGAAAAGAGATAATTTCAAATAATAAAGCCTGTGAGGGGGGCAACCTCATTTACCCCATACCAAATGTTCAGAATTACAAGATGTAGAAAATGAAAATGTCTCCTTGGTATATAGAGACTAGGAGGTATAGTGAAAATGTCTCCTTGGTATATATAGGAGACTAGGAGGTATAATTACAACTAATGGCCTAAATCCGACATAAATAAAATAACATTACTAATATAATATGCCCCAATTAAGGGGTAATGAGCCAATATTAGGGCTTAACAATATCCTTGGCATGCTTCTACCCACGTCCTCTATTGTCTCCTCCTGCTTGATTCTATGCATAGTTGTCATCTTATCTCCCAAGTGAGGAAAATATCTACACATGTGATCTCCTTCACATCCCCAACATTTTATGGGTTGTTGTCTTGGCCTTTTCCCTAAGGAATCTATCATTTTCTGATCACCTTGACATGGTTTCCCTGGTTGATGTTCTTGAGAACTATTGATGATGAAAGGTGGTTTGAATCCTTTCTTCCTCCAATCCATCTTTCCTTCCTTATTATCATCCTAGACCTTTTGGAAAGTTGGCATTCCTCTATTCTCCTCATACAAATACTTATCCTTTCTTATGGATTCTTCTAAATTCCTAGGCTCATGAAACTGAATTTTATCTTGTATAAGGATGACAGTCCACTCAAGAACCTCTAAATCTTGACCTTATCATCCCTGATGAAGCTCGCATACCTGAGAATTTCCAAGAATTTTCTCTCATATTCATCCATGGTCATGTTCCCAAGTTTGAGTTCAAATAACTCTTGCATACTCTTGTCATAATATTGCTCTGATAAGCACTGCTACTAAGACTATTTCTTGAACTGCTTTCAAGAAATTAACTTCCAATCAAGGTGTGTGACCTACTTAAGCTGATACCACTACATTGATGCATTTTCTTGGAGATGGTAGGTTGAAATTATGGCTTCTACATTTAATAAGCATTCATGCCACTGGAAATATTTCCTCATTCCGAGCAACCATGCTTCTGCATCTTCTCCTTTCCTATTCTCTCCATCAAATGATGGTGGTTTGATTTTCCTGAGTTCTCCTTGCAATATATCTAACCCATGTCTCATCTTCTGATATCTGATAGGAGACATAATTGGGATACTTTCTAACCTTGAATGCACATATTTTCTTTTGGTCAAGTTACCTAGGGAATGATGATGTTGATGATGTCTGTTGACACTCCTAGATTGTCTAGATCCTCCATGATAATCCCTCCTATCATGAGATCTAGATACTTCTACTTTCTTTGCACTAGCTTCATGTTTTGTGCCAAAAATTTTGTTGATTTGCTTCTCTGTAATATTCAAAATATGTAGTATATCCTCCTGATATTTCATGATATTTTTATTATCATCCCTATAGCTCTCCACTTCTCTTTGCAGGCTTCTCATATTTACAGGTTTCTTCCCATATCTTCTTACATAGTATACTTTGTCTCAACATTTCCCTTGCTGACATGTAGCCCTTTGAATTCCTCTTCATGAATGTATGACCCTTGTGAATCCTCCATGACTATGGTTCTCATACAAGAACCAACTACCTTTCTGTAACTCTAAATTCTAAAATAAAATGTGCATGCAAACAATTTTCTGTTAGACAAAATATATACACTGTTCTGGAAAATAATGCATAAATTTTCCACTCCTTAATGCCACCAATCATAGTCTTTAGAGTTGATTGTAACATTTATTACTTAGGTAATTTTTTGGGTTATATATGGATTATCCTCCTCAATACCTTTCCATCGACTATTCATGTTACCCATTCTGAGCTCCGAACAGAAAGTTACAACCTTCAAAAGTTTTGATTGTTTTCCCTTTTTAACCCTATATGCTATATGTGTCTTATTTTTCTTCTTGCACACTTTAATATACCCAGATTCCAAATTTGGCTCCATAATTCTCTGTTATGGTCCATGATATTTCCATAGACCGCTCCTAGACCCCAAACTGACTTTAGAGCAAGAACTTATGCCCTCTACAAGAAAATTGGTACCTAAAATATACTTTGAACTGTTTAGTTTGTAACTTCTTCATATGAGCTCTATTTTGTGCTCATAATAGCTCGTTGGAAATCTCTCCTTGAGCTCTTTTGTTTAAGATACAAAGGTATGGTGTGTCAAGGGTTAACTTTGTTTTGATAAATTTTGATTTCCTAAAAACATCGTTTAGGCCCTCAAAAATGCTCTGCAAGATTATGACTTGCAAAAGCAGTATAATTTTCCTGACAATTTGACTGGTTATCACTAACATGGCTATTGATGTGGCATTTTGGGTCTACATATCACCCTAAGGTGATGCCATGTCATCCCCTCGAACACCCTGGCCCTTCCACATCAGTCTTTGACACGTTCTCCCTCTCTCTTCCATCTTCTTTCCCCTTCTCTTCCTTTACCTTTACACTGGCTTTTCTAAATAATAAAATATTAATATTTACGAGACCACCCATACCGGCCATCCAATTGGCTCACATCTGACCTCGGATGGAACAAAGGTCCCACCTCATTTTTAGACCCGCCTGACACCCTATCATTGACTGTGGAGATGGGTGTGTCCCATCCCGCACCCTTTTCCCTTGACGTACGAACTTGTTGGATCCCATTAATTTCACATTGTTAATGTGCTCAAGGGTTAACACCCCCTATGTGAAGTGACACACGTACTTACATGGTCCCAATATCAAACAACAAACATCGGGGGAGATCAACAGTGGGAAAGACATTTCACATATCCAACATGCTCAAGGGTTAACACCCCCTTTGTTGTGCGACACTCCAAAACTTTCCTAATACGTGGTACATTTTTACTGGTTTCGCATCCCTAGTGATCATTTCCAAAACCGCTTCACTACCACTACAATACCACTTACGGTATCAATCGATACCACCTAGTTAGTCGTCCCACCACCATGCCACTGACTACGACCATACCACTGGCCTACCACCGTGGACCTTCCACCATGGTATTCCATGTCACCACTACCACGTCACCACAATGTCACCCACCATGTGGCCTCCATGTCATGGTACAAAAAATTACCCAATTTTTTCAAAAATGCCTATTTTTGAAATTTCTACCAGTGTCTCCATGAGACTCTATAATTATCTTCTCGTGGCTAGTTTCAGCCTTGTGAAAGTCAATTCGATCGATGAACCTGAAATTCGACACTCTTGTGTCGATCTCTCAATGAATTTCACTACAGAAATTGGGGCTTTTGCCCAATTTTTCCATGGTTTCTTTGTAATGTCCAAAATTTGACCAATTACAATCCCAAAAATGCTCAAATATAGGTTTAAAATAGGGGATTTTAACCCTTGAACTCAATTTCTTCATGATTTTTTTTTTCCAATTCCACTGGAGTAATTTGACAAATAAATTTGCAAACATCATGTTAGCTTTAATTTTGCAATTTCATCTTTTGCATGCTGAGTCTAGCCCATGCAGGCTCGATGTTGAATATGTGGCTCTGATACCACTCTTTAATGCTCCTAGACCCCAAACTAGGTCACGCTACCGCTAAAATGACCCAATAAAAGTTAATGATCGCAAATCTAGATGTGGAAATAACACACAAAACATGACATTCAAGTTTATGCATTGTACATGCTAATTAAAAATGTAAAGGAAAGTACATTAATGTGTACAACGGAAACTAAACACATTCAACAACATAAATAGATATTTCACATGCATTAGTCTACTCGCAACAAGTAACAATAACCCAAAATATCTCAGAGTAAAATGCACAACATCTATATAAGAAAATAACATAAATGAGCAAAGAAAATAAGAACACTTATCATATGAAATATGCAACCCGCTGCAGAGGATGGATGTTCCTCCCAACTGTAGACTTTTTATTATGGTTCTCAACAACAAGTCAGCCCCTAGCGAGGGCTATGAATCCTCAAGAGACGATGGTCCCTAAGGTTGGCTAAATTCCCCCTTTCAATAGTCAATCCCCACAACTAATTCCAGTCCACCAACTCTCTTCCCCACAACCAACAAAACACAGGGATGGGATCCCCCTTCACTTCTAACAATTCCTCAGGTCTTCGCACTCGCCTCTAGGGCTTCCAACACAGGTTGGATAGGGAATATCTCTAATGGGACCTTAGGAATTCTATAGTTGTAATAGGAATTCACACAACTGCAAAACACTTGCTTCTCTTGACAATTTCCGAACAAAATATTGTTCACATGCTCGCAACCTTTCTTCCCATGAAATTAAAGCTCCAAACAACTACCATACATGCCCTCAATGGTTTCCTTCAAGTTTTTTCACTTAGAACTTCCTTGTTATCCAAAAATATCCTCGTAAAAAATGCTTTGCATCCAAAAACGTGAATCACTCATTCTCCTCTCTACTCATACACATTTCTCTATTTTCCAAGATAGTTGATTGTTGACTCTGCCCAATGTTAATTGTACTCCAGCCCCATGCTCCCCAATAACTATGGGATGTGACTTTTACAACCACCCTCTTACATGAGTTTAATTATTGGCTTTGGGGACACTCAATAAGAAAATGGAAGGTTCATAGTAAGGATAATTTAGAAAGAAAAAGGTTTGGGTTTAATAGACATGGGTAAACTCTCCCCCTTGGACTCCTTCCCTCTCTTGTGGAAACTAAGCTTCCAAATATCCGTTTGTATCCATCTACAATTGATGATACATTTTATTTATTATATTCCATATACATCATTTACATATTACATCACTTGGCCCTCGGACATACATCACATTTACAATATACATCACTAGTTTGGGGTTTGAAAATGGGGATGTTACAGTGAGGGCCAAGCCTTAATGTCCAATGTTACCTATGTGAATGGTTGATCTTGTCAATGTCAAGCCTTGGGATTTATGTATAGTCAATGCCCAAGCCATCTTAAGGGGGATTTATTTTTTCTTACTTTGTTTTATGGGTGGAATTGGTATGTGGTTTGGTTGGGTTTAGTCCTATTTAGGTCCAATGTATGTATTGAATGCCACAACAACGTATTTTTTCAATTTTGGAGGCACAAATCCATATGTGTATGAAATCTGTTTGACCACTATGAGAGCAAAATTCACTGATCTTGTTTCAACCCACATTCCATATAGTGAGGATTACTTTGGGTGCATCATGGACAATTCCCACACTGGATCTTTTCATTGAGTCCCTAATGCATGAGCAAGACAATATCATGAAAATGGGAGAAATTACAAGCTCCAAGGCACATGCACTTGTTGTGCACGAGAGCAACACATCCAATCTAAATCCCAAACAAAAAGGAAAGGGAAAGGTGCATCTTGAGAAAAGGAAGGAAGGAAATTCCAAACCCTTTGATGAATCCTCTGGCTCCAAAGGTGGAAAGGAAAAGAAAGGAAAGAAAAAAGTGTGGTTATTGCAACTGAGGCTACCACCCTGAATCATCATGCATGAATAATACAACATAACTCATGGTGCAAGCATTTCAACAAGACAATCTTTGGGATTGCATTCCTGTGAATTCCAAGAAGAAATCGGGAGACAAAGCACCATAAAATCAAGGTAATTTTCATGCTTTGATTGTTATTCATTCTTCTCCCGATGCATGGATCTTGGATTTGGAAGCATCCCATCACATGAGAGACACACATGACTTATTATCTTCTTTAACTACATGCATGGGTCCTCCCATCCTCATGGGTGATGATTCCTCGGTGGAAATCACTGGAAAAGGGAGATTAGAGATACAACATGGATGTTTCAATAATGTCTTGCACGTTACAAAACTTTCCATGAATCTACTCTTTGTTTATTAGATAGCACATGCAAGCATAGGAAAAGGGGTGGAATTCACACTTGATTTCATGACCATATATGACATGCATGAGAACTCCAATACTGTTGTTGGTGAGGTAAATCACTAGTCTCTATTGTATACATTTCTAAGTTTATTGCTAAATTTGACTCCACATTGCTACTAACTCATGTTGAAGATGATAGATGTAGACTCTGGCATGATAGATTTGGTCATTTAAATTTTAAGTACATGCAACAAATCAACAAACAGGGAATGGTCAAAGGATTTCCCGACATACACTTTTCCAAAGGAGTTTGTCAAGGATGCATTCTTGGCAAACATCCTCAAGAGAAGTTTGAGAAATGGAAGGCTTGGAGGGCCTCCTCTCCCTTGGATCTTGTCCACAGTGACCTCATGGGTCCTTTTCCCGATTCTTCCATTGGCAAAGTGAGGTATGTGCTCCCATTCATTGATGATTACTCAAGGCACACTTGGGTATATTTTCTTAGGTAGAAGTATGAATTTTTTGAGCATCTCAAAGATTTCAAGTGCATGCATAGACACAGTATGGGAAGAAGATCAAAACCTTCCGCACAGATAATGGGGGGAGTATATGTAAACAAGGATGTCCAACATCTTTGTGTAGAGGAAGGTATAAAATTACATGATATGGTACCATACACTCCACAATAGAACAAGGTAGCTAAGAGGAAGAACCGATCTCTCAAAGAGATGGATAGTTGCATGATGCATGCAAGGTCCCTTCCCTCCAATCTTTGGTATGAAGCACTTAACTGTACTATTTACAAACAAAATATATATCCTCATAGATTTGTGAAGGACATGACACCTTTTCAGGCCTGGAGAGACATCATACTATAAGTCTCCCACTTTTGAATATTTGGATCATGTGCATGGGCCCATGTACCCTCTGAAAAGAGGAAGGCATTACATACTCAAAGAACAACATGCATATTTGTGGGATATCTCAAAGGTGTGAAGGGTTAGGGTTCATAGAACCTTTAATAGACAAGATAATCATTGAGCAGAGTGTTTAGTTTGAGAAAGTCCCATGCATGTACCTTCGGAGCCACATCCAGTGGCTTCTGCATTTCCTCTTGTACCTGACATTCAATATGACTCATCCTCCCATTCATATCATCCTTTAGGCATGATTTCCAAATCAAATTTGGATGATGATGAGCATGTAGATGATGATCCACAACATGTTCCCAAGTGGGCACAAACCACCCTACAGGTAGCAAGTGGCCTTGTGGGGGATCCAACAGATCCAAAGAGGACGAGATCCTAGTTTGAGAAGCCACCTCATGCACTTACAACTACAAAACCAATGATTTCCATGCTTTTTTACATGGTTCTAGCTTCATACCCATAGATCTATGTAGAGGTTGCAGGGAATCCCTTCTGGGAAGTTGCTATGTGGGAGGAGTACAACTCTCTCATTGAGAACCGAACTTGGGGTTTGGCTCTGCTTCCTTCATACATGAAGCTCGTCAGATGCAAATGGGTCTATAGGACCAATAAGACAAAAAATGGACAAGTGAGAAGGTACAAGAAAATATTGGTTGTCAAAGGATTTCAGTAGATCCACGTGATTGACTATGATGAGAACTTTGCTCTAGTAGAAACTATGGACTCCATCCAGTTGGACCTTACCATTATAGTAGTGATGGGGTAGGAATTTCACCAAATGGACATGAATAATTCCTTTCTTCATGGGGATATCTCAGAAGCGATTTACATGGATCAACCTTAGGGATACATATAGAACTCATATTTAGTATGCTAACTAAAAAAGTCACTCTATGGCCTAAAGTAGGTGTCTAGAGCGTGGTATGCTAAGATTGACTCGTATTTACTGTCTCATAGCTTTGATAGATGTAAATTAGATCCCAATGTCTACATGTTGAGGACTTCAAACTCCATAGACCTATGCAGAGGTTGCAGGGAATCCCTTCTGGGAAGTTGCTATGTGGGAGGAGTACAACTCTCTCATTGAGAACCGAACTTGGGGTCTGGTTCCGCTTCCTTCATACATGAAACTTGTCAGATGAAAATGGGTCTATAGGACCAAGAATACAACAGATGGACAAGTGAGAAGGTACAAGGAAATATTGGTTTTCAAATGATTTTAGCAGATCCATGGTGTTAGCACTGAGAGTCACCCTGAGATTGTGGGAGGATAAGCCCAGTACCCATCAAAAAGTTTGTGGATTAAAAAGGGTGTGAGTGGGTGAGTAATCGAGACTTTAAAGAAAGGAAAGAGAATGGAGATCACCGCAGATCAGTGATAGGCCATTGGGATATGGAGTCATAAACAGTCTGTTGAATGAAGGCATTTAAGCTCCCTATCGGACAAAAGGATTTAAGTGGCGATGGGAAAGAGAAAGATAGAAAGTGTTTGAATGATAAACCATAAAAAATGGGCAAGATGACCGCAAATCCTCCACCTCCTCGGGAATTCAGAAATCAGAGGATTTACAACGATCCAAAAAATAAGAAAAACAGAGAACGTTTGCTGAACCATGAAATATGGGCATGATGGCAACATATCCTCCATCACCTCAAGGATCCATAAATCAAAGCGATTACATCCAGACAAGAAAGAGAAACAAAAAACATCTGTTGAACCATGAAAGATGGGCATGATGACAACAGATTCTCCATTGCCTCAGGAATCCATAAATCAGAGAGATTACATCCAGACAAGAAAGAGAAACAGAAACGTCTATTGAACCATGAAAGATGGGCATGAGGAAAACAGATCCTCCATCACCTCAGGGATCCATAAATCAGAGAGATTACATCCAGACAATAATGAAAACCGGAAATGAAAACTAAGAAGATGGTCTGATATAGCAACTTAAAGGAATCTTCATTAACATAACAATTTACAATCTAGGCCCTCAGGATTACAAAAAAAATATAGTCATAACAACTCTCTAATATTTCCCCGGTTTGGGCAAGACTCCCCCCCTTTCAAAATCCAAACTGATCTATTTTATATCGGCTCAATTCACCTCTGCCAGGAGTGTGATCTAGCCATTTCATTCAAATCTTTTCGTCTGCACTTTCTTCTGTCAAACTGAGCGTTCATCCCTCTGTTAGATGCGAGCTTAGATCGACATGGGTCTGCAGGAAAATCCGTCCACAGGGGGACCTCGGGCTGACAACTTTGTTTTCCACGATTGACTCCTCCATACTCTCTAATTACTGAGTGAGTCGAGGCTTCAACCAACAGTCCTTTCTTTTATTAACTGAACCCTCGAGATAGGGACGAGGCTTAGTGCCTAGGGGGCGGCCACGCGTTACTCTCGGATTGGACGTTATATGAGCACGTGATTGTGGGGCTGTCAAAAGCGGTTTTAACTCACACTATTTTTGGGCCCGCAATCCACTGCCTTCTACCACATATCACTTTCGCCAAACCACAGTTTCAATTGCGAGATCGCTCAATAATTTTATCGATCGAGCAAGTTGCGTCCCCGCAATTAAGCATGGCCATCGATCTGGTATCCGTCTGCGATCTAGGTGCACCTGCTAGATCTGGCACCACCGCTGGATTTTATCCGCCTGCCAACTTTAGGATCTATTAAAACTGTGCTTTGGGGTGGGGCTCTACTTTTGATGCTGAACAATAACACCTCCTAGAGGGTGATCTGACGTGGAGGCCTGATGTCACTATGCTAACGTGTCACGGATGAAGGGATGACATGTGTCACTCAAAAATAGGCTGAAGACACGTCCGAAAATTATTGAAAAGAGTGCCATGTGTCAACGCCAGACGGATGCCATGTGTCATGACTGATAAGGGTGCCCCATGTTTGCATTGACGACTGCCATGTACTTTGGAATTCAGAGCTCGAGAGGGGTTTGCATGTAGAGCTGACATAAATATGGGCCCAGAGTGACGTGGTGACCTGAAACAAATGTTGAAGCTCTGAAGTAAACGATGATCGTCGATTTGAGGAGGACATGTGGTGCTTGATTCTTAACTCCATAAGAAAACGTTCTGGATGAAACCAAGAGTTGAGATGCTGAAACTCCCGAAGCCCGGATTCCTGAAGTAAATAATGTCCATCCGATATGAAAGGATGCGTGGTGCTTGATCTTTAACTTTGGGGCTTCGGCTCTTCGACACTCCGGGGCTTCGGTTGTTCGGGACTCGGCACTTCAGAACTTTGGCTCTTCGGGACTTCGGCACTTCGGCGCTTTGGGACTCTAGCAGTTTGACACTTCAACGCTTCGGGACTTCGACACTTTGGCACTTTGTCTCTTTGGGACTTCGACACTTCGGTGCTTCGGGACTTCAACACTTCGATGCTTCGGGAATTCGGCACTTCAGCGACTTCGACACTTCGGCTCTTCAAGACTTCTCAATGCTTTACTCCCACAATCCTTCGGAGTGTCGAATTCTGAAGTGAGGGATCTTCCTCCACATGTATTCTTTCTTTGGATGGCTCGAATCATTTCGGGAGTTCGGGCTTCGGCTCTTCGGGAACTTTGCGCCCTTCTCACTTCAAATCTTCCAAAGGAAAAACTCCGAAGTGAATGATCTGTTGCCACGTGTCCCCGCCAATGGATGGTCCAGGTTCACTTTGGGCCTTCGGCACATCTCTGCAATACTTGTCTATAACAACCTTACATTGATGCTAAAGTATTATGATTTTATACTTGAGTTGTACTAGTGTTTACTATCTTATCTCTTGCATTATTTATGTGACTTTTAGCATCTTATCTAGCAACTTTATTAATTGTTTCTTTCTAATATATATCTCTGTTCACTGTTGTAAATAGGAAAAATAAGCGTAACTTGCTTGTCCACCTAACATATATCTTGTACACTTGACTTTTCTTGTGTCTCGGGCATGTACAAACACTTTCCGCAGGTACTCAAAGACTTGGAAACCTTAAACCACTTCTAAGATGTGTCATCAAAGTCATATTCCACTTAACAACTTGACCTATAGGGGCATTCATTTCATCATCTCACTTTTCGTCTCATTTTCTCCTAGGGTCACCCATGATTCCCCCTTGAGGTGATAACCTCACCTCTAAAGTGACGGGAATACCTATTTGAGGTGAGAGTGGGTAGGTGTTCTCCTAGTTATCGTCATCTTGTGGTTTGGGTCGGGCTTTTCCCAACCTACAACCTGTGCAATAACATGTTGAAAAGAGCGAAGCTCCTGTGAGTTACTGTCTTCAAACTACTGCCACTTAACATGATCTAGGTTCAACGAGTCCCCGTCTGTAATCCATGTACTCTCTTTGAGATGCAAGTCCCTATAAAATTTCAGCCCAAATGGATAACCGAGTCAAAAGTTATGACCCTCAGAAATCCTTGCATCAAAAAGAGATTATCATTTGTAGAGGTCATTGTGCATACTCAAATGCATTCATTTCCTTAAAAAAATTCCTTGGAAATGAACCCTACTAAGAGGGCCTCGCCTAACACATCCTGAAAACTTCTAGATTAAGCCTTTTTTGCATTAGATAATGTATATGGGGGGCTATTCTCCATGGATCAATTTGTAAAGATTGCCAACAAAATCCGTGAAGAACAAGAAGAAGAGGAAAGTAAACATTTAAAACAATGATGAGGGAAAAGGATTTTAAGCCCTACATAGGTTGTTCCCACCTTGAGTTAAATCTTGGTCAAATCTCAAAAACTTAATGTTAATTAATACCGGGGGACCTTTTACATGGAGAAAAGGGGTCATGCTAGGATTGAGACATGTGTGTTAAAATCGAAGAAACTGAAGCAAATGTTGCAGATATTTTCATAGGTACTAGCACTGCCCAACCCCTCTAATTTCTCCAACAACAACAAGGAGATAGAAATCACCTTCAAATTCATGATTAAAGACCAGGAATGGCAGGAACAAAAACCAAGAAGAATAGAAAATGAAAAGGAGAACAAGTGGAGTGATATACAACTGATTTTGGCAAAAATCTCTCCTTAAAAATGCCTTCGGCATAATTAATGACTTTACATTCATTATCTTAGTTTGGATTTTATCTAAATTTAACATTATTAAAGAATTTTTCCAAATTATTAAATAAACCTTTTTATCTTAATTTGATTCTTATTTAAATTTAACTCTTCCATTTATAATTTTAATTTAAATTAAAATTTTAATCTCAAAATAATTTGAAAATTGAAAAATGTTCTTGACATCAAAAAAAAATTTGAAAATTGAAAAATGTTTTTGACATTAAAACATTTTAACATAATTTTTATTTTTTTAAAATCCAACTTAAAATTTCTTGACTCAAAATTAAGGAAGTCCTTTTTTTACTCAAAATTAAGGAAGAAGTGTGTCCTTTGATTAAGACATAGAGTAGGATGTCCTTTTTTTACTCAAAAATAAGGAAGAAAATAGTGTCTTAGACATAGAGTTTAAGATATTTGAAATTTTAATTTAAATCGATTTTAACATTGAAATTTAAAAACACTTCACGCAATAAAAAAAATTAATATTTATTTGAAAAATTACTTATTTTATTAATAAAATTTTAACACTAATTTACTTCAAAACTTTAACCAAATTAAAAAAAAAAACAAAAAAAAAAACAAAATCTTTGAAACCTTTTGTCCTTCAACTCCAAATACATTTACTTTATCTAAATAGATGTTAGTTGTAAATGCACTAAAAAAAACTAACTTCAGTGTTAGTTGTAAATAAGCTTAAAAGCTCACTTCTTTTTTCAGATGAAAATTATCATATTATATTAGAAAATATAATTTGTTACATCGTCAAGTTCGAAGAAAGAGAACAAAATGATAATTGGATTAGACAGGGAGTATTATATCCCAATAAAAAGAAAATAGAAACTCAACTATAGCTGTCCAAAAAGTCGAAAAGTGACTCTAGATCAATGGAAGATCTTACCGAGTGAAGAAGAAAATCGCCAGAAAAAGTGGTTGGTCCAAATAAAACATAAGCAGGACTATCTAGAAATGGAAAGGGGAAGGAGATTTTAAAAATTTGAATATGATGAGAAGGGCCTGCCCTCTCTCCATCCCACTGATAGTAGATGAGTCTTCATCTCATCAAAGTTAATGCCCACTTAGATAATAGATCAACTTCGACATTGGATTCTCTATAGATGTGTTGGAAGTTAGTATCTTGGAAAGTTGATACCAACATTTGAATTCTGCTTTTCCAACCTTCTATATTGGTTGCTTTGAGATTTCCTTTATGATTCAACCACTCAATAATTGTTTTTGAGTCTCCAAAAATCTGAAGAAACTTAATTTCCAGGATCCTTGGAATGGTGAGAGAAGCCCACATGCCCACTAATTCTGCTTTTGTGTTTGAACCTTCGCCACAGTTAAAATACCAATTAATAATTGGACCTTCAATCATTTTTAATGTACCCCTGCCCCACATCCCGAATCCCCTGTTGTTGAGGCCCCGTCAAAGAAAGCCAGTGAATATCCAATTAAACGATAAACTAGACTCACTCTCAAAACCTGTGATGAATTAACTGTGTGAAGTTTAGTGAGTGCTCCAAGGGTCCTATGCGCCACAACCCATCCTGAGGGAGATTTTCCTTCGAAAAGTGCCATGTTGCTTTTGTTCCAAGTAAACCAGCACAATAGAATTGGGAGCTTCTTTGAAGTCGTCTTGTATAATAACCACGAATCCATGCATTCAATAATGTTTTTGTCGCTCCAGGAACAGGAAGAATTGAGGAAGTGGGAGAAAATCACCCAAACTAAATTAATGAAATTGCAGTGAATGAATAAGTGGTTGATATCCTCCTCGGATTTTCTGCAAAGAATGCAATAACCCGGGCCATTCCAGCCTTTTTTCTGCAGGACTTCCCACGAGAGAATCTTGTTTTCTGCTGCGAACTAAAAGAAAAGAATAATTTTAAGTTGCAATTTCCATTTCCAGACTTTGATTCTCCAACCAGTCCAGTTTGGTAATCCGTGGGTAGTTCGAATGTCATTATATAAATTTTTAACAGTCATTTTTCCCAAAGCATCTCCTCCGGTCCAGATCAATACATCCTTCGACTCATACTGGAGAGTAATCCCCGCCCCATTCAGGGCCTGTGTGTATAAATCTCATTATTTACCAAGATCGCCCGATATTTCTAGCTCCAAGCTGCTGCGCCAAACCTCAACAAGGATAAGTGGATCTCTCCTCAGAGAAGTGTGACAAAGTGTAGTGATATGTTTCTGCTTAAGTCGATAAAGTAGATCTTCAGAAAGAATGGAGGCATCCCCAATGCCAAGAATCTTGTCGCGTCCTACAATGATTTGCTTACCAGTTCCAGGAGACCAACTGAGCTAGTGTAAGATGGAGGGAAGTGCGTGGGTGAGGCATGTCCAAATCTTCGAGGTTGAAAGGCTAAGATGAGAGGGTCTTCTAATCCAATTGATCAATGAGTCGTTCTTTAGATACTTATCCCAAATAATCTGCTGCCAGATGCTAGGTTGAGTTAAAACTCTCCACAATGTAATGGAATTCAGTGCAAGATTGAAATGAGAGAGATTACGCAATCCCCACCCACCGTTTTTTTTTGGCCTGGAGAGGATCTCCTAGATACAAAGATGGAAATGATGAGAATCTGACTGACCTTTCCAAAAAAACTGGAACATCAAAGTTCTGAGTTTATTTAAGACGGTGTGAGGTAATGCTTCCATTGTCATCCAGTAAATTGTTTTTCCTTCCAGAACAGTTTTTACCAGGATAAATCTGCCTCCAAGAAAAAGATATATGTTGTACCAAGCCTCTAATTTGTTTGTGAATTTATATATTAGCCAATTCCAATACCAAGCTTAAAAGCTAACTTAATCTTACTAAGCGTACTTCATTTGTGGGTTGAGCCTCACATGCACCTAGAGCGAGTCTCTCCTCATATCTAAACGCATCAATAAGGAAGAATCCAAGCCTATACGCATCTTCACTTGAGAAGGAAATGATAAAACACTTTTGATATATTGTCTATAAACATAAACATGATATATATTAAAATTTATGTACTAAATATTCAAATTTCTGTAATTTATAACATTTTATTATATAATTTATAATTTATATTATATTAATATATAAATAAGTAAATATTTCACCACCCATCCATACAAATATTTGTATACATTGATATATTGTTTTCCTCTCCTCACAGATTTCACAAGCAGTAAAACGATTGAATATGCTTTCAACAATTTTTAAATAATAACCTTACTTTATCATTTTTAAACAATAACCTTACTTTTCAACAATTTTTAAACAATAACCTTACTTTATCATTTTTAAACAATAACCTTACTTTATGGAAGATTTTGGATATAATCAATCGCATGTGAAAGTAACCTTCCTTTATCAATGAATTTGGATATATTCATTAGCATTGGGTGACATTCCAACAATATCTTCAAAGAGAATGTACTATTTATTGTTGAAAATCTCATCCATGAGAATGTACTATGTATGTTTTCATATTTTCTTGGAAGACTATCAATGACTTACTTTATGGATGATTTTGGATATAATCAATCGCATGTGAAAGTAATCTTCCTTTATCAATGAATTTGGATATATTCATTAGCATTGGGTGACATTCCAACAATATCTTCAAAGAGAATGTACTAATTATTGTTGAAAATCTCATCCATGAGAATGTACTATGTATGTTTTCATATCTTCTTGGAAGACTATCAGTGACTTACTTTATGGATGATTTTGGATATAATCAATCGCATATGAAAGTAACCTTCCTTTATCAATGAATTTGGATATATTCATTTGCATTGAGTGACATTCCAACAATATCTTTAAAGAGAATGTACTATTTATTGTTGAAAATCTCATCCATGAGAATATACTATGTATGTTTTCATATCTTCTTGGAAGACTATCGGTGACTATCTATGTAAAGCTTCAAGTCCTATAGGGATCAAAGGGTATATGTAACAGTTATTATTTTTTTTAGCCTAGATTAGCATGTGTATTTAGATGTGTATCTCATGTTGATGATGTGTTGAGATTTTATAGGATTTTTTTCGACACTTTTGATAAATGACATTATGGTTATTGTTTTCTAGGTTGTGCATATAAATAAATATATCTATATGTGTTTATATGTGTTTTTAGTGACGAGGCTTAATGACTTTTGTCTGTTATATATACTCATTTGCAATTTTATTTCTAGATAATGTTATGTTTTAATGATATCTTATGAACTATGCCATGCACACAATTGGTTATCTAAAATTTTGAAGTAGTTGTATATTAACTAAATGATGAATGATGGAGTCGATTTTTTATTTAAAATGAATTATGGAATGTTGAATAAATGAAATGTGTAATAATGGATAATGAGTAGTTACATAGCATTGATGGGATGATTGTGTATTTTTGAATGAATGCACAAAGTTGAATCACTGTGTTTGTACTGATTGATAATTGAAACATGGCAATTTTATTATATTTACATAAGTTTATGGTTATGTAATGTGATGCAATAACGAGTGATTTGATATAATTTAGACTAGGGATCTAGTCATGATATGTACCTTATGGGAGTCCATAGCCACGATGGATTTTCATTAAGATCTATAATTATGGATTGAGGGTAGAATGTTGATTCTACCAAACTTATACTATCTACCCTAGACCTCTATGTATTAGTTGGGGCTAGAGAGAATCTTAGATGTTTAGGACTACAAATCCATGTTGTTAGATGACTAGTATCCATCTTAGATGATTAGGGCTAGAGCATCTTAGATGATTAGTATCCATGTTGTTAGATGAAATTATAAGGTGATCATAAGGATATACAAACATACACTATAGAGGGTTCATGATAGTTGAATTAAAACTAATTCATAGTTTTGGTAGTTTACTATTTTTCACATATTGCTCAATTTTTTATGTGAGTTACGCCTAGAGTTAGTGGTTAGAGATGAGACATGTGATGGAGTAAGTTAATCTTTTAGTATACAATTTTTTTTGTCACAACTTTAATAAGAATTTAGTAAAAAATTCAAGCATAAGTATTGTTCTACCATCATTTAAGATCTGTGCATGCTAGATCACTGCCATAAAATATTCTGCCCAATACTAAATTAACCCAAATCGTTGAAAATTTGATTGAAATTAAGGATCAATGAAAAATCTAACTTTCTATATCACCAAATACCTATAACAAAAGGAAATCTTGTAATGACATTAGACAATGCCAAACATGTGACCACTCGAAAGGTGTGTTAACAAATATTCGATGTATTTGAGTTGGAGCTAATTCATAGTCGATGTCCTTCATTACGTCAAAAGTGTTTTTTAAGGGGATAGTTCTTTTACAAAGCTTCATCATTTGTCCAGAGCTTCTTGGATGTCAGCAAGTGTCAACATACTTTCCCTCACCATTTTCTACCTTGACACAAACACTTTACCACATGTCCTTTGACTTTAAGTTTCTCCCTTGCAAAGTTCTTTGTCACTAAGTTCGAAGGTTTTCCTCCATTAGAATTGAACACAATCTTCATGCTCATAATCTAGCCATGGTGGTAGAAAGAGCCATTGTAGAAAAACAAAACAGTGTCATTCCCCTATTATAAGATAGTCATCATGGAAGATGATAGCATGGCCATTTTCACCAACCTACAACCAATTCAAAGTAATGTTCTCACTTTTGCAACAAGAAGACAAAAGCAAACTCAAAATGTTATAAACAAATAAAATATCCAAGTTCAACACGTTTAAACATCATAACCTACACAAAAACATGAAAAACTTAGTCTACCTTTACATTGAATAAAACAAAAATTGTGCCTTGCTTTGCATCCCGAGCCTAAGATTTTATGGTATTTCCCATAATAGGTGCTCTGCCATTAGAATTTAGGAGTATCTCCAACATTAAATACTTTGTTCTTATTAGCACTGTGATGGATGGGAATGATGGCCCAAAACTGTCAGTGATTGTTTCCTGCCTCCTATTTTATTCTCTACTATGGGATGATATACTGACTTCATAAAATATGCAAACAAACACATAGTTAAAAAACATATATTAGTTAGTGGAATAGTAAATGTAAGTCCACACTAGAAGACCAAACCAGGGAGGTGAACCAAATAATTTCAAAACTTGTGTGGCATAAAAGTACACTTAAATGCCACAAACACAATTGCTAATTGTCAAACATGACATGAATGAATTCAAATTACAGAACTTGCCATGAAAAAGTAGAGGTGTATAGGATATTGAGATTTGCAAGGGTGGATGGTAGTTGCATTGTAGTAGGGTCTATATTCATTACCCATGTAAGTATTGTTGAACCAGAAACCCAAAAACTCTAATTTCAACCTCGATTGGAAAGGATGTAGAAACATCCACAATTCTTTTCCCCGATTCCTTTTCCAGCAATGGATTTTTTTTTTTTTTAAATAGAGAGTTCCTTTAGTAAACAATTGTACATGTAAATTCCAATATAGTGTTGTTATCAATAGTTTGAAAACCTATGAAGGACACTTACTATAAGCCACTAGTTGGATAAATCAACGAATCAAACCAAGCCTAACTATAACTTGTCATAGAGTACAAATAGTTAATGTTGACCACAATATGTCACATTTGTGTCTGAAAAACCTTTGGTGTGGAATTGTGAAATAAAGAAACATTATGAAAAACTTACAATAAATTCATGGAATGCTCATCAAGATAGAAAACTATAGGTATTGAGTTTGAACTTATGCAACTCATTGCATTGAAATACTGAAACCCTACCACTATTTTCTCTTGATATCAAAGAGAAGAGTGAAGAACAAGGATTTTACATGGTCAATGATAACATGAAAATTCAAAATAGGCAATGGTGTGTGAGCTCCAAATCCCTTCTATAAATAAAGCTACAATTCCAACAAACAAATTGATTTCTATTACTTCTGGAAAGCCACATAATGCGTGTTTTGAAACCCTGGGCCCTCCCCTTGTGATTATGTTAGAATGCAACATGATGGAGATAAGCATGGAATATGTTTTCATTAATATGATACACATATAAATACATGAATTAGATGACCTTTGGATTCATCTTCCAAGAGGTCTTTTAGACTCCTAACGACGGTCCATATCACTTTTGACATGTCATATTCATTCTCAAGTGAATGACCATAACCCTAAACAAATTAGGCTTCCAACATCCCCCCATTAATCCAAAGGGGAGTATGTGAGTCTAGGAAGAGAGTTGAAATATAGAAGTGGAAAATCACTAATGGTTGAATGTTCTCTCTGATTCTGGTGGTTTTGGATAGCAGAAGTTGATGTCTTCTACTAAATTGTGGTGTTGGTTTAAGGAATACCACAAACCAAATGGATAGCATAAGCTGAGGTCTTCTACTAAATGGAGTTTTAAGATGATCACAAACTATCGTCCAACAGAAGGTGTAAGTCGTGTACTAAATGGAGGTTCAAGATTACCACAAACTATTGTCTATGAGAAGTTGTAAGTATTCTACTAAATGGAGGTTTAAGGAAAACCACACACAAAATCATGTTGATGGTTCTGATGTTATCTTTCTTGTTCTTTCTCAATTGATAGGACTTAGAAACTTGAAGCTTGATTGTCAATGTCACACACCCACACTCGGCATAAGAATTTTTCAATTTTCTTATGGGCTGGGAACTCCATTCATGGTTCCTAATTTGGGAGGTCAGGGAACCAGTTCGACCTCCTGGTCACAGATCGTTCTTAACTCTGTCGAGCTGGAGCAGCTCTTCGATTCCTTGCTGGAATCTCATAAACAATCCATAGGCCCTTTGCACTATGTGCAAGCCTCTGTTCCACGTGACCATGGGTGTGGTTGCTGGCTTAACCTAACGGCGCGTCGCATCTCGCGGTTTCGGGAATCTTGGTGTGATCCAACTTCAACACTCCAATCTTCGAACCCCGAAACCCGCCTAGGGGCCTAGCGTAGGCTAGCTCTTCCCTCATTCCCCTCTACGTGACCACTACCCACAACCATAGGCTTACCTACACGGCACGTCGCGTTTCGTGACTTCGGAGTTTCTGATGCAAGGCACCCCAACTCCTCTAACTCTCGAGTTTTGAAAGGGCTTAGCAATGATTAACTCCCTCTGCTCGTGTGACCATTCCCATGACCACGGCCTAACCCTAGACGACGAGTCAAAACTTCACATTTCGCGATTTCTCACGACTTCCTTCTTTGACTTCTCTACCCGGTGATTCAACAAAATGCTGAGATCTCGCCATGTTCCCTCCTTGATGGATGACCGCGATCAAGTCACGACTTCGCATATCGCAAGTTTGCATAACTCTTACCTTTGAAATCCCCGATGTGTGAATCAACGAAATACTAATCTTTCGTTGTGTGTCCCTTCCGATGGAAGGCTCAGATCATATCGCAATTTCGCATATCGTGAGTTCCTAGTGCTTTACCCTTTGACTTCTCTGATGTGCAAGTCAGCAAAACACTGATCGCTCACCACGCGTCCTTTCCGATGGATGGTCTTGATTATTTCGCAGATTCTCCTTTCATGATCTTGCTCTTGCCTTCACCTCAAATATTCTGGTGTTGATCCTCCGGTGTGTATGTAGATCTCCTCCATGTGTTCTTCTGGATCCAACGATCCAGTACGGTTTCGCGACTCCTTCCTTCGCGATTTTTCTCCTCTTCTCCTTGCAAATATCTCGATGTCCGGTTCCACGAACACCCCCGATCTGTTGCTGCCTGTCCTCCTGACGATGGACAATTTCAATCATTTCGAAACTTCTCTCATGCACTTTACTCTGGATCCAACGACTATTAGTCCACGTGCTCAGATCCAACGATCCATATCTGATCTCCTTCTCATGCACGTTCTCGCTCGTCTGGACTCTGATCAGAAGATCTAGATCCTCCCATAATCGTCTGGACTAAGGACCTCTATCCTCTCAGCTCCTGATATCCAATCCCATGAAATGAACCAATGGTTTAGATCTCTTCTGGATCAATGACTCCCATTCTTCCTGGGCTTTGGGAGTGGAATGGCTCTCAACATTATCCTCCTTACAACTTCGCTTGATCCAACGGCTTGCGGCTATCAATGCTCCTCCTGGATTTGATGGTCGGGATGGTTCCCAGGCGTCCTCAGATCTAAGGCTCAGAGACGACTTCAAGACTTCGGGGATTCTACCCCCTTACGACTAACTCACCCAGTTCACCAAACTCATGAAGTTCAAATGACTCCAAGGGTTAACTCTTATGCTCTTCCCCTTATCTAACGGTCACGACCGACTGTGGTTCTTTCCAAACATATCTCATTTGTTCGTCTTACAAAACAAGGGGAACCTTCCCTCTTGATACTTCGACCTCGCTACTCTTCCTGAGCTTTGTTATCTCTGAGTGACTTAAGATATTTTGTGTTCTTTCTCCCCAGTCTTGGAAGATTTTGATGCTTCATAGCTCTCGGCCTTCGATCGCCTTCATGTGAAACCGATTCCCTTGGGTTTCACTTAAGCTTCTGAAAGCGTTATCTCTTCTGAGCTTAACAGACTTCGTCCTCCAAGGGACTCTAAACAATTAGGAAGGTCGGCATGCGTACATGAAACTATGTTCACGGTCGACGAACACACAGTTCGTGACTCTGGCTTGTGCCACCACAGGACATAAGTATTTACGAGTATAAAACATATCCTAACCATATAATTTCTTACTGGCCTAATTATATAACCAAGCAGTAATAAAGGGGATATAGTATATCCATTAAGAAATCATGCACAATTCCTGAAACATACACAGTATATCTGATTCATACACAGTTACAGCTAAATTACACAGAGCAGGAGATCTCTTATCTATTACAAGTTGTCTCCAACCAACTGACTGTGGGTGTTCATCCTTCCACCCGACCATAGGCTCAGAGGAATTCATTCTTATCACTATGGCCACCCCCGTGCCAAGTGATGATATCACCAGAGAATTCTCATAGATCTCAAGTCTTCTTTCTCTGTTCCAGCTTTATCTCGAATTATCTTCTCTGCGCACTTTCAGAGGTTTCCCTCTCTGTTATGGCCTCGGCGAGTTTTATCAGATGCTCATCCAAAATCAAGCTCATGGCCTTCTGTTCATGCTCCCTTGGAGATATCCACGCATCTCCCTTGCGAGCTTGCGCTCTCGTCTTGTGTATCCTCCTTTGCTCGTTGTCTGTATCCCCTCGTTACCTTCCTTCTTTTGGAAGGTTTTGTCGACCTACCCTGTTCCTTCTGTCAGAAGGAAGCTTAGGTTTGCTGGTCTCTGCAGTACTTCGGGCTGAAAGCCCATGTTTCCAATCATGGGGGTGGTTGATTGTTCAACCACCAGTCCTTTCTTTATTAACTAATTTCTCTCTTCTAGTGATATCATGGTCAATACTTTCAAGGCTTCACCCCCACAGTCAGTTATTGACAATTCAAACAATAATGCATTTACATTGTCCTCATGCCTTAGCATGGTAATTCCTATTTTAAGATTAGTTACAAATTGGGGGAAACAGGGTGTTACAATTCCCTCCCCCTTAAAGGAAAACCGTCCTCGATGTTCTTTCTCAAAACACATGCCATGCCTTTCTCATTCAGTGGTTTCAGAAATCTTGATCTTTCTTTCTCGGTCGGGTCCTTTCTTAGACCCTTAGTCTTTGTTACCTACCTTCAATAATTCTTGGACAACAAGCACATTAGTCACAATTTTTATGTGAAGACATCTAACTGTTGTTCAAAATTCAAGAGGACAGTTTCATAATATAACACAATACTTATCTGGGCAGTTTGTGGATTTATATCCACATGGTTGTTTTGTTATCTAGGCTCATCGTTTTTCTGTGACATACCCATTGGGTGCATGGTTCCAATTCAATAGCTCACAAGAGCTATCATGGTTTCATCTTCCTTGAGGTCACTCACCCTCCAGGTCCAAGCTCAGGCATCCCCTTCACTACTATACAGTCCTTCGGGCGATCCATCTTGCCTTGATAATGTTTTCTTGCACAAGAAGAAATACCCACCGTGTGCATGATCCCAATAGTTTACAAAAACTATTAAGGTATCCTCTTCCTTGCGGTCACTCATCCTCCAGGCCCAGGCTCAGACATCCCCTTCACTGCTATACAGTCCCTCGGGTGATCCATCTTGCCCTGCCAGGGTTTTCTTGCACAAGAAGAATTTTAGAGACTCTATCGAGTCTTACAGTCAAGGCGTCCCTCAGACTTTCTCTGTCGAGGCGTCCCTCCGGATTGTGTTACCTCAACACAATGTATTTCAGGCGATCATGGCTTATCATGGGGTTCTCGTGGCTCAACAGTAGCCATTTTTCATCATCTTCGTCTTTGACAGCGTTCATCTGTCGTTTCTGGACAAATATTCTCTCCTCACCTGTATCACAGGTATACACAATTCGTGAGACATCATTATAAATTCTAACTTTCATAATTTTATTGCAAATCTGTCACCCACAGATTTTCCAATCTCTTCTTTTATTTTAAGATCTGTTCTGTACGAAACCAGATTCACAAGCATGGGACTTTCTTTCCCATAATATTTTAGTTCAGCAGGGAATCGGTCTTCCTTATGGGCTTACAACATTGCCATATCCAAGACTCTTTCTTCCTGCAAGCATTAGTCAGCTAATCAAATTGTTAATTCTTATGCACATTCATTTTTATTGCACCTCTACAACGTCGTTACAACAATTTCAGAATTGTGCATACTAATAGTCAAATTCACTTTCTCAAAAAGAAAATACCATTCCTCGTAGTTTGGCTAAGCAGGCAATCAGTCTTCCTTATGGGCTTACAATACTTCCATATCCAAGACCCTTTTCTCCCTACAATTCATTCTTTACACAACCAAACAAATTGTTAGTCTCTCATGCATCCATGTGTGTGTGTGTGTGTGTGTGTGTGTGTGTGTGTGTGTGTGTGTGTGTGTGTGTGTGTGTGTGTATATATATTCAAAATCATGCATACTAACAGTCCAAGTCATTTTCATTTATTCAAGGATACAAAGCGAAAGGATACATCATCCCTTACTTATGCATCATTTCAGCCTACCAAATTTTCAAAATGTAATTCGAATATCAATTGATTTCAATGAATGCGCCAACATTCGTGGCCACATTCATACCCAATGCACCCTTGCATTGATTTCAAGTTTGTCACACTTTATGACAGGTTCTTGGCCATGGTGTGTTGGAATTTAACCAACCTCTTCACCACATGGCTTATTCATTTTCATTCACTCTTACAGCAGGACCATGCTTCCTGCTATAGGTCGATCACGACACCAGATCAGTACACATGAAATTTAAAAGTTTCTCATGAATGCCTTTAATCATTCTTCCTTCATTAATAACCAGGGTGCCAACACTTATGGCCACCCAATTTACTTTCCTTCAACGCTTACATAATGTAAGTAAAACCTTGGAAGGTTCTCCTTTCTCACTGAAAATTCCATTATCTGTGCTTTATGCAAACATGCATTTCCTTGAAGCAACCCCATGCAACGTGCTATCTATGAGCACTTTTTGTTTCCAATCGTTCCTAGATTGGTCCATGTGTTCATGACATATCGGTTCATGAATTCTTTAGAGGATTTACAATCAGTCTTTACTACTAGAGGTTCACACCTCCATCACTTAGGTTCTTCTTCCCGAAATATACCCTACTTGGTTATCCATGGCATACCATTGCCCCTTCAAATTTCGTGCATAACATGAGACAATAAAATATTTCGGAAGGGATTCTCACCTGAATCCTTTCATACCCTAAGCCACATAAGTATGAACATTTTTTTTTATATACCTGTTATGGGCTACTAGCACTCTCTCTGATATTATCCCATCAGTGGTGCTCCATGGGGACTTTTAAAGTCCCTTCAATAATCTTTCTACAATAACCTTCTCATAGTCACCCTCTGATTGAGGTTGTTCATTATTGGCAACTGTCTTTCTCAACAGTTCCAATCTTATTCCTTTCTACACATGACATATATCATAAGAACATTAGTCGTTATGTAAATTAAAATGCAAGTACCATAACATTTAAATTAATAAAATATTTTCAGATATGTCCTAGCATATATGTATGCACTTCATCACATTATCCTTAATGTTTCCACAAGTGCAACGAAAACATATTTTGATTGTATCTTCAACAACACAATCCTTATCACTATGATGTCAAAACATTCACTTTTATTAGTAAATCAGTTTTCCTCATCCAAGAGAAAACATAATACTCAGCAAGGAAGAGCTGAGGACTCTCCCCTTCTCCCATCTCTTCCTACACCGCTTGGGACTTTTCAGCCCAGTCGAGTTATCTCTAAGGCCTCACTGCCTTTTCTTAAGCATGGCTTTAACCAAGCCTAATCAGTTAAGCAAACTCATTTATTTATTTAATCATACTCGGGGTTTTACTTGCCTTTTATCAACTATACCGGTCTCCACAACTGCTCTTTTATCCCTACGGCTATGTTAAACAATTTAGGGTTCTTAGGGTGAGGAAAGTGTTTCTCCTTTTCTCCCCCTGTACTTATGAAATCTACCTCTTATTGTGGTCTTTCTGCTCTTTTCCTGAGCAGCCCTGGGTTAGGCTCATCCTAACTCTTAGGATACATCATCATGCTTTAATAGCAAAATCTTTTGCCCATAATTAATCATGAACCTGTGCATTCTGCACATTATCATTCGGTTATCAGAATGGTCAATACTCATTTGTTAGTCTTCCACCTACACATTTTATTTTAAGAATGTAATCCAGGATTCTTATATAGGCAGGCTTTGCAGTCCATCGCCCCAACCTCAATAGTCATTAGGGTTGTGACTATGTTCTTTTGACAGAGTCCTTATACAGTGTCTTCATAGGGAACCCCTTCAACATGCAACTTCCTTATTGTACGTCCATCACCATCTGTGATGAACTCAACCTTGAATTAGCTTTACCCGTTTACTAAATATTCCATAAGGAATATAAACATGCATCTTTGTCATGTACTCAATTATGTATTCGTACACATTTTGGTTTTTGTTAAACTTACATCCATGATGTACTTAATCATATTCATAATACTAAGCTTACATGTAGCTATCATAGGTATATCTCATAGCCCACATGCATCTTTACTTTAAGATCAGTCAATTCAGAATCATTCACAATCCTTCTCATGTGATGCTCAATGGCGTAATCATTTGTATTTTATTATGACAAGAGAGCATCTTTGCTCATTTACCCTTTCATCTAATTATATTAGTACTTCCTGAGGACATGGAATACATTCCCCTTAGGATATTATTTGGAACATAACTTTCATGACTCCCCAGAATGGAGTCAACTATGCATCCATAGTATTCCAGAAATCAAAATCTTCAGTTGACTGCTTATACAGATGCAGATTGGGCAAACTGTGTTGATGAGAGAAAAAGCACCGGTGGAGGAGCATTCTTCCTGGGTGACTCCTTAGTAGCCTGGCTTAGTAAAAAGCAAGGTTCCATTTCTTTATCAACCACAAAGGCAGAGTGCATTTCTGCTGCTACCTGTTGCACTCAGGTATTATGGATGATTCAGACACTTGCAAACTTAGAGGTAAAATACACTGCACCGATCCCAATTCATTGTGATAACACTAGTGCCATCAGTGTGTCTAAAAATCATGTATTCCACTCCAAGACCAAACATATTCCCATAAAATATCATTTTCTGAGAGAGCAGGTCACCAATCAGACCGTTCAGGTCCATTACATTCCCACTACAAAACAAATTGCAGACATCTTTACTAAACCCCTAGCCAAGACACCTTTTGAATATCTCAGACAGAAGTTGGGTGTCATTTTGTCTCACACCTAAAAGAGTCCATCTTGTTAGGGAAAGTTTTGTATTGTTTGAATATCTAATGCCTCCTAAAATTACTGCAACAGCTCAGGGGGAGCATGTCTCTTCTTTGACATTGATGTCAAAGGGGGAGAAACGAATTCGGGTGCCTTAGTTGCAATCAATGACAAAGGGGGAGATTGTTGGCATGTTTTACAAGCAACGTATGCTTGTCATTGATGGCAAGTACAACAATGATGATGGCTTGATTATAGGAAGAATGTAATAGACGGGCACCATAAGTATTTTGGGAAGACGCTGCAGAGCAAGCTCTATAAGATCAGAAGAGATAGTGCAGAAGATGGTTGGCATGCTTTACAGGTAGTATGTGCTTTTCATTGATGGCAAGATCAAAGTATGTAGCGAAGGCAAAACAAGGACAAAGTAAGCTCAGGAGGAATTAACGTAGAGTCGAATGCAGTGCGTAGGCATGCATCAGGGATGAGGTTAACTCATTTCCAAAGCTCAAGAGAGATAGCGTACTCAGGATCTCAGGCGGCTCAGGCGGATCAAAGGTCAAGGCCCTTGACACTTAGAAATTCTCCCAAGTAAGAAAGATGCGTAAGCTCGGGAGGAGAAGCATTAGTGATCATTGGATCCCATCCTGAATTCCTGATGGTCGTCAGATCTGAATGTAGACAAGAAGAGCACGCTGAAGAGGAGGACAAATCTCAGGCGTCAGATCCAAGCGTGGGATCCGACCATCGTTGGATCAAGGAGAACCTGCACATTCTTTAAAGTACAAGGAGAAGCGAGCGTAAAAAATCCCGAAAGAAGGAGGATCGTCCATTTATGGGTAAGACACGTGGACATAGATCGTCGTTTCACTAACTGGGAACTCAAAGGAACGGGGTTCTCTAACCTGCCGAATTCGTGAAATGCGAAACCCCGAAGTAAACTCCATTTCGGAGTTTCGAAAATTGGGAGATGGAGAAGTCAGAGACTCTCAACATTAGGAGTCCCGAAGTGCCGAAATGCGAAATCCCGAAACAGACACGTCAGCAAACCACGTCAGCTAAGAACACGTGGCATAACCAGGCAATGACAAGTGTCAAGCTAATTCAACATTTCAGGCACATGTAAGTCACGAATCAGAGTGACATGTGGTAGTTATTCTACACGTGTCAATCCACGTGTGACGTCAGCAGGTTTACATCACTTCGGAGTTTCAGAAATCGGGAAATGGAGATGTCAAGAACTCCTACCACAGAAGTCTCGAAATCGCGAAATGCGAAACACTGAAATCCCATCAATCGTCCATCTCAGGGGATTATGTGGACCGTTGATCTGACTCCCTTTCGGAGTTGCGGAAATCAGGAGATGGAGATGTCAAAAACTCCTACCACAGGAGTCCCGAAATTGCGAAATGTGAAACGCCGAAATCCCGTCAACCGTCCATCTCAGGGGGTTATGTGGACCGTTGATCCGACTCCCTTTCGGAGTTTCAGAATTCGGGAGATGGAGATGTCAAGAACTCCTACCATAGGAGTTCCGAAGTCGCGAACCCCGAAAGCGCGAAAAGCACTTTATGGATAAGCGCTTGGTCTTGGCCTGTGGTCACGTGGAGGAAGGACCTAGTGGAGATAAGCTCCATTTCCGAGTTTCGGGGATCGAGACATGGAGAGTAGCGAAATATTTACCACGAGGATCCCGAAATGCCAAAGTGCGAAATGGAAAAATAAACGCAAGATTCTATGAATTCAATTCAACGGTGCAGGTGAAGTTCAATAAGATCGTAGGGCTATTGTTGCACTTCTAAGTGTAATAGCTAGAGACAAACGATGGTCTCTGCCAGAGGACTCAAACAGGACTCAGTGTGATTGCCAAAGAAGATGAAGAGTCTCAAGACATCTTCCAGTGGATTGAGGACTATTGATATAGGCAATTGACAGATGGAAGGGGATTGAAGTCTGTAGCTGGAAATAGAAAGGATAAGCTCATCGAAGACAGAGAAGACGAAGAGTCTCAACTACCAAAGAAGCTGAGAAATATAGAAAGAACACCCAGTGATGTTGAATGCATGGGGAAAACTGCCAAAGAAGCTAAAGAGTCGCGATGATGATCAGGCAAAGCACTCGAGATGTGGAGGAGATTGGCGTGGTGTGAGCATGCAGAGGCATGGAGAATATTTCATGCACAAGGAGCACAGAGACTATAAGAATGTGTAACAAAGAAGAGATAAGTGTTGTCGCTGTGTAGGAGAATTCAGGTGTGTACAAGGAGGCAGAGCGCAGAAGCAGAAATGCACAGTTGAGGAATGGTGCATTGAAGGGATATGGCGCATAGAGCATAAAAGGTAGAAGAACAGAAAGTGATAGAGGTGTGCAGAAGACACTGATGCAGACAGGGCAAAGCAGCGTAACAGAACAACGACAAGGATGGTAAGCCATTGAATAATTTTATATCGCTGTAATAAGTTTTAGTAACAAAGAATTTATAATTCAGGGTGGTTGGGAGTCACTAGGGAGGAATGGTGTCCTCGGAGGTTCAAGTGGGTGCTTGAACACAGGGAGTTGGTGCTTCCTTCTAGTTGGTGCTAGAGAAATCAGGGAGTTGGTGCTTCCTTCTAGTGGGTGCTAGAGAAAACAGAGAGTTGGTG
>SNQJ01S0009707.1:15632-28629 GCA_010110895.2 Picea sitchensis
ATATATTGTTTTTTCAATTTTCGGTCATGGGCCCTCCTTGGGCATTTCGGGGGTGCCATGTGGCACCCTCCAATTGGGGAACATGGAATCCACTGATTGAACCACTTGGATACTGATGTCACCTCTGTACAGGACACGTGGCGCCTTCTGGGTGGTTCCACGTGGCACTTTTTTACCGATCCACATGGGGCCCTGTAAAGCCTATTGGCGGGTGACACTTGACATCCTCTAGTGCTGCCACGTGGCATGATGACATCATGATAACATCATCATGACATGTGTCACCCTGTGCGCTTACTACCTCTTTTGTGTGGATGATTATGCCATCCGTGCTGATGTTGACGTCAGCAGTACGAATGCTGACTCATCCCTGCTGACTGGGCTAGGTTGACCAAAACTTTGACCGCACATATCCTTCGATTCGTAACTCCGTTTGATGAGCCATTTGTGTCGTTAGAAAAGTTGCGATGATCTCTTCATGATCAAACAATTTTCACTGAGTTTTGAGAACTTTAAATTTTTTCCCTTTCTCTGTCTGCTGAAGCCATTCTGAGCATCCCAAGTTGCCTCTATGCATTCTGAGTTGTTCTTAGCCTTCTCTGGTTCCTTTTTGGATAACTCTTTCCCATTGAGATCTTTTTGGACCACCAAAATATTTCATCAATCAACTAGTAAGTGAGGGAAGAGTCCCCTCACTTTTTCCTTCTCAATCCACTTTGCCTTACTTGGATGTGTGCCCTTTAAGCCTACTCGAAGATAATCAACATCACCCCTGCGTGAAGTCCTCGTCCTTATGTACAGGATGATATCTTCCTATAAATCATCCAAGTACTCAGGTGAAAACTCATCAATTGAAGGTATTGAAACTTCCTCATCCCAATCCATGATCATGGGAGGTTCAAAAAGTTTCAAGTTCTCTACGTTCACAATGAAGTAATTCTACATATACAGTGGAGGATCTAAATGAAAAGAATTAGTTCCACTTTTCTCCAAGGAAGTGAAGGGTCCATATCGGTTGGGCTTGAGTTTCTTGCCTTCACCCTTTAATCATTCCTTGCTGATGTGAAGCCATACCCGATCTCCAACTTGGAACTGATGATCAACCCTGTGCTTGTCATGCTAAGATTTATACTGAGCTTGACTCTTCTCCAACTATTCCTTGATTTCCTGGTGTATTTGTTGAATCCTCTAGATGAACTTGCAGGTGCTATCCTCTGTTCATTCTTTATTCACATCAGCATCTCTCCCATACATCAAGCCCTAAGGAACCTTTGTTAGGTACCCAAAACATGTCTGAAAAGGTGAACTATGAGTGGAAGAATGTAAAGCTCGATTATAAGCATGTTGTACATAGGGTATCTGTTCATCCCATAACTTAGGATGCTTGCTGCAATAGCCTCGAAGAAAAAGTACCACTGTTATGTTTACCACCTCTGTCTGTCCATTGGTCTATGGATGAAAATAAGTGCTCCTCTTCAATTTGGTGTCCATCATTCTCCACAAGCTAGTCCAAAAATCCCCAAGGAATCGAGTATCTCGATCCGAGACAATGGACACGGGTAACCCAAAGTGAACCCAAACATGCTAAAAGAAGAGATTAGCAGTCTGCTCAGTAGTGATCTGCTTTTTACATGGCATCAAGATACACATCTCGTTGAACCTATCCACTACGACATACAAATAATCATGACCTCCTTTGGTCATTGGTAAACCCCCTACAAAATACATGGAGACACTTTCCCATGGATGGTATGGAACAGGAAGTGGTGAGTATAGCCCCAATTTTCTATTAGTGGGATTACAAGTAGAACACATCACACACCCCTTTACATATTTAGTTACAATTGCTTGCATATTAGGACAGTAACAAAACTCTGCAAATGAGCCATAGTTTTTCCTACCCCAAAATGCCCATAAACAAGAGAAGTATGAACTTCTTGTATCACATGGACTTGTTCACTTGTAGGAATACATAGCTTCCCAAGATGATAGAGTAATTTTCCCTGCAGACAATAGTTCTCTACCTGTGTACCATGGCTTAATTTCTCATATACTTCTTTAAAATCTTCATCGATGGCATATTTCTCTACATAGATATCATGAGATAAAGAAGTATTATTCAAAATAATAGAAGCAAAAATAGGAGGTTTAGAAAACATATCGGCTACCTTATTACTTGTACCCTTCTTGTACTTGATTACCAAATGAAATTGTTGTAGAAAACCCATCCATCTGTAGTGTCGAGATTGTTGCAGTTTGGTCTGTTCTTGAAGATACTTTAAGGGCTGGTGATCTGTATGTATGATGGTTTCCTTCCCTAACAAGTAGTGCTTCCATTTCTTTACGCTTTGAACTAATGCATACAAATATTTATCATATGTAGGATAGTTAACAACAACTTGGTTAAAAGTCTCAGAGTGGTAACAAATAGGATTACAATATTGCATCAATACTGCACCCATGGTGTATCCGCTGAGATCTGTCTCGATCTCAAAAGGCCATTGAAGATTCAACAATACTAATACTGGTGCGATACTGATCTTCTCCTTCAAAGTGTCAAAATATTTTTGTTGCTTTCCTTCCCATTGAAAAGTGTTCTTCACATTGGTTAAGGCATGCAAAGGAGCTGCTATAAAGGATAAGTTTGGAATGAATCTCCTCCAATACTGGACTGCACGTAAGAAGCTTAGGACTTCGGTTACACTTTTTGGCTCAGGCCATTTTACAATTACTTCAATTTTGGAAGGATCAATATTCAATTGTCCTCCTCCTACAATATGACCTAAGTATACAAGTGCAATCTTGCCAAATTCACATTTAGACATTTTCACATACAACTTTTCCCTTTGAAAAGTATCCAATACTTGTTCTACATGCCTTACATGTTCATCCCAAGCCTTGCTAAAAACAAGAATGTCGTCTAAATATACAATCACAAAGTCATCTAGGAAAGGCCTGAATACCTCATTCATCACACGCATGAAAGCTTCCGGAGCATTACAAAGCCCAAACGACATAACTAACCACTCAAAAAATCCCTGTTTCATTTTAAAGGCAGTCTTCCATGCATCATGTTCTGCAATCCTAATTTGATGATATCCACTACACAAATCCAACTTAGTGAAATAAACAGCATTCTTCATCTGATCAAGTAAATCATCTATATGAGGAAGAGGGTATTGACTTTTCACCGTGATTTTATTTAAGGCCCGACAATCGACACACATTCATCATGTTCCATCCTTCTTTGTCACCATCACGATCAAAGAACCACAAGAAGATGAACTGGGCCTGATGACCCCTTGATCTAATAAGCCATGAACCTGCTTCTTGATCTCTGTCATCTCCACAACTGACATCCTGTACATGCCCACATTAGGAAGCGAAGAATCCTGCTGAAGATGTATCTCATGTTGGATTTCCCTTTTAGGAGGTAATCCATTTGGTTCCTAAAAAATATCATCATACTTAGAAACAATATCAATTAATTCCTTTTTATGAGATGGATCACACCCTTGGAAAGTGTTGTATGTCCTGACATCTTTCTCTTTGACGACCATGGGTACATATCTCTTATTAGTGGTTATGAGCCTTTTCATCTGCCCTGGACTAACAAGTGTTGTATTTACCCTCATGCTCTGAGCTCTAACAATATATTCCACTCCCCCTTTAGTAAGGTGGTATTTTTTCTCATGACGAAAGAAGACTACTTTTCTATAAGGACTTCCCAACATTATGCCACATATATCAAGCGGTACAACATCCAAATCCACTTCATCAATCAAGTTTGAAGCAATAACAAATCTGACCCTACATTGTTTTGTGACATTAAGTTTTGCTTGATAACATACCCAACCAAGAGGATAAGGCTTTGGATGTGGTTTTGTTTCAAGACCCATCTTCTTGACAAGTGCTTCAGATATTAAGTTTACTTGGGAACCCAGATTAAATAATGTATCTATCTTAGTATGTTTAGATACAACTTGTATATGAAATAACTCATTCCTTTTTCGTTCATCAATATGCGATTTATCACTGGAACTTGAACTAGCATGAAGAGAATCTTTACCTTGTACTCGAGCCGCTGTGATCTTTCCTTCATCTTCTGAATCAGAACCAAGATCTTTCTGCACTGTAGCAACGGTCTTTGTCTTCTCCTTTCCACCAAACTGTTTCAGTTTCTTTTTTGGATGCAGTTTCCAACAATGTTCTTCATTGTGACCACTGTTCTTGCAATGAGTGCAAGATGGTTTTCCTCCTTCTCTCGTTACTATATCGGTCTTCTTGTCCTTCCTTTTAAACTTCTTGAAAGTATTTTGTGGGAAATTGGAAGGTTTCTTCATGGGATCTTCTTGAACATGTTTCCCCCTGTTCTCAAGGTGAGTGGCTTGCACACAAAATTCGTCAACACTAGTGGGGTTAAATAAGAGAAAAGTATGACGAATATAACTATGAAGTGCACCAATATACTTCATTAAAGTTTCATAAGAATCCAAAGGAATATTCAATGCTAGAGCTTTCTAACTAAATTCTTCTGTGAAACTTTGTATAGTCTGACCTTTACTCTGCCTCAAAGTTTTCCATTCCATTATTGCTTTATGTAAATACCCTAATGGATAGAACTACTTCCTTATCTCTGATTTAAATTCCGACCATGAGGAAAGAAGATTACCACACTTACTTCTGTCCTGTAGCTTGCTCTCCCACCATACGAGAGCAGTGCCTTCCAACTGAAGAGAAGCCAATTGCACTTTAACTTCCTCTTCTTCAATATGATGAACACAACAATATACTTCAACATGTCATATCCAATTATCTAGTTTTTCAAGATTAGCATCTCCATTAAACATAGGTAAAGAAAACTTTACATGAAGCTTTAATAATGGTTTCTTAAAAGAGGCTTTATGGCTAGAATGCTGAGAGTGATGAGAATGCTCAGGGGAAGAAGAACTAGAACTTGAAGGCGAAGATTGAGGCTCAGGAGGATCTCCTCCAGCCCCTTGGTTTATCAAAGAATCATCATGAGGTGGTGCTTCCTTTTTCTTCCCTTTCTTCTTCATCCTCTTCTCGTAATATCCATACATCCGTTCGACCATTTCTGACATGCAATAAAAGACCATGTGAAAGTTTCTCCTGTTCATCATGCTTGTCCTCTTCTGCCATCTTCTTCCTTCGGAATGCACAACCAACTTCAGGATTGTAAGTCTTAAGAGTTCCTTCACCCGCTTATGCTTTGCCCTAGTAAGAATTCATACTCAAAAATTCAAGTCAAAGACGACTGCTATGATACCAACATGATCCAGGATAAAAAATTCAAGCCAAAGATGACTGCTCTGATACCAACATGATCCAGGATCTTTTCGTTAAGTGACTTATTAAAGAATTGCATTATATGAGCATAAACTAAAGTACACCATAAAGAAGGAAAAGCTCAAAAGGAAAGAGACATAATCAAAAAATATGAACACAAAAACTTGATAACAAAGTTCATCCCTAGTGGACTATGTCTCTGGGTCCTGCTCTCAAATGGGTAGGTCTTTTTATTAACTCCACCAAAGAATTGGGCAAAATACATAAGTATACCTCATTCTGGAGTTAAGCTACCGAAGCTTTGCTCAGATCATAAAATAAACATCACCAATGCGTTTGTGGCGTCGAATTACCTAAAAATGTCTGTCTCCATGCCTCGATCCGAGTCTGGCACTTTCAGGCCCAAGAGACACCCTTGCCTCGGTTTTCGTGCTTTGCCTCTGCAATAAATGACTGGGAAAAATATCGAAATGCATGCCCCTGGCTCGAAATTTGTGAAAATTGCATACGGGCGCACTTTGGTTCTCCTCTGTCCCAAACACCAGTGGAAGCCCCCTTCTTATAAAAAAATCTGGGCAGTTATGCATTGATGAGTCGATTGGCGGAGTGGTTAGTGGAGGCTAAGTTAAGTCGTTTATTGGTGGAGGTTCCGGGGTCGAATCCCACAGAACCGGAACCTCCGTTTATTTTGGCATGATTCTATAATATTTGGTGGGGTTATATTGATTTACGCCAAATTTAGTGGCGGAATGGAATATCTTTATAAATATGGCAGAATCGCCCAGGATTTGGTGACATTTTATTATATATATTTTTTTTTTTTTTTTTACACAATCAACATTGGATAAATCTAGGGTGCCATTTGGAACCCTATGATTGGGCCACCTAGCATCCACTGATTGACACACCTAGATGCTGATGTAACCTCCACATCACCTCTGTACAAAACACATGGTGCCTTACAGTTTTACATGGCACTTTTATCGGTCCCACATGGGGTGAAAAGCCTATTGGCCCGGGTGACACATGACAACCCTGCAATTCGCCATGTGGCATACTGACGTTGTCATGACACATGTCTCCATCTATGGTTTCCATGTATGTTGTATAGATGATGATTTCATCCGTCGCGATCGCGGCGATCCAATATGAAATACGGATCTTGACTATCCTTGGGCTAGGTTGATAAAATTTGATTAGAATATCTTTCCAATCCATAACTCCATTTGATGAGCAGTTTGCACCGTTAAGCCTACGCGACTTGCTCTTCCATTGATCATTCCATTTTTCGCGAGTTTTGGGGAACTTTAATTTTGTCTTCTGCATGCGCTAAAACCATTTTGAGCTTCGTGATCATTCCATTTTCACCGAGTTTTGGGAACTTTTAATTTTTGTCCTTTCTCTGTCTGCTAAAGCCATTTTGAGCATCCTGAGTTGCCTCTGCGCGTTCTGAGTTGTTCTTAGCCTTCTCTAGATCCTTTTTGGATCACACTCTTATTTGAAACCTATCCCATTGGATTCCCTTTGTTTCCATGATCACAATGGTATATATCACTTATCTGCCTTTTTTCAGTCAACCCAGTCCCCACCCATCCCGAGCACCGCAACTTTCCAAATGGCCACCACTCACAACCAAGAACCGCAGGTCAAAATCAAACAGAACAAGGAGACCATAAAAAAAAATGTCTTCTGACTTTGACTGCTTCAAGGACCAAGTTAGGAACACATTTTCCAATGTTGACGGTCAACTTGACAAATTCAAGAGAAAATTATACACCATCAATGCCACTCTCAACCAACTGCCAAACCGATCTTATCCCCCCCCTTTGCTAACCAAACCTCCCATGTAGATGGTGTTGACTCCTCTCATACTATGGCCTTTCATTCCAAATGCTTTTGTTGTGACCCTCGTCTTCCCCGAGTTGAGGTCAATAAATTTGATGGCTCCAATCCCATGGGATGGGTCACCCAAATGAAGCATTATTTTTCTTTTCATGGAGTTACTGATGAGTTGGATAAAATTTGTTATGATGTTCTCTATTTGGATCTTTAATCCTAGAAATGGTGGAAATGGCATAAAAATGCACACTAGGGGTATGTTTCTTAGACCCAGTTTGTTGTATATCTTTATGAACACTTTGACACCGACACCCACCATTTAGGCCATTTGACCAAGTTGAAACAATCTTGCATAGTGGAAGAATTTATAACTGCCTTTAAGCACTTGGATTTCAGAACAGAGGGCATGACATATGCCTTATTAATGGAATTTTTTATGAGTGGCCTATAGGATGAAATCCATGCCTACATCCTCATGGCTTGTCCCCAGACGTGGTTGGAAGGTACTAAATGCACCAAAGAAGCACAACAATTTGTCTTTTCCCAGAATAAAAAACCCTCTTTTCCTTCTCGTTCTTGACCTACCAATATTGACCCTCATGCCACCCATCTCAAGATCTAGAAATTAACTCGGGCATAAATGGTTGAATGCCAACTTAAGGGTCTTTTCTATAGTTGTGATGACATATATTTTCCATGGCACAAGTGTAAGGAACATAATATTTTTATGGGCATTTATGAGGAAGTTGTTGAAAAGGAGGCTGAAGTTTTCCCCGTGGAAGAGTTACCCCCAATAGATGATCCTACTCCACCCACTGATCCACCAGAAGTTCAACTGTTGATTTTGTTGCACACGCTCACTAGCTCCTCTGCTCCCCAAACCCTCAAGCTAATTGACTACATTAAGCATAGGAAAGTCATAATCCTTGTTAACAATGGTAGCACCCATAATTTTATTCATTGTCGCATTGCCCAGGAAATCAATTGCTATATCTATGTCGTCAACAATTTTCAAATCATGATTTCCAATGGCGTTCCATGAAACATGATGGGCATTGTGAAAACGTGTGCCTACAAATTGGTTAGTAGCACCTGAAATATCATATGTTTTGTATCGACATGGGCAATTGTGACTTCATGCTTGGTGTTGAATGGTTAGGCATTCTCTCATCCCCACCATGCAATTCCAACATGAGGGACAAGAATATAAATTCCAAGGCATCACAATAGGCTCACTTGAGATCATCAACTCCCACCGAATGGAAAAACTACTCAAAAAAGGTCATTCTGACATTATTCCCAAGTCTATTCCATTCACATTGTTGAGACACCCTTTGTGCACCCTGACCTCCAATCTATACTCTCTAGACACCAAGCTATTTTTAACACTACCCATGGACTTCCCCCTTCCCATGATGCCCATCATCATTCAATTCCTTTAGTCCCAAGTAGTCTTTCTCCCAGTGTTTGCCCTTATCTTCATCCATTTTCCCAGAAAATTGAAATTGAGAAATTTGTTCAAGAATTTATAGAAGTCGATGTCATTCATCCTAGCACCAACCCCTATTCTTCTTCGGTAGTCATGGTACTAAAAAAACAAGGTACTTGGCACATGTGTCTTGATTTTCTTAAATATGCCTACTTAGATTTTATATTCCATTAGAGATGCCTACTGAAACATCAAAGGGGGATATGGTGAAGACTCTCGAGGAATGGAAACTATTACCAATACTAGCCACTATATGGACTGACATTTTTATGGATTTTATAGTGGGCATTCTGATAGATGGAAACAAATTGGTCATAAAGGTGGTATTCAACTACCTTTCTAAATATGCTCACTTTTGTGGCCTACCACAACCATTTACACCCTCAATAATTGAATAAGTTTTCATGGATCATATTTTTAAGTGACATGGTATGCTCACATCCATTATGTCAAACTACGACCACACATTCACTAGTAAATTTTGGCAGGAGCCACTTAAAATCGAAGGCAATCGGTCGAACATGAGCACATCTTACCATCCTCAAATCGATGGTCAAACAAAATTAGTAAACAAGTTCTTGGAAACATATTTGAGATGCTTTACTTCATATAGGAAACAACAATGGGCACAATGGCCACCCATTATAGAATGGTGGTACAATACAATTTATCATGGCACTACAAAATGACACCATATGAAGGTATATTTGTCTAAAAATCTTTTCAATGGCCTCATATTTACTAGGCATGTCCAAGACTCAAGTAGTAGATCACATGCTTCACACTAGAGAGGTTATTATCCAAACACTCAAGGACAATGTGGTGATGGCTAAAAAATGTATGAAGCAACAAACAAACTAGCATCTATCCAAGTGTTCTTTTGTATAAGGAGATTAAGAGTTTCTTCACCTTCAACCCTATAAGAAAACCTCTCTCAGAGATAAATTACACTAAAAGTTAGCACCAAAATTCCATGGATCCTATCAGATCCTCCATCACATTGGTCAAGTTGCTTACATATTGGCTCTTCCAGTCCACTCAAAGCTCCACCGAGTCTTTCATGTGTCTTATTTGGAAAAGGTAGTGGGGACAAATTGTTGCCTCTAGTCTAGCCTTCTAGAACTTTATGAAGAATGGTCCATTCATCTCTATTTTGAAGCATTGCTAGCCAACCAAATGCATCAAATACACTAGGACACAATTCAATAAGTTTTGATCGAATGGAAATATGTGTAGCCATAAGATGCCACTTCGGAACTAAGAGAGATTTTATAGCAATTTCTACACCTCTAGCCTTAAGGACAATGTTGCTTTCGGAGGGAGAGGGCACATTAGGGGCATACCCTAACCTCACTACTTTGGGTACTTAGTAGTTAGTCAATTAATGTATGAAGCCATCTAATTTTAATAAATCTCATTAGATAGTTAGTGGGTAGTTAGTTAATGTAAAAAGTGTCATCTTGACTAAATAAGGCTCGCTAGGTAGTTGGTACCCATTAATTATGGGATCATAAGTAGTTAGGTTTTTTTCTATTAAAAAGTTATTTATAGAGCTAGAAGGTTCTAATATTTTTTATGAAGTAGTTGTTGTATTCGATCTTTCTTAAAGAGGTTGTTGTAAGACCTCCATTGTGAATGGTAGTAGGCGTGTTGCTAGGACATGCATGGAGTGTTGCCACGGATAGACAAAATGACTCGATGCGCCTGCCCAAATAGACAAACATAGTGGAAACTATCCAATATTCCTCTTTACGGAACGAGTGGGACACCTTGGGTGCATGATATAGATGTGTGGACCCAAAGGTGACATGTCCCCATGACTTGTGGACGCGTTGGCCTTGGGCACACTTGGGGACACTTGAGTGCTAATGGATGGATCAATTGGGCATGGAACAATGTGATAATACAAACATGATGACTTGGGTGGATGGATGGTGAGGCAGGGTCAGGGTGACTTGAGTAGACCAATGTGTGCGACGAAACAAGTCGACTTGAGTGACTTGGGTCCACTCCATGTAATGCGACTTTCCTAAGTGATGGGAAAGGCACATATGAGTATGGATACACTCAATGAGCTAAGGGATCGAAAATAAAGTGGTCATGAGATCAAGCAAGCAAAGAGTCATCTAGAGGTATGTGGTTCTCTTTGACAAGGGTTGGTACCATAGGTCACTAAGTTGGCTAAGTGACTAAGACAAAAACATGACATGTAGGAGGCATGCCTACAAATTCTTAAGGGGTTAGCTTGTGCGAAGGTTGGGAAATCTTGTGGAAGGTAACTCACCTTGATATATTTATACTGTTGTAATTGAGTTGCAGGCACTAGTCACCCTCTTTATAACATTGTAACGTTCTTCTATATATTGAGTAAAAGGGTGTTAGGCATTGGCTTGATGTCACCTGACTGTATATGTTGTGTTCTATTCTCTATGTGTTGAATGCTACCTACTCTCTGTGTGCTTATGTTGTTGCCTAAGTTTAAACTTAACTAAGTGTTGTTGGGGATGTTTTAGGCTAGGATTGGATGTTCTCCTAGTGTATTGTTGGATAATACTAAGTTGGGCATGAATTGGCACATTATTTGATTATTGTAGCTCAAGGTGAAGTTATGGATAGACTTTGACCAAAGAGGTGTAGTTTGGTTGTAGTAGGCACATTTTGGTCAAGTCATTGCATCCAAGGCAAATGCAGTGTTGCATCACTAGAGATGATGAAAAGTAAATTTTTGGGCAAGAATCTTAGGCCAGTGATAGGTGGTATCAGAGCTCAACTTATCCAAAAATTTGGTTTCAAAATTGTGTTGGGCACTTTTCACCGTGCCTCAAAAGGAAGCAATTGGTTGGGATGATGAGTTGACAGATTTGATGTAGTCTTGTTATCATCTGTCAACCAAGAATATGCTTGGAACAATTTGTGCATGCAAGTGTTGGAGTGACCTTGTAGATAGATTTTGGAATAGTACCAAAGAGCGTTGGGTGCCAGACATAGGTGAAGGATGGTATTAAACTATTGATTTAGGTCACGATCGATTGAGGAGAAGCCTAGCCGAGTGTCCCACTACGACTTAGGGTGCATTTCACTGTAGTGAAGATGCACACGACAATACTATAGGAAATTTTGTGGATGGTTTTGGGGCCAAGTGTAGTTGGATCGAAACATTCCCCCATAGAAATTATGGAGATGATGATGCATGGTACCTTTGGGTAACCCATTTTAGATAGAGGTCAAGTTGATTATTCTTATTGTTGTTCATTTGACTTAACACGTTGTGGATGAAAACATTATGTGGACGAAAGGTTGTGAAGAATTGCGACCTTAGCTGGCAACCAAGGGAAACATGAACACCAACTTTATTTCATGGATTTGATCATCAATGGAAGGATGGTTCAAGCATTGTGTTAGTTACCTAATCCTTGGGATTATGGTACTATAAATATTATTGTAAATATTTAATCTAGGAGAAAATGAAGAGATGTAGGTGAATAGGAACAACCATCTGACTTGGGAAGATGAAACCAAAGGTCATATGTTTGTATATATATTTCACTCATTTAATAAAAAAATAATAACACGTGGAGTTATTCATCTCTATCCTTTCAATGATATCAAATATGGTTATTTTTTTGTTGATAACTCCATGAATAGTCTATAGATGGTGCACTAGCTAGGAATATATGCTCTTTTCAGGTGTCCAAGAATCTCTGTTGAGTAACCAAGATTGAATCTCTATTGGGAAATACCTCCAGGAATCCAGGAAGCCCTAAATGCCTCAGGATTGGCGCTCTTTTATCTCACATTACAGGAAACCCTAATCTAATATGATAGTTGGCATATTCCTCTCTCTCCATGTGTTGAAGATGAAACACGCCCACTCTTCCCTTCTTTTTTACCAAGTGAAAATTTCATATTGTTGGCATACCTTGGATTTGGTGCAGTTGAATCTAGAGCTGAGTGTGGTGAGAGTAAAAAATAGTGTTGACTCGAGATCACATTTGGAGGTGTATAATAAGTGACACACAACTGGGAGGGTCTCCTATTTTATCCAACGATCTCCATTGTTACATTATTGTCCATCAATCTGCAAAGAAGAAGAACCAACTCTTGGTCAATGAGCACGCCACAACCCCTTTTCTCAAGCCTCCCATGCTTGGTAAGTAGCTTGGTATCCAAAAAAATCCTATCCACACTTTCATCTAAATCCTTTTCGATAGTTGAGGGAGGAGGCCATCTCCAGTACTTTCATCCTTAGCTCAAAAGTTGTTAGAAAAACAAGATCGTGGAGCAATAAAATAAAAAAAATGTGGAAAGAAAACACAGAAGATACACAATACAATAGAGACACATATATACATGGTTCAC
>SNQJ01S0009707.1:28639-55329 GCA_010110895.2 Picea sitchensis
TAGAATAGGTTTTGGTTTATCTCCATTAAAGATAAAAGCTATCTCTAAATCCATATACTTTGGATGTGCCTCTAAGTCTTACAAACACCGGATTGACAATCATTTGTACTCTAATTTACATCAGTAGATTGGAGCCTAACACTCCTCTGCATCGTTGCCTACCCTACATGGTGTTGAAATGTCACACTGTTTTACAAGATAAGAGTTATGAAGGCTTGTGGTTCAACCATGATTGTTTCGAAGGTTTCCCACCTACTGTCGATGTGGTCGACCTCCGGTCTCTCTGTGTTTGGTGACTGAGCTTACCCTTCACACTGTATCAGAGCCTAATTTGGATAACCCTGTGTCCGGTCTCTCTGTTACAGAGCCTAATTTGGATAACCCTAACCATTCACACTCTTGTCTGGTATCTTGTTGACTGTTATAAATTGGTTAAGTGGTTTCAACAATAGCTTTGATATTTGTCTCACCTTTGTTTGATCGGGTTGTTGGAAAGTTGTAATTTGTAAATGATAATTGGTAATGTACAGTCAAAGGGATGCCTCTTTTTGTTATGCGTTGGTCTATGTGTTCCTACAATGTGGTATCAATTGAAGTTGGTGGTTGCTATGTGTTTAATTTGTCCCGATCGGGATCATTACAAATTGGAAAATTGATGACTGGGACTTGGTTGTTTACAGTGTATGGTTTATGGAGACATCGTGCATCGTTTTCTTTTATTGCACCATCAGAGATGAAGCACAGGTTTTTGTAGTATTGTTTCATTGCAAATTTAATTGTTAATATTGTCAAAGGAATGGAATCGGGCATGTTTTAAAAGAATCAGTTCAACTTAGAAAGGACCTGTGTCTATGTTTGATTTGGGGATTTACGAATTATGGGCAATGGTTGATATTTTTATACGTTGAATAGAGTTGAAGCAATATGACTGTGTGTTCCTTGGGTTTTTGTTTTAAATATAAAAGGGAAGGAAATGAAAAGAAACAGATTTTTTTTAACAAGATGGGTGAAAGGCATGATGATTTTGAATATGATTATACACTGTATTAATTGAATTTTTTTAAAGAAATTAGATGTGGGACAGTGAATAAGTTTTAACACATAGTAATTGTTTATTTGGTCACAATAATGATTTAATTAGTGTTGGATCATTTGCATTGAATACATAAATGTTTTATGGATTACTTAATTTATTTTACGAACAGTATTCACTCTTTTCCCTACCATTATTTCACTTTTCACACATTACAATCCCCTCACCTTCTCATATTCACTATCCACTCCATGTTCCTAAAATTTAATTATAGTTAAGATAAATTTTGTATTATGACAGTTAAAGGATTGCAAGGATGAATTACAGTGATATATTCTTTTGATTTACGACACAGTTGATTGTTTGATGTTGTAAGCAATAATCATGATCTTTTCCCCCTCATTTTAACATTTTTCTCTCAATACGACCCCTTGTGTATCCCAGAACCCTTATTAACCCCCTGCTCACTGACAACTATTAAATGATTTATATGGATTGGATACCATGAGTCTGATATGTTGTCGAGCCAAATTTTATTTCATATTTAAAAGATTTGTCATGTATGGTTGTTGAAGAAACAATTTGCTAATCAATAATGCATACAAGAATGAGATTTTTCAGCAGAGGTAGCCATGGCAGGGGTAACCGAGGAAGAGGAAATTGGAACAGGAGCCCGAAAAGTCCAAGGTTCTATATACACTTTGATGCAGATTCGCAAGAGTTTGGCCAGCTATTTCAAGTTGGATTTTTTTACTGGATTGGGCAAGGAGTGGTCCAACCTAGGCCTGAAAGACGTCCCTTCCAAGCCCCACAGGTCCCTGGTATCCCAGTGCCTCCTCATGTCTCACTGCAACCAGAATTCCCTGAAAATGAAAGATGGCAAGAGATTGTCCACCCGGCAGTCTCCCAACATCATGGATGGCCTAACTTATATCTACTTGCTCCTCCACATGTCAATCAAAATGTCCAAGCTGCCCATATCCACTCACCAATACAGTCCTCCCATGCAAGCAAAAGGTTAAAAATTGAGACCCACCATGCTCCTGACAAAGGAAAAGTCGGTGTTGCCCCCTCCTCACCCTCAAATGACTCTGCCAAATTCGTTCCCTCCCGCATGCATTTGAAAGATGATTTCTCTCATGTGATCAATGAGATTAGGCCTAAAGGCTCCACACAGCCTAAGGCAAATTCAGAGAGATCAAAGGGTGACAACAACAACAAGGGAAATATTGCTTCCCATAATGGAAAATATGGATTTTAAGTTTTTTTATTTATTGATTGTTGAGAACAATTGACTTCTGAAATTTTGGACCGCACACTATTTTTTGGATATATGGAAATATATTTTTTGAAATAATTTCAATCATCATTGATATAAATTGTCAAAATATGAAAGTGATGATGGGAGTCACTAGGAGGGATGTTTTTTTTGATTAACTAGTTGTGTTATGATTGTTAAATAACTAAAGGGAGTCACAAGGGGTCCCACCTACTAGTTATTATTTACTAAAAACCCTTATTATGATTTTATTACTTTTCCCCCTTAACTAAAAAGTTTGTTGAGTTTTAGTTAACTTAACTAAAGAAGTAGTTCAACTAATTCAACTAATTCAAATTGTTTAAAAACAAAAGGAAAAGGAGGAACAAGAGGAGAATAGAAGGAGAAGCATACTAAGGTCTGTTCTTTGAGTTTTTGTTCAGATAATTTAGTTTTCATTCATTATTTAATTCATTGGAAGCCTAATTATCTTTTATGATAGCAGGGTCCTATTGTAGACAACAAGATTCAGGGYTGAATTACATCATTCAAAAACTTGTTTTTAAGAGGTGTTGATCTATCTTTGATAGTCTGTGTAGACTTGTCTGTTTGTGAATTAAATTTCATGGCTTACAAACGATATTGTGCAAAGTCGAGTGGACAACAATCTATGGCAAGTTGATCCAGCTTTTAAAGTTTAGTTTTTTACTTTCTGTCAGAAGTCCTTTTTTATGATTCATCAAGAACATCTAAGTTTGACTTTGGTCCAAAACTTCCTCAGGGAATTTTGTAAAGAGAACGATTCTTTTGACGAATTGGTTTGAAATAAATGATTGCTTTATGTCTCATCTGTTTTGATTATTGACTTGGTGTCTTTACTTATATCTCTATATTTATTTAAAAATCTGTTATATTCAGACAATTACATAAATAATGAATTTTTCAGCAAGCTTTCATTTGTGAAAAAACCAGCGTAAGCACCTGTAATCAATGCTTGTGGATTAGGATACAAATTTTGATGGCTATAAACATAGGGTGATATTCCCGCCTATCTCTCTTTAGCCAAGCAAGATTTGAAAATGCTTGAGTAAGATAATTTCATATATTTTCCTCAACATTTATTTTGGCGACCATATTGGGGAGATCTTAAATATCTCTCTGGTTGATTTTTATGCTTGATTATCACCAAATACATATATTTTTCTGATATAGATTCTTTGATTGTTTTATCTCTTAATGACTGTACCTGTTGCAAGGCAGCCTAATATTGAGCCTGGTCTTCAAGATCATACCACCATTTCCTTGAATTTGTTTAACACCATTTTAGATACTGCTAATACTCGAGTTGAGATTAATCATTCTTGGGCAGCACTTGAACGTGACATTAGTGCCCAAGAGTGTTGGGAAGCTAGACGTAGACAGCCTAGAAATCAGCAATAACCTTCTTTTTCCTTCAGCTTTGACCTTCTTTTCATGTCCTTAGACCCTCAGGTTTCTAGGAGGAGAAGAGGCTTATCACCTGAGATTAATCCTATTGCTAACATAGGAAGAAGGAACATTGTGTTATCTACCCAACAAAGTGCTATAAGGAGAACCTTGTTTGATTCATTCAGTTCGTCTTTCTATCCCTTACCTATCATCCACAAGATGGCATCTAGTGGTGGCTCTGGTGGCACTGGAAGTGCTTCCTCCTCTCAGTCTTCAGCTTCGTCAGTGATTGGTAGCTTATATAGCCACCATATCCCTGTCCAATCTACTGCAAACCCCACCAAAGTCATTAAAAAGTATGGGCTTTTTCAATTTGAAGAAGACGCTACAACCACACCATGGCATGTCTCCTCTCCTCTTAACCTAGCACCTGCTACTTGTCCACTTCCTAAATTCAAAGAGTCTCCCAGGTTTTCGGGAAATAACATTGTCACTACAAATGAACACCTGGTGGCATTTTCTAATTCCTGTCACAACATAAGAGCCAATGACAACGATATTTTCATGCGCTTATTTGTCAATTCCTTGGAAGGAAAGGTTGCAGTCGATTTATTTGACCTTCCTCCTAAAATTCTGTCTACTTGGGAGGAGTTAGTCTATTGGTTCAAATCCACATATGGCCAATCTAAAATCCCAGCTACGCAGTTATGGGAATACAATAACATCGCCTATAAAGATGGTGAGACCATCAAGTCCTTCAACTTGTGTTTCACTAAGTTATACAATCAAATCGTTGAACTCATTCGACCTCAAAACCAATCTGCTTTCATGCATTATTATAATGCATTACCTTCCCCCTATCATCATAGGCTCGATGAAAAATCCATTGATAACCTTAGTTCCGCTCTACATACGTATTTGGAGTATGAAGAATAACTTGAAAGAACAGGTCTTCCTCGGGGATAATTGGTTAAACAGACAGACATGTCCACCCTATTACACCTAGTACAATATATGAATAATCGTATGATAGTGTATGAGCAATAGGGAAATGTCTCCCCTCTCACCCCTAGAGCTTCATCCTCTTCTACACCCCCCTTTAGAAATCCAATTAAAAATAATTTTCAGCCTAACGCTATCATGCCTCGAACTTGGTGTAACTTCTGTGAGGAACACCATGAGGAAACCACATATGAGGTACGGAAGAGCACCAGAGATAAGATATTTGGTAAAAGACCATAAACTACCATCGTTGTCTTAGATTTTGCAGAGCCACAAGATGTCATGATCATCAATAGTAGGAATAAAATCCTACGCTCCCAAAGGAAAATATGATCCTCCCCGCAATTCTTCTATCCCGAGCTCATCCTCACCAATTGCTATTGTTCAAGTTCCTAAGGTTCCTAATAGTCAAGGAATTATTTCTCCTCTCCCCTCTTCAAAATACAATATTCTGAATCAGTTGGCCAACATCAAAGCAGATGCCACCCTTCTAGACATGGTTGTTGTCCCTGAACAACAAAGGCATCTAAAACAATTCATGGAAGGAAAAGCTTTAGTTGTAGCCAACCTCTCTAAAGAGGTAAATGAAGAGGATTCACATGTAAATAAAGTAGGTATACATATATTTAGATACCCTGTAAAAAAAAATAGTTTTTATATTTCTGTAAAAATTATGGATAAGATTGCCCAGTGTTGCCTCATTGATGGCGGTTCGGGCCCAAGTGTAATGTCAAAGATTATTATGGAAGAGCTAGGCTTGTCTTGTACAAATGAAAATGCCAGAAGCATGCTCTCTTATAATAGTCTACAACAAAAGACCATAGGTGAGATTAAAGATGTGACCTTAGTTTTGTGTGCACACCCTGAAATAAGGACAACCCTTAGTATTCAAGTAATTGATATGCCAGTAAGAAATTAATCAATCATCTTGGGAAGAGATTGGCAAGCTTTGACGGGTGGATACCTCCCACTCGACGGGACACACTTATCCATTCCTCAGAATGTTAAAAACATTATAGTCCTTAGAGAGTGAAGGATTTCACCTTACATAGAGAGTCTCCCACAACCTAATGTGAACTATATCGAAGAGTACCTAGGGGTGTATTCCATCTTTGTCGAGGAGGATAGCATTCCCTTGGAACAAATTGATTTAGATGATGGTATGTGGCACATGTACTTTGATGGTTCATACTCTAGTGAAGGTAACAGAGCTGGCATAATCTTGTACTCTCTTGTGGGGAAAATTCATAACTTTTCTGATAGGTTGGAATTTGCTTGCACAAACAATATCACTGAATTCGAAGCTTTATTATTAGGCATCGAAAATGCCTATAATCTAGGTTGTGGTCACCTTACAATTTTCGGAGATTCTGAGCTTGTTATGAACCTTGTACGTAAGATATATTCTCTGAGCAAAAATTTGATGAAACGATACACCCAAACTGTTTGGGCACTTATATAGAACCTATTATCTTTCAACAATACTCATGTTAAAATGGAATTGAACTCAATGGTTGATCAGTTAGCTATTTTTGCAGCCTCTCCTAATCGACAACTTCTGCCACACAAACATGATTGTACTTTTCAATCTCTATATCATCCAAATATCCCTGACAATATAGAATCCTGGCAGGTCTTCTCTAGCGATGAGAGCACCTGTGATTTCATTCAAAATGAACCTTATAAGCCCAAGGAAATTATATCCATAGAAGATAACAAGATTCCTAAGGGCTTGATTCCTCTATAAAGTTCATTTTCATCAAGTGATGTAGGCAATAAACAGAAACATAAAGAAGAGGAGTCGAAAAGGAAGGTGGTTGAAACCATCTMCTTGAACATTGGGACACCTGAGTCTCCAAATAATGTTAAAATAGGTGCCCAATGTTCAGATGAAGAGAAAATGAAGTTTGCCAAGCTGCTTGGCAAATTTCAAGATGTTTTTGCTTTGTCTTATTGGGATCTTCGTGGTTTTGATCCTACTCCTATACAACATGTCATTCCCATCAAGAAAGGCATAAAACTAGTTAGGCAAAAACAAAGACCCATCAACCCTTCACTGGAAGCAACTATTCGAAAGGAGTTGGAAAAACTCTTGAAAGTTGGAATCATCTTTCCCGTCAAATATTCTGAATGGGTTTCCAATTTGGTTCCTGTTTGGAAAACAACCGGTCAGATTAGATTACGCGTTGATTTTCGTGCATTAAATCAGGCTAGTATAAAAGATCACTTTCATCTCCCTAACATGGAAATGATTTTGCAGCAAGTTGCAAGGTCACAGATGATGTCCTTACTTGACGGTTTTTCCGATTATAATCAAATCAAGGTAAAAAGGGAAGATAAATATAAAACCACTTTTATTACTCATTGGGGTACCTTGAATTATCAATGTATGCCTTCTGGCTTATCTGATGCGAGTACCACTTTTAAAAGACCTATGCAAATAAATTTCGACGATTTGATCGGTAAGATTATTCATGTCTATCTTGGTGATCTAATCGTGTACTTTAAAGGGCTATCAATTGTCTCAAAGTTTCAAGAATTATGGTTGGGTCCTTTCAAGATCGATTTTGTCCTGGGTACTACATCTTACATTCCAAAATATTTACAAGAGTGATTGTTTTCCTACAGCACTAATGGTTCTGACTTAAAACACTACGTGGAACCAACTTGAAAAGTTTTAACGCTGTTTGGATTTTCTGTATATTAGTAGTCTAGTTTCGGGTTTTTTTTCACCACTGCTTTTCAATTCTGCTTATACAATAGTTTAAATTATGCTTGCCTTTTAATAGCTTCTTGTTGCTTTTGCAATTCTGTCATTTTATTTCTGTTGTTTTAAATTTTGCAGTCCCATTTCTGTCATGAATTTTATTGCTTTTCGTCTTTTAGTTTAATTTTGGTCAAGAATAAGATGTTGGATCATTTCTGCCACAATGACACTCATGTAAGGTGTTGTTAGTCAATAACAATGAAGCATACACAGTTGTTACGAGGTTCCCCCTGAAATCATAATTGAATTTTTATCTACTTTCATTGTTGTCTTATAACGAAATTGGTTATCTCCCGCTTCTGCTTTCCATTTCTTCATCCATTTGAGAATTAAAAGAGCAAGTCCATAAATTTTTCTCCTTGAAGTCAAGAAAAAATTATGGTCGAATGATTATGCATACAGGGATAAACCCCCTCATACTTAACATTTTTCATGAGTTATTCCCAAATTCTTGGTCATTTTTCCATTAAATCCGCTCACTTCCCCCTATTGCATAATCATTTTGGTTATACCTTCTTGATCCATTGTTCTTAGTCTGCAAAACCATATGTTCTAAGTTCTTAATCTATTGGAAACAAATTTCCCTGTGGAGTCTCCAGTTTGTTGACAATTAAAATCGCAACGAGGATTTCGCCCACAAAGTATTGCTAAAGCCTATTATTTAAACTATGCTAATGATATATAATACTAGTAGGTGGGACCCCCTTGTAGACTGGAGTCTCAGAGATAGTCTTATCACAATTTTATGTTGTTGTTTCGATGCTTCTTACACGGTTCTACATGATTGATGATGAAGTATTATTTTTGTTTGCGACATAATGGCAGATGGATAATGCATTTTACGTGTTGATTATGTTATTCTAAGCTCTAAATTCCATGTTATGAAGGGATTATATCAACTGTTGTTATATTTGATATTGTCGCCATGATTCATTACCTGTCACACCTGCACAAGATACATGTTAGTAACAACAAGAAACAAGAGCAATCAAAAGAGACTTACAAAGAAAAAAAATCCAAGAAAGGGAACTATACTATACTATGCTATACTATGTACACATGAAATAAAAGGGAATCAATGTTAGTCCTAACTAGCAATGTTAGTGGCTATACAAATTATGTTTGAGTTATATTGGGCGCATTTGATATATGTTATAGTATGGTTTTGACAATGGTTAATATGGATTGGCGTGGCGCAATTAGCAAGCGATATGTGCAAGTTTTGATGCATGGAATTAATGGCATGGGATTAATGGTATTGTTTTAGCTAGCTATCGTGTACTAAAAAATTGAATGGAGTGGAGGATGGAAGTGACGTGCAGTAAATGCATGTCACTCCATACTTTTCCCACTGGGTCGTCACCCTAGCTTGGTTATTGTCATTTGGTTTTGATGTGATTAAGCTCCGAGATTCGGGCGTTGAAGGAACTACTCAACCAACTCGCATTTTTAAAGCCATTGGTTACAAGTATGGTTCTTTTCGCCCATCCATGAATTCGCTATGTGTATGAAATGAGCATTGGCTCGGTAATGTGTTGGCATGTGTTTTCCTGAGATTGGAAACTATGTAAACGTGTGGGTGTTTTATTTGGAATGACTGTGTGGTTTTTCATTTGCAAATTGAAAAATTGATGGTTGAACTTGTGATTTCACTGGTTGTTCTGTGTGGTGGAAATTGTGATGGCTCATTGTTGTTTTAAAGTAGTTATGGGTGTTTTATTGGAGGGTTTCGCTCTATTTAGCCTTGTTGGCCACCTCCTCACAATTAATGGTAACCATACCCAGTTGTATGTGATTGTTATGGAATCGTTGTGTATGTTTCGAGCTCCTTTTGGTCACTGTGTGTCCTCTAGAGCCATGTTCGTGGGTTTTTTTTTACCTAGTCATGGGCTTGTTTTGTGGTATTGGCATAAGCACAGTTGGTTAAGGGGTGGCCATTATGCCAAGAAGTATGCTTTAGGGTTGTTGGTAATACCTGGGGTCTTCATTTCCATCAGCATTGTTATAAGTTGGTTCGGATATTGGTAAAAACACGAGGGTTATGCCTCTACGCATTCTTAGTATTGGTTACTCTCCAGTGAGAAATATCTGCTCCTCTACATCATTGCCTACCCTACCTGGTGTTGAACTATCACACTATTTTACAATTTAAGAGTTATGAAGGCTTGTGGTTCGAGTGTGGTTGTTTCGAAGGTTTCCCACCTATTGTCGATGTGGTTGACCTTCGGTCTCTCTGTGTTTGGTGACCAGGCGAACCCTTGATTAAATTATTGTGCTCATGGTTACAGAGCCTGATTTGATAACCCTAACCAGTTGTTGATGGGCCTTAAATCCCTTGACTCAACAGTAGGAACCAAACCTGCCACTGAGGCCCAATTAGACTCTGCAGCGTTTAATAGTGGAATGGTTCTCCAGATCTAGTGATCCGGCCAAATTATCGATGGGCTTTACATTTTCTTGTGAAGGCTCTTCCTTTAGTTTGGACTATTCTCTCTTGTATATTTTCTTTTGGGTGGGACCGATATGAGATGTAAGCCGATATAAACCAACTTGGCAAAAAAATGGAATTAAGCTTAACTAAGGGGAAGAGGTTGAACTTGGGATAACCTGTTGCTCAAGCATGCAGAAGACAATTTTATACCACAATCCTAGTACTAATACATTAACCATGTGAGCATCCAATTACTGTCTAAGATACTAACTACCAGAAAGAAAACACATATGTAATGAGATAATGGCAAGCAAAATAATTCATCTACCAGAACCATTCATCACATAATAACACAACGATTCATCTTCATCATTAAAGCAAAGAACAAAAAAACATTGCACCAGATAACTTGACAACTGAATTAATTTCTCTTACTTATTACAGCATCATTCATGAAATAGGATAGGAAATAGTTCTTCTCCACGTTCAATCACACATGCAGTTTATGAAAATAACTTGTCTTTGGTCCAAAAGGACTTCTCAATTCAAAGCAGCTTCAAAATAATTCTTAACAACTAGAAAGAAAGAGTTATTGCCACAACCATCGACCACTAACTAATTCATCGATGTCTTTATTTATAATCTAAAGTTCAACTGAAAACAATGGCTAAGTGCAGTTTAAGCAAAGCAAAATACGCCACGTGGCGTCATCTTCTAATAGTTTCTTTAACAGTCAACTCAACATAGTTCTTTGAAAGGATGACTTTTCTCATACTTGAACCAACTGATAAACAGTTCATTGCAAGTTTGAGCCCATGGAAAACGGTGTTGTTCCATTGCAGCTGCGTAGAATCCTCTGCTCTCCACAGCATGCGCTTGGTACTTCACTAGACTAGCGTTTAACTATTGTAGCATGATTTGAGCCTTCAACGGATGTTCCATAAATATTTTCACTTGTCCTGGTGACGTATCGGTCACCTTGGCTAGCTCTTTGGCCCATAGTGAGTCTTTCTTGGCATGTGATCTGACTATGTTGCATAAGTCAATGAAGTTGTCGGGGTTGTCAAACTCGGGGAATCCTATATCCTTCATTGCTTCGTTGCTTTTACCCCAATGTTTCTAGAATTTTGCCCATTGCTTTTGAATTTCCCTGTGTGGTTCCTGGGACATCTTAGCCCAGTATTCAGCCAATCGCTTCATATGATCAAGACTGATTTTGCCCAACACTCGGATGTCGTGTTCTTCTTTATCTCACCCTACTGGACTGCATTGATGTATTCGAGTCTTTCTACGGCTTGTTTCACCCTTTCATGCCATCACTCCACATCCTTGCATGTTGTGAGTGCCATGAGAGTGTCTTCCTGGATCTCGGCTATCTTCGCGGTGAACAGGTGTCGCTCGTGTGTGAACCCATAGTAAGTCTCTTCAAACTCGCTTCTCAGATAAACTACGACGTGAGTGGTGCCCTTATAATATTCATCCAAATGGCACAAATGATCTAGCTCCTTCAGGGCAGTGGCCAAATCTTTTTCATCTCATTTAGCTATGTCCAGGGTGGCATCCGAAATCGCCATCCCCAGGCCGATGAGCTCGGATGTTCTGGCATTTTCTGTGTTTATCAAATCCTCCTATGTGGTGATGGGGATGGAGCGATCCAACGTGATTCTCCTTTTCTTCGTGGTTCTTTGGACGATGGTCCTCTTCTTTCGATAATAGGAGATCGCATAGATATCAGCCACCTCGTCCACCGGTTTATGAATCTGTTGATCACCCCATGTAAGTGTGTTTCACAGATTTCCAGCGGTGTATACTTGTTCCAGATCATGTTCTTCAACTTTCTCGTTATATTCCGAGGGCTCAGCCTCTGCCTATTGCTTATCGGGGAACTGAATATCAAGTGAAAAAGATACGTCGAGAAAAGACCCGATACTCACTTTCTCGTGGGCATTTGAATCGCCAAATTCCTTTTGTGGGGATCCTCCTTTTGGCTCGTCCGGTTCCAACTTACCCTTTGAGTCGTCAGCTTGGGTTCTTTGTGTCAGGAACATTTTCAGTTTCTTTTTCCTTTCGTGGGATTTCCTGGATCTAGACCTCAAGATCAAGAAAAGCAGCCTTCTCAGGTCCCTTTTATTCTTGGATCTACACAGGGGTCCCGAGAGATGTCTCCAGGCTCTCATCATCGCTATATATATTTATAAATTCACTCAATGGATTAGGCGTGCCTGCTCCAACTGATACTCGGCCCACCTCTGGTTGAATTGTCGCACCTGTCGGCAATCCGACCGGCGGCCTTGTGGAATCAGGGTTATTAGACTTGTTGTTATTACCAGGGTTTATGGAATCAGGGCCACTCGCCCCCACTGGGATTTCTTATGGACTTTCGGTCGGACATTTTGGCACTACGATGAGCTCTGGGTTGTCTTGCATCTGCTTCATTAGTCGTTGGGCCTGTTGATACATGAGTCCCCCCATCCCCTGCACATTTTGAACCTTAGAGAGATCTGTGTCCAGTATCGGGGCTACCTGGGCAATCTCCACCGCTCCGGTGACTCCCTTGGGTAATCCCACCACTCCTACTGAGGTCATTTCTTCTCTGGTCTTGATGCCCTCCTGAACTGTTTGTTCAAGGACTGATGCTTTCTCATCCCATTTTAGAGCCTTGAATCTAGTTGCCTTGGGGTCTACGATCCTTGTGACCACTTCATTCCAGTCTTGAGCATTTTCGGTGAAAATCTCATCCTCAAATTTGTCATGGGCGTATGACCAGCAGGAAGATACTTCAGATGCATGCTTCGGAACTAAACCTTCAGGGTCATACTTGCGAAAGCTATCAGTCTGGAATCGAAACTCCAATTGGCTTAACCCTTCTTGCTTGACCTGAGTTGTGTCTTTCACCATGTAGAAACCAACATGAAACCCATAAGGTATGAAGGATCGCTTCTTATCCTTTACCAAAGTAGCATTGTACCCTTGCAGGATGGTATGATAACATATTTCCCCTACTATTAGTCGGTCAGGGACATAGATAGGTAGCAGATAAGGTGCTCTGATGGCATCAAAAACCCTAATGTAGGTGTCGCGCTCATCCAGATACTAGTGGAAAACCTTCGATATAATCTTTTTAGCTGTGTCTAACAACCTTGGACATTCCTTTTTGAATAGAAACAAGTAAATGTGTGCAATAAACTGGTTGCAGATGAGAGAATAGGATTTTTTGTACCTGTTCTCCCACAAGATGTCGAAATAAACATGGACCGGGAGCTCTAACGTGTGTCAGTTTAAGTTCATTCCAGTGAAAGCATTTCTGGCACAGATGACGTCCAAAAGATAAGATGCCATGTAAAAGGACAGGGTTTCTCCCTCTTTCAGCGTTTGAGCTTGTCGTATGCAAGCACTCGGTTGTTTGGAGATGATTTCACCCCAGTTGAAACCTATTCCAGAAATGGCCACGGTATACGCTAGAGGCATCCAAGCTTCTGAAAACCTAGAGCAATCTTTTTCCCCATGCAATTTGTACAGGAGAGCCATTAGATAGATGTAAGGTTCCCTAAGGTTGGTCGTCGGGTACCAGTCGGAGGTCCAATTGGTAAATTTTTTATCCTCTCTCCACCAGGAAGCCATCGCCTTACTGGTATTGTGCTTCTCATAGAAGCTAAAAACAAAATCATTATTCAACCACTCTTCCGGCTCTCTGAGCTTGTAATAATTGTGCACTTCTGATGGAAGGAAAACACCGACACACCCGTCATTATCGTCGTTAATCAAACATTTTTGTGTGTCGATGTGATCAATAAGCCATTTTAGGAGTTCAATGCAGGGAAATACTAGAATCATGCTTGCCACCATGTGTATATATGCCTTTCGGACATTCAGGAGGACTTCAACGTCGAGTCTTCTCATATCAGGATCATTGTGTGGAGTATATTCGGGGAGTTCTTCCCACTTAATCTTCTTGAAAATTTCTTCCCAACACGGGAATATTGTCTTGGTCCCAATGTTCGCCTCTGTGTCTCCAAAGGCCAGGGGTTGATTGAAACCTTTCTTGGTAGCGATTTTGATGTCGGGCACTGATTTTGGAGCGAATTCTAATTGTCTTGCCACCGCTGGGGAGTAACCTTCTCCCAACTTTGGTTACTGTAGCTTTGGAGCTCTCAGAGATTTCTTGGTGGTGGGTTTCTTCGTAGGCATCGTTCCTACAACTGAAAAAAATCTTCAGGCAGGTGTGCAGGGTGACATTAGATAAAGTGTATGAAACGAAGCATAAAACATCCATAGACTGGTACATACCTGTAACGCTTGCTAAACTGTTGTTTTTATACTCACTGGACCTTGGAAGTTATCCCCGGATTGCTCGTTTCGCTCCTCTGGATGATCTGGATTCCGTCATGCACAGAATAACCCTATTTTCAATGACTTAGAGAATATAATGGGAGAGATCCTACCAGTCGTATCAACCAGTTAATATGAGTAATGGGTGAAATTCAAAACAATCTACCGTCAAAACTTTGCAAATAAATTCTACATGGGTTGACGGTGGAGGCGCGGGAGGGAAAAAATCATTGTCTGTTTGTGAATTAAATTTCATGACTGATAAAGGCTATTGTGCAGAGTCAAGTGGGAAGCAATCTGTGGCAAGTTGATCCATCTTTTAAAGTTTAGTTTTTTACTTTCTGTCATAAGTGCTTTTGTATGATTCATCGGGGACATCTAAGTTTGACTTTGTTCCAAAACTTCCTCAGGGAATTTTGTGAAGAGAACTATTCTTTTGACGAATTGGAATGAAATAAATGATTGCTTTATGTCTCATATGTTTTGATTATTGACTTGTTGACTTTACTTCTGTCTCTATATTTATTTCAGCATCTGTTATATTAAGAAAATTACATAAATAATGAATTTTTCAGCAAGCTTTCATTTGTGAAAAAACCAGCCTAAGCACTTGTAATCAATACTTGTGGATTAGGATACAAATTTTGATGGCTATAAACATAGGGTGATATTCCGACCTATCTCGCTTTAGCTAAGCAAGATCTGAAAATGCTTTAGTAAGATCATTTCATATCTTTTCCTCAACAATCTCTAGCATTTATTTTGTAGCTTGTGATGACATTTTATTGATGATATACATTGTTACTAACAACTTCTATTGGGGACAACAAGCTTAACTTGGTTTTCCAAGTGATTATACTACAATATATGCTTGCTTTCCTTGTCTCTTGAGCATGTATTTCACCATTTGCAGGTTACTCAACATACTTGGAAACCCTTGGACCTTCCCAAGACTTCATTCCAAGACTTTCAGACCATTTAGATTTGATCTCTAGGGACTTCTTCTCCATATTCCTCCATTTTCATCTCATTCCTCCTAGGGTCACCAGGATTCCCCCCTTGAGGTGACTACCTCACCTCTAAAGTGACAAGGACACCTGCCTAAGGTGACCTCTTATTTGTTGCCATTTAGTGGTTGGGTTGGGATTTTCCCAACCTACAACTTGTGCGATAACAAGCCTTTATTACATGGAAGATATATTATTCTAACTACGTGAGGGATTAGGGAGGTTGGGTCCCTGACATATTTTCTTGTTCCCTCACAACAATACCCTCTTCTTGGGATTGTTGGTATCAAATTGAAAAAGGTGAAAAGGGTGAGGTCTATTGAGGGAATGATTCTATGAATAAAAATAAAATAAGCAAGCTAAAAAGGTCCAAAAGAATGCAATACTAGGCAGTAAGATTGAGAAAACAAGTGGATAACTTTGGAGGTCTTGGCTTGTAGCTAGATCGATTTACCTAGAGACCATCCTTTAAAAAACCCGAGACCTAGGTACAACACGTCTACTAGAAAAACATATTTCAGATTTACATTGTATGTTTTGATTAAACATACTGAAGTCTTGGATTTGAAAACCAAGTTTACTTGTGATCTCTTTGAATAGTAAATATGTAGGTTTAGGATAGAACACTTGAGATAGAAGCCAACAAGTAAAACAACAATGGAATTGAAAAAGTAGAAACCCAGCTACATAAATACTATTGACTAGGGAATAGTTTACAATGAATCCCCTACTAAATAATAAATAATAAATAACATAAGAAAACACACTCTAAGACTCCATCTTCATTGATATTGGATTTACCTTTCATAACAACCACTAGATTTCCAATGTTTCATAAGGCCCTCCTAACCAGATTGTCAATGTCACCTAAGGCCCTCATATTATTGTTGTTGGCTTTTAGTGTTGTTTGGCTGGGTTTTTCCATTGCAAAACCTATGAAAATGCATTAACAAGAAGAGGATAATTGAAATGAAGAGACCCTAGGAAAATAGAAAGCTAGAATCAACAATAGACATAGCAACGAAAATGAATACCAAAACCAAAATGCAGTAGGAAGTTAAATTCACAATTAGACGTTTAGGAAATTCGTGATACTATTTGTATGGACTACGAGATGATGACAAGGATTCTTTGTTGGCACAACCTCTTCACATGATCAATATCTAAGTAAAACACTCACCTATCCAAGATTAATGGCAATGATAAATAGGGAAAAGAGAAAACCACAGACTAATTTGAAGATCACATGGTTATGTCTACATGTAGACAATTCAAATGAGAATAATAGGGGAGAAGATCCACTAAACAACAAAAAGTTGCAAATGATATTCAAATATCCCATAGCTTAAGATGAACATAACCATTCTCTTTAAATTGAAAAGATGTTTTTTTGTTTTCTATATGGATTAATAACATACTCTACGGTTGGCCTTGTACTATTCAACTATCAACAGAGTGATGTCACCATCAAGAGCCATAAATGGAACAAGGTGAGTGGCATACTAGATACATTTAGCCCTCCAAAACCCCAGGTTGCTTTCTACATATACAACGATGGAGAGTAATCCTGCAATGTCCATGACTAGAACAACAACAAAACTGCAAAACAAAAAATCAACTACAAAAGGCTACTGACAATGGATTGGTTTACTATATATGCCCTAATAAATAATAAGTATCATAAAAAACCATACTCTCTAACTCCATCTTTGTTGATATTGCACTTACCTTTCACAACACCCACCAAATTACCAATGTCTCCTCAGGCCTTCCTATTGTTGTTGTTGGCTTGTAGTGCCCTCTGATTGGGTGTTTCCATGGAAAAACCTACAAACATGCATTAACAAGAAGAGGACAATTGAATTTAAGAGACCCTAGGAAAACAAAAATCCAAAATAAACAACATACACATAACAACCTAAATTAATACCAAAACTAAAATGCAATGGGAAGTGCAATTCAATGTCAGTCGTCCAAGCATGTGGTGGTAATATTTATATGGTCTACGAGATGTTGATAAGGATTTTTTGATTAGCTCATCCTCTTGACGTGATCAATGTCTAAGTAAAATTTTCACCTCTCTAAGAATACTAATGAAGGAAACTAGGGGAAAGAGAAACGCAAGGGCTAATTCAAAGTTCACGTGGTTACTTTTACAATGAGACATCCAAAACAAGAATAATAGGGAAGAAGACTCCACTAAACCACAAAATGTTGTAGATGATAATTGAATATCCCAGAGCTAGAAACGAAAACCCTATGCTAAAGATGAACACAACAATTCTCTTTAAATTGAAAATATGTTTTTGTTTATAGGATGGATTAATAACTTACTATGTGGTTAGTCTTGTACTAGTCAACTATCAACAATGTGGTGTCACCATCAACTATAGCAAATGTAACAGAATAAGGGGCTTGCTAGCTACATTTAACCCTCCAAAACCCCATGCTACTTTTCAGTATATACAATTATGGAGAGAAATTCATGTGGTTTCCATGAGAAGGACTTTGTTCTTGGGATCAAAACAATATCCATCCACTCTAAAGAAGAGGTTCAAATGCTTGGAGATAAATGTCGAGGTAGGAGACAAAGGCACGAGGACCAACACTTTCCAACCTTGTAACATGGAGCTCGCTAGTCAGGCAACATACCACTAATGATGTTTCAACTTATTTTTTGCTATTTAACCTTTTTTTGGACTGAAAAATATAGTAAAAACTAAGGCATTGCCCAATCATAGAGGGGGAAAATGCTATTAAAAAATTTAATATTGATTTTCTCGGCAAATATTTTAAGGATGGTGAATATTAATTCAACGAAATTTCGAAAAAGAAAAACCTAACTAAAAAAATACCAGGTACAAGGGATTGCTTTACTATATATGTCCTAATAAATAAAAAATAACATCAAAGAACATACTTTATGACTCCATCTTTGTTGATATCACATTTAGATTTTACAACACCCACTATATTGCAGATATCTACCAAGGCCCTCCTGGCCAGATTGTTAATGTCTCATAAGGCCCTCATACTTTTGTTGTTGTCTTGCAAGGCCTTCTAGTAGGGTGTCACCATTGCATAACCTATGAAAATGCATTAAAAAGAAGAGGACAATTGAAATTAAGAGACCTTGGGAAAACAAAATTGCATAATCAATAATAGGCACATAGAAACATAAATCAACACCAAAGTCAAAATGTAGTGGGAAGAAAAAATCGCTTTGAGATGTCCAAGCAAGTAGTGGTAATGTTTGCATGGTCTGCTAGATGCTAAAAAGGATTCATTGATTGGCTCGGCTCAACCCCTTGATGTGATCGGAGTCTAGGTAAAACACTCATCTATCTTGGAATATCGGCAAAGGCCAAGAGGGCAAAGAGAAAACCATGGGTTAATTCGAACATCACATGGTTACTTCTACAAGGAGACATTCAAAATGAGAATAATGGGGAAGAAGACTTCACTCAACGACAAAATGTTTCAAATGACATTCAAATAGCTTGTACATAGAAATGAAAACCCTACACAAGGAACCATATACTCGAGATGAACATAACCATTCCATTTAAATTCAAAAGCTGTTTTTGTTTCCTAGATGGATTAACAACTTATAGTGTGGTTGGCCTTGTACCAATCACCTATCACCGGAGTGATGTCACCATCAAGAGTGAGCAATGGAATAGGATGAGGGTCCTCCTAGCTACATTTATCCCTCCAAACCCCATGCTACGTTTTGCATATACGATGGAGAGCAATTCTTGCAACGTCCATGAGAAGGACTTCATTCCCGGGATTGGAATAATGGTCATCCTCTATCAACAAGTGGCTCAAATGCTGGGGTATAAATGATAAGGTAGGATTCGAAGGTATGGAGACCAACACCTGTGAAACCTATAATGTGGAACCCACTGACCCTATAATGTGCGTCGATGACATTTCAACTTTTTAAATTTAATTTGTTTTTTTTGCTTGGTAATGATAGAAATTGGGGAATTGTCCAGTCAGGAAGACGAAAAATGCGATTATAAAATGAAATAATATCGATTTTTTCCCCCATAACTTAGCTATTCTATGATATTTTTTTTTCCACAAAGAAATTTCACTTATATTAGTAATATAACAGTTTTGTGTACATGTGAAACAAGAAAGATTACAACAACGAATCAATTCACCTATCAAGCATAGCTCCTATAAAAACTATCAGTCCTAAGACTAGATTAGCTACACAGATCAACACAACAAAGTCGAGTACTGAAAAACATCCTCCTCAGATCAAGAACCAACAGGGAAACAAACTCAAGGACTAAGAAACTTCCAATGATCAGCCCCGAAATTGAGGGTAACTACACCGACCTTCAGACTAGGCCGAGAACTGTAGATACATCCATCCAAGATTAAAGCCCAACAAAGAACTTATCGAAGTAATGTAACCAGAGATAAGTCAATATAGTCGGAGGAATAGAGCTGGACCTACTTGTCCATCTTCCATCTCAGTAAATTTCAAAATCCTTTCCTAAAGATCTAGTGCTTTTTTAGAGAGAGTGTTTGCTTCCTAGTTGAACTCTCTGTAGGAATGTATGAAATCAAGAGACGAGAAGGCCTGAGTAAGTGACAAGGTCCGCTCTTTGCAGTAATTCAAACCCATCGCCTGGATTTCGTTGGTCTTGTTCAACCAGTTGATAACTATCTTCGAATCGCCAATAACATGAAGATCAACATTGTGTAGTTGAATAGCCAGGGACAGCAAGGCCCAAACACCTGGGATTTATGCTTTGTTGTTTGTACCCGATCCACAATCGAGCCACCACTTGTAGCTAGTTTGTTTATATATCGTGATGATTCCACCCGCTCCGCTACACTGCCCATTTCTCTGAGCATCCCCATCAAACCGAGATGATGCTCTTCTAATCGAATACTTTGAAGGTTGTTTAGTTTTAAGTAAAATTTGTGGATTCTTCTTAAAGTCCCTTACCCAACCTAAGGTCCTATAGATCACCCCTACTAGAGAAGGTCGTACTTCCTCGAACAACACTATTAATTTCCAACCATATGTTCCAGCAGATAATAGAATGTAGTGTGTTCTAGATAGGGTGCTTATGACTCCAAACCTTGAAAAGTGATTGAATGTTCCCACGTATCCACCCAGTAGTAATCTTGAGAGTTATCAACATACCTATCCAAACCTATTGTGGAAAAGTGTAGTATAACATCAAGTGTTGAGATGTGTCTAAGTCTTTCTTGCACAGGGCACTTATTCCTGGACCCTGCCACCCTCTTCTTTGTAAATTATCCTCGGTGAGAATATTGCTCTCCATCAACAACCAAGTGAAAAGTTTGAGTTTAAGAGTCATGTCCCATTTCCACAACACATTGTGCCACCAGTTAGTGCCCCTTGTCCAGATCTTCGATGATATAGCATCATAAGCATTTTTTGCAGTCATAATCCCCATGGATGTGTTCCCTGTCCATGTCAGCTCGTCCAAGGAATCTATGAGGAAAATGCCTTCATGTGCTAATGCTTTGCTAAAGGCCTCCCATTCATGAGCCTCCTAACCGCCTAAGCCCAACTCCCTAGCCAATTTCCACTTGAATGAAGTAGGATTTTGACTACACCTATCTGCAGTCTGAAAAGGGAGATGATATCCATTCTCCCTTAAAGAATTGATGAGACCAGTTGTTAAAAAAGATCATTTACCCAGCCCCTGAATCGCATCTTCTCCCAGATGGACCAACATCCTTGTGTCAGGCCTCCACGTAGTCCAATGAGTCACAACTTGGAGATATTTGTGCAAACACCTCCAAGAACTAGAGGATTTTGATGTACACACAAATGGGCATCTCAACCAGGAAACCACCGACTGGGAGTGAAAACACTTTTCCAATAAAACCATGTGCCAGAGTTCGTCTTTCAGAAGACAGCACCACAAGTTGTTTGCTACCAACGCTTTGTTGAACTAGATCAGATGTTTGAAACCCCGTCGTCCATAAACTTTGGGCTTGGACAAATCTTCCCATTACATAAGTGAAAACGCTCTATCTATCTGCATTCGGACCACAAAAATATGTACATCAGTTGCCTGATTCTGTTTAAGATTGTGAGTGGCACATTTGCAATCACCAACCAATATACTAGTAGGCTTTCAAGAACTGATTCAACTAATACGTTCCTCCCACCCACTGTCAACCAATGATAGCACCAATGATCTATCCTTCTTTTGAATCTTTGCATCAACCAGCGCCAATCCTCTACCCTGTAGTTTGTTGGCTTAACGAAAAATTCCAGGGACCGGAGACCTATGTCCAACCCAGCAAAGTTAAAAGGAAAAAGTGCTTTGTATAAATTCATATCTGAATCTTCGATACATGAATAATGCAGTGAGGATTTTGTAGGATTAATGAACAGCCCCAAAGCTCTACAGAAGATAGAAATAATAGAATCTATCTCCTCCTAGTCGGACACCCTCGCCTTATTCATTATCATAATATCGTCCAAAAACAATAGAAGAAAAATTTTAATGAGTCTTGAGGTCTTTATTCCAGAAAAAAATTCCTTCTGAAAGTGCTTGCTTAAGCATTAAGCTTAGTCCCTCCATCACCAAGATAAAGAATAAAGGCGATAATGGGCAACCATGCCTTAGCCCCTGTTTACTTTTAAAAAATTTAGTAGGGCCTCCATTAACCAAAATCGCAAAGTTTGGAGAAGTTACACATCTCATTATCCAATTAGTAGACTTCAATCCTATCCTTGACTTTAAAAGAATTAACCTGAGGAAGCCCTAGCTAACACAGTCGTAAGATTTCTGGAAATCCAACTTTAAAACCAACGCTTTCAACTTTTTTGTTTTGATGCTATGTAAGCATTCTTGTGCTAGCCCTACTGCATCCTGAATTTTCCTTCCCTTTAAGAACCCAAATTGTTCTAGTGATAAAGATTTTGACAGTATTGGCTTCAAGCGTATTCCAATGAATTTTGTGATCACCTTATACGCTAGGTTGCAAAGGGAAATTGGTCAAAACTCCCAAAAACTTGCAGGCTTAGCCACTTTTGTAATCAATTCTATAAAGGTCGAATTTAGAGAGCTTACCATCGTACCCGTGGTTCTTGACTCCTCAACAACTTCCTGTACATTTGTCCCTAAGATATCAAAATATTTGAGGAAGAATTCCACTGTCTAGCCATCTGGTCGTGGGCTCTTATCCTTGGTAAATCTTTGCAACACATGTTTGATTTCTTCTACTGTGATGGGTTTTTCGAGCTCTTGAACATCACTCTCTGTAAAGAAACAGGGGTAATGTTGAACTACCTTCACCTTCTCAACAATTGTGTTATGTCATGTCTCATCATAGAAGGATTTAAAATATCCAACCACTTCAGATCCAATGTCTTCCTATCCTGTGTGGCTGATACCTTGACCATCCTTCATTTCCCAAATTGTATTTTGATTTTTCATGTGGCTAGCAAATTATGGAAAAATTTGTGTTCTGAGCCTTTCCGTAGCCAAATGGCCCTACTCTTTTGTCTCAACATTTCTTCCTTGTCTAGTATATATTTTAGTCTTCTCTCTTCCAGCTCTTTAATGTTTCTATTAGTGTCCATCGTGGCCCTCCCACTAATATTTAAAGTTTATAAGTTCTATATATCCTCCTCTATTTTATCTAGTTCAATGTACCTCTGCTTCTTTTGTAATTTCTCCCATCCAGTCACTTTTAGTTTTAAGACTTTTAATTTTCCAACCAGTCTTCTCATTGTAGAGGGTTCTGAATTGAACTCCTTATCCCTCCACACGGAGCTAACCATCTCACTAAAACCTTTCTCTTCCAACCATATGTGATTGAGTTTGAAAGGATATACAATCAGCCTCTTCCCATCCTCAATCTGCAGCACTATCGGAGCATGGTCAAAGAAGAAGGGGTAGGAAATCTAGGATTTGTACCTACCCAATAAATGTACCAAGTCTTCTGACATATAAACCCTATCCAGACATTTTTCTATATGACCTTTATCATTTCTTCCATTGCGCCAAGTTGGAGCACACTCAAGAGGGAATATATCAATCAAACTCGAGTCTTGAAAGATACCTTTGAGGAAATCGTCCAATGGGTCTAATCTAGCTTTTTGGTCCCATACTTCACCTACTGAAACTGTAAAGTTAAGATCACCAGCGAAAATTAAATTTTTGATATCTAGCAAACCACTTGTTGCCACAACTTCCCAAAAGGATTTTCAATCAGTACATGGGCCATAACAGTTGAATAAGGAAATTGGTTTGTTGCCTTCTAATAAGGTGCCCTCAAGTAGAATGCCTGCACAGAATAATGATGGTTGGACAACCGCCTTTGTCGGGTTCCAAGACACACATAAGCCCCATGACTACCCTAATGAATCCATTGTGCAACAAATCCAACTAGGCAAGATTTTAGAAACTAAGACTCTTTCTTTCGCTCCTTCCACCATGGTTTCTTGTAGCAAAAGTATATCAGGTTTGATACAGGTCAATAATATTCAGAGGGTTGCACTTTTAGGAGCCTCTCCCACTCCCCTTATGTTTAGAGAAAGGATTTTCATTATTTGTCTCTAGCTAGGGCTTTGAGTCCTCTAAGAGCCCTTTGTTCAGTGTTGTTTTACCTTGTGTGTCCAAATACCCTATGCTTCCCCCAACTATCTTGTGAGCACTTCAAGTTTTTATAGGTGAAGCATCCAGCCCCAGTCCCCCTTGCCACAAAGCATTATTTGCATCTCTTCCTAGACTCCTTGTCTCTATCCCAATACCACTATATGATTTTTGTCCCTTCCCACCTGCGAATGTTTTCAATACTGTAAAGATTGCTTAAAAAAATTGAAACAATATTTTCATGCCTAGTGGCGAAGACCAATAATTTTGAATATATTTTCACCCAGAAGTTTCAAATACATAACTTTATCACTTCCATGAAAGCATCGACTTCAATTTTATCATTGTTCAATTTAGCATGAAATTTATAGTCTATTTTGGAATTCACCTCTTTTTTACATTTAATCACTTCTTTTTATGTAACAAGGAATAGGGGATATTTGAACCACCTCTATTTTCAACTGAGGTTTTTATTTCAATTTGGTTAAAAATCTCACAAAAATCATAGTTCTATCATAATGGAAATTTTATTAGTGGAGGAAGTATATCACTTCATTTTGATCCCATTTGAAGGGACCAAAATCCTTAAAAATCTAAAAATTCATGATATCAATTAAAACATTGCTTATAATGTTTAGTAACCTCTAATATAACTCATTAAAAATGACTCATTTTTGGTATTTCTTATCAAATGATCACTTGCACTTCAAAGCATAAGTTTTTTTAATTATTTTCAATTGAAGCTCAATTTTATCTAATGTTCTCATGCATTATTTATCCAATTATTTTTTCACAACTATAAAGTAATAGGTATAACAATTTACTTATCATTTCATGATTTCAGGTTGACCACAACAAGTTGCCTTATCTATCACTTGAAGGTTTTAAGTTTTTAATTAATGGTGACTTCCTAGGTTGGTGAAACTTATGGATGCACACTAGTGCACACAATAGTAGTTGGAGTTAGGTTCAAGCATTAGCAAGGTTTCTTTTCAATTCATGTTTTTGGTTTGGATCCATAAGTTGCCTCACCTATCACTTCATGGCTTGACATTTCATGGTAGCCCAACCTACCTATCTTTTGAGCTTGGGGCCACAAGTTATTGTAGGATCACTATCACTCAAAAAGACCCTTTTTTTGCAATGAAAAATCTGTTAGGAATTCAAGAAAAGGTCGATCGTCAACATAATTGTACTAATCATATGTTCCTTTCATGGTGAAACTTTTCCCAAGAATTATAAGCAACCATGGTTCAACCAAAAATCTCTTTGTAAAATCTCATGGACTGATGAAAACTTTATTGTTGAAATTTGATCAAATTTTGTTTCCAAATCCATTTGAATATCCTTGTCGAGCTTAAGCACCCAAAAGTGGTCCATTCCATTTTTTAAAGTACGCAGTCCATCATTACTTGGCTGAGAAGCTTCATACTTCTTCTCAGTTTTCTCTTTTTATTGTCCATCTTTCACTTGGATATAATGCTTCTCTTTGGTGAGGAAATCGATCACTCTTTTGTTTAAATCTGATTTGTAAAAACTAACAACTACCACATGCATCTTTAAGTTGAGTGCATCTACACCTTTGTTCTCTTTGTCTTTTATGTGCTTGATTTCAAAATTGAACTCATAGAGAAATTCCAACCATCTTGCTTGCCTAACATTCAAGTTTGGATGGTTGAATAAATACTTCAAGCCAATACGATTAGTTATGAGTTAAATATTTTCCCATCAAACACCATCTCCACATCTTTGATGCATGCACCACTATAGTTAGTTCCAAGTCATGAGTAGCACAATTTTTCTCATCTTCCTTCAACTTATGTGTATTGCCCTCGTGACTTAACCCATAAAAAAAAATTGATACCCTTAAACAAAATGCATCTAACAACATTTCTAAAACATGAATGCAACCAATTATACACATACATATCAACATCAATTCACTTAAAAATCAGAGTAACACGCACAATAATAAAATCCCATGAATAAAAATGGTAAAGAGAAACAAAACACTTATCTTTTAACAACAATTGTGTAACTGGTTGAAAGGGACGAACGTTCCTCCCAACCGTATATTTGTTGATCCAAATATCAACAATAAATCACCCTTGAGTTGGGGCTATGAATCCACAAAAGAGGGTATCTCTCGTAATCCAATTCACTCCCACAACAAACTAGTTTTCCTACAAAAAACTAACATCAATATCTCACTGCTCTAAGAGAAAATATCACACATAAATTTTCTCCCTGCAGGCCTAATAGCTTGCTTCTTCATGCAACAAGAGCTCCAACAAGTTGCCCACACCACCTACTACGGTTTCCTTCGAGCTCTAATACTATCCACTCCCTTGTTGCTCCAAAAACTACATGCAAAAATTGCCCATAATGCCCATTGGAATTTCCCTTTACCCATGCAAGTTGACTCTCACATTCCCCAAGGTTGATTGTACTCAACCCCCGTGCTCTCATAGCTATGGGATGTGAATTTTCCCACCAACCCCCTTACATGTGTTTTAATGATTGGGCTCTCATACACTCAAAAGGAAATTAGAAGGTTCACTCAAAGTAATAATTTTATGAAAGTGGGTTTGGATTAATACCCATGAATATTTCCCCGTTTGGAGCCCTTCTTAGGCATTCCCTTCTCTTGTGGAAACTTAGCCCCCAACTACTCTATATGTGTCCACCCATAGTTGGTGTCACATTTATTTTATTATTACGATATACAATGTTTACAAATTACATATTCATACTTGTGGTTGTACACCATATTTAATTACACATCGTTAAAATGGGGGTTAAAAATGAGGATGTTACATCTCC
>SNQJ01S0009707.1:55397-118293 GCA_010110895.2 Picea sitchensis
TAGATAGATAGATAGGTAGATATTTTACATCATAATACTTGATATTTTTGCAAGTTCACAACTCCTGCAAAAATTCCAACCATCAATCTCTTGTTCCCCACATCCTACACAACCCAAGAAAGTGCACCCCCTTCTCTGCACCACAATCCCTCAGACTATACCACTTCCATTCTAGGGCTCCCACGCAGATTGGATAGGAACTCTTCAAGATGTGGCTCTAGCAGCTTCCAAAATGGAGCCTTCCACACTTATATACAAATGTACATTCAATTTTCTTCAAAATTTGCAAAACATTGCGGGTACTCCTCCCGCATGGTCNGGCTCCCACGCAGATTGGATAGGAACTCTTCAAGATGTGGCTCTAGCAGCTTCCAAAATGGAGCCTTCCACACTTATATACAAATGTACATTCAATTTTCTTCAAAATTTGCAAAACATTGCGGGTACTCCTCCCGCATGGTCTCCTCATGCTCCCATGTGGAATATTTAGGACCATAGTAGGTCCATTGAACCATTACTAGACCGATGGATTTGTTCCAAAGAACTTTGACTTTCCGGCCCAAGATGCACACTAGTTCCACCGAAAAGTCCCCTTCATGCTCCACTTGGATTATAGTCCAATCAATCATGTGGTTAGGATCAGGCACATATTTCTTCAATAAAGACACATGAAACACATTATGAATTCTCATGGATGTAGGTAATGCAAGCATGTATGCAATTAGGACTATCTTCTCTAAAACTTCAAACAGTCCACAATATCTTGCCGCCAACTTTGGGCAACTTCCCAATCTTAGCGAGCTCATTTTAGCCTTTACTTTTAAAAACACATGCTCGCCCACTTTAGATTCCTTGTATGTCCTATTTTTATCTGCATAACCCATTTTCTTGTCCTATGAAACCTTTAAATTCTACATGTTATTTGTCATTTACTCTTCCATTTTCATTAGCAATTCTGGCCCCACAACTGCTCTATCTGTTGGGTTGTCCCAACTCATTAGTGTGTTTCATTTCCTTCCATACAAATATTCAAATGGGCTCATCTTCAATGATGCCTAGTACCCATTATTATAAGCAAAATCAACTAGATGGAGGTAGTCTTCCCACTTGGAAGGCATGTCCATTACATACATCCTCAACATATATTCAATTATCTGGTTAGTTCTCTTTGTATGCCCATATGAATATGGGTGATATGTTGTACTGAAATTCAAATTAGTCCTAAATCCCTTAAACAACCCCTTCCAAAAGTTGGAAGTGAACTTGGCATCTCTATCTGACACTATTTCCTTAGGCGTACCATGTAGCCTAGCAATTTCCTTCATGTAAATCTCTGCTATGTTGGCTTCCTTGTGAGTCATTTTCACTGGAATAAAATGGGCAACCTTCGTAAGCTTGTCCACCACTACCATGATGGAATCATGTTGCCTTGTAGTTCTTGGCAACTTGGTGATAAAATCGATCGTAACTACTTCCCATTTCCATTTAGGAATGGGCAATGGTGGTAACAATCTCGCTAAATGTCTATGTTCAATATTCACTTTCTGACATTCCATGCACCTGGGTATGTAATCGGCCACATATTTCTTCATTGCAAGCCAAAAAGTATTGGCTTCTTACTGTTGCAATTGTCTTCTGGTATCCCAGATGACCAACATATGGTACATTGTGCATCTCCTTCAACACGAAAATTCTTAAATCGTGAGTGTTAGGAACATAAAATTTGTCCCTAATTAAGAAGATTCCATCCTCTTCCAACCCATAGTATTTAAACTTCAATGGTACACTTTCCTACTACCAACCTTATGTAACTTCTGCATAAAGTTGATATGATGCTACAACTTCCAAAATTTTACATTTTAAATTTGAACAATACATGCTAATGGCTACTGCATGCATTTCATGCACCCTCCTACTGAGAGCATCATCCACTTTATTATCCTTTCCCTTGATGTTCTTGATGTCAAAGTCGGATTCATTGAGAAATTCCAACCATCCAATCTTTATGGAATTTAGTGTTGGTTGCTCAAACAAGTGTTTCATACCGTTATGGTTTGTATTTAACTTGAACTTTATGCCCATGAGATAATTCCTCCACATTTTTAAGGCATGGACTATGGTTGCCAACTCTAATTCATGGTTAGCATAATTTCATTCATGCTCTTTAAGCTTCCTTGACTCATAACATATGACATGCCCATTCTAAGTAAGGACTCCCCCAATCCCTTCCTTGCATGCTTATGTTCACACAACAAAATATTCATATGGATCTGCAACCTTTAGAATAGGTGCACCAATCAATAATTGATTTAAGTGTTGGAAACTCTCCTCACACTTAGCGGTCCATTCAAACTTTGTTCCCTTATTCTACAACGAAGTGATTGGATTTGCAACCATGGAGAAACCTTCAATGAATATCCTATAATATCCAGCCAATTACATAAAGGATCTCACTTTTTAAACATTCTTTAGCACATGCCAACTTTTGATTGATTCAATATTTTCAGGGTCCACTACTATGCCCTCCTATGAGACGATGTGACCCAAATAATGGATTTTCCTTTGATGGAAAGTTCACTTGCTTAGCTTGGCATACAATTGGTTCTCTCTCAACACTTGTAGCACCATCCTCAAATGTTTCTCATGCTCCTCCTCTGTCTTGGAGTAGATAAGAATACCATCCAAGAAGACAATGACGAATTTGTCCAAGTAATCTCTAAACACTCCATTCATTAGACACATGAAAGTAGTTGGTGCATTTGTCAATCCAAATGGCACCACCACAAACTCATAATGGTTGTACCTTCTCTTGAATGTTTTCTTCATGGTGTCTTCATCTTTGATTCTCACTTGATGGTAATCTGACCTCAGGTCAATCTTGGAAAATATCTTCACTCCTTTCAATTGATCGAAAAGATTATCAATTCAATATAGAGAGTACATGTTCTTTATCGTAAGCTCATCTGAAGTCAATACACAACCTCAGAGTTCCTGTAATTTCCCCTTCCAATTGATCATGACGAAGGATGACTTAGTATCCTATAAGACTCTCATAGACTATAGTCAGCAGAAAAAGGGATTTACGAGGATTTATTTGGTGTCACTTTGGTGGAGGATGTTATATTCATAAAGTGACATTAAATAAAAATAAATTATTAATCACTTAAACATTAAAAATCAATTTTTAATGTTTAAGTAAGAATTAAAGGAGGAATAAGGGTGACGTTTGATTTGGTCAAGAAAGGGAAAGATCTAGAAGGCTCACAAGAAGAACAAAAGGAGGGGTAGCCCTTCACATTATCATTATGTCTTGATATCCTATTGATGTGCTCTTGGCGCCAAGGTTTTCGTTAGGGTTTTGGAAAAACCCTTCCACCATTTGATGTTTGGTTTTGGTAGTGAGATATGTATCCTAGCTAGAAAAATAGGAGGATCCAACCATGGTCTTCAATGGAGCTTCCTCTTGGGATTCGTCTACAATTTATTATCACAATGATTTGTCTTGGAGGGTTTGTGGATTTTCTAGAGGCCGATTTTCCTCCTTTTTGCAGATCTATGGACATTTGGAGGGTCGATTCCCTTCCTAGCAGAGTCATGAGACTTATTGTAGTAGGCTAAGAGGATTGTGGGGTTTAGGGAGGTTGTCCCACCCATTTCTCTGCAAATTTGAGTTGGTAAGGAGTCGTGGAGGTTATTGTGTAGATCTGAACCCTCAACATTTCAAATATGAGAGAATTAGAGGAGGTGTGGAGCCATTCTAAGGGTCGATCTTCCCATTTGACACCACAATGAAGGTTTGGGAGGTCCATGGGATTGGAGCAAACAGATTGGATCCTTTTGGAAGGGGTTGATCCCCACTCTTTGTATATTTGGGTGGTTGGTATGACCATGAGGACTTAGAAGGGTTCTTTGACAGAGCTGTGGGGTTTGCATAAGGTTTAATGAGGCTAGAAGAGCCATGGAACAACTGGAAACATCATTGGAGGATCATTTGGCATCATTACCAGGTTTTCTTGATTTGTTTTTTGTTTAGTGGACATTGCAGCTGCCTTGCCGCCATTAGATCTGTGTGTTTAAGAGGATTTTGTAGTTGTTATTACAACCATTACAGATCTTTGTATTGTCGTGGTTTGGGGTTTCAACCCATAATAAGATGCCATGGTTATCTTCTCTATTATTTTTAATGGATGAATGTAATATGTTTGACAATATTCCTATATTTGAAAATTATGAAAAATGTTTGTAAGAAGTTACCAACATCCTTAATGCAAAGTGTTTGACAAAATTACACAAAAAGAAACAACAATTTTGGACAATAAACATAATATTCCATAATAGTCTAGTTGGGGATATTACAATCGTATGAGAGTTGGTGACCTTGCTAGCCTGTGACTTCATTGATGCCTAGAAGAAGAGGGCGTGGAGGATAGCCCTTTCCAGAGTCACTGGAAGGAGAAGTAGAAGTAAACCAACCCAATTCAAAGTAAGAAGGAATCATGGGGGACCATTGTGAGGTCAATACTTTACAACTATTGGAGGCCCTATTCAAGGGGCAACAACAATTGAGTAGTGAGTAGTGACAATTCATGCAATTCATTACCAGCACCCATGGAGGTTCCAATGGGATCCATTTAGAGGGCAGCCCCGAAGGAGGTAGGACTCATGCAGAGGGTATAAATACCCATACCCCAACTCATAGCGTGAGCATAAGGATTCTTAGGCCCCTATTACCACAGTTCCTTGAAAAGTAGCCTACAAGAACACAGGAGCAGCCAAATCAAGATATTGATGTTACCTCCACCTACTCGGAGTATCACGCATTAGAGGAAGATATATGGGAGGACTTTTCTTATCAGGACTTCTACAACCTCAAGCAAAGGAACAATCCTAAGGAGTGGAACATGTTGGGATTTTATTTCTCTGCAGTGAAAGTCTAGTCGAGGTGGATCGAATGACAGTCGAAGTACAAGGAATCGACAGCAAGTCGAAGGTCGAGGTGGTTCGACTGGGTAAAGTTAAAGTCCAAGGCATCGACAACAATTCAAAGAGGTCGAATGGCGGGCATATGGAAATTGACTGAAGACTGAATGAAGGTCAATTGGTAGTTGACTGGTATTCTGACTTGGTGGTCGACTGTAACAGAATCCTGAGATTCGTGGGATTTGTAGCCAATGTACTACGTGGATCTATAACCGTTTTTGGGAACCTTTTATTTAGGTTTTGGCCTACTGTAAATCCTATAAAGAAGGTGTGTTGTAATGATGTGAAAAGAGAAGCTAATGGCTAATGGCCAATAGATGATGAAATCATAGAGGTTGTTGGTCATGTAGATGTAAGTTGAATTAGCTACAGGGTTGTTCTTGTGTAAAGCAAGAAGGTATGATATCAATTGTGTCTTAGGTTTAGACTAAGGTTAGACATGTAACCTTTTATTCTGAGTGGATAAGACAACAAGAGAGTAGAACGCTCAAGGAATGTTGGTTTTCGCGGTTTGGGCTTCCAGGGTAAAATCTTTGTGTACTATGTGTTTACTTTGTCATTTACTTTCTTGATTAAATCTTTCTTCCTCTCTTTTGCTAGGTTTAGCATGGAAGTGTTCCTCATTTCCTAACATGGGGTATCAGAGCTTGGTTTAACAACCTTGGATATGAACTAAACCCTAGGTTTAGTAAGAGTCGTAAGTCATAAATATTTAAAGATTGTGTTAAAGAATGGCGAGCAACTTGAGATAGAGATCGAAAAAAATAAATGGCCAGAATTTTGAGCTTTGGAAGCTTAAAATTGAATATCTCCTTATAGATCGAGAACAATGGAAAACACTCTATCCAGGTACCATGCTGACATGTATGTCAATGGAATAATGGGAGAAACTCGAGAGAAGAGAAAGGAGCACGATTCGAATTTGTCTTATAGATTCGGTATTACTGAATGTCTCATGTGAAGATTTGGCCAAGAAACCGTGGGACAAGTTGGGGAGCTTGTACCAGTTGAAATTCCTGGTAAATAAGTTGTTTCTCAAAAAGAAACAGTATCTTCTGAGGATGAGTGAGGGCAGTGTTGACGATTAAAATCGCAACGATGAATTCTGCCCGCAAAGGATTGCTAAGCGCTATTATTTATTTATGATAATAATATTTAACTAGTAGGTGGGACCCCCTTGTAGACTAGAGGCGCAAAGATAGACATATTATGCTTATATGTTGTAGTTGTTATGATGTTTCCTACATAGTCCTATACATTTGATGATGCAGTCTTGGTTTCGTTTGATATGACAAATGGGTGGTTGATGCATTGTTGCTAAATGTTGTTGATATTTACATGTGATACAGGGCAGTTCTATGGATATGAGGATTATGTGGTTTTATAGGTGTAATGTTATGTTATAACATTGATTAATAATCCATATATGATTTATGTAAAAGATAATAAAATGGGACCTAGCTCAAAACAAAAGGGAAAAACAATGGATAAGTTCTAAATCTATGGCAAAAAAACTATATATAAACCTTGTGACAAATGTGAAATGGTGGACCTAGCTACTATACTATGTGTTTTGGTTAAAGGATTATCCAACTTTTATTAAAGAGTTATAAGGAGGAACATATGGTAATGTTAAGGTATGGTGGTGACATGTTTCGAGTGGTGCCCTATACAATAGATATGGCATCAAATCTTTACGATGGATATGGCATTGAAATTATGCATTAGTTATATGGTTGAATTTAATGGTTGATGGGTTGGCTAGTATGTAAAATTGAATAGGGCCAGGTGAGGAAGCGACGTGCATTTACTACATGTCACTCCAAACCTCCCTTGATCCCGTCACCCTAGCATAGTTTCATTTTTCTCTGTTGGTTGTGGAAGCTCTGCGATTTCAGGTTTTGGAAGGGGAAAACTCAAACCAGCTCGTCATTGAAGAGATTTTTTTTACAAATATGGTTCTTTGCTTTCGATCCATGATGGACTCTCTGTATTGAATCAAATGGTGGCTCAGGATTGCATGGCTTCTGTGTTTTCTTGAGTTTTCGACTGAGTGTCAATACTGTGTTATGGGTTCTTTGTGATTACTGTGAAATGTTGGTATTTTTTATAGAAATAATGAGTGTTATTGATTATAAAGTCTACCCATTGGTTATTGACTCAGTCAACTTGGATTTTTTATGATGATTCTCTGTGAGAAATGATAACAGTGGTGCAACGAGCTCTGATTTTTATTGTCGTGGGGTTTTACCACCAGTCTAGGTATCAGTTGTTGTCAACCCTTTTTCCTCTCGGTCGTTGTTGTGATTCTTTATCGAAGTTGCAATGCAACTATCGACAATGGTGTGGTTCTTTTGGCTAAACCCCAAGATATTTTTTGCATGGCTTGTTCTTTACTGTCATTTCTCTGAAAACATTCCATAGTCCAATCTTGTTTTTCCCAAAATTTTAAATAGAGACCTGTGTATGTATCGAATGGCTACGAGTGTGCTCTGGAATTCTTTTCATAAGAGTTTAAAATTTGCTCCTCTCATCTCTAAAGGTTGACTGTCATGTTGTGAATCCTCGCCTGTGAATTATTTATAGACCTCCTGGATCTTGGAAGAGACACGGTCTCTCGGTGTTTTTGAGGATTCTTCATTATTTAAATCAACCCACGTTTCCTATCTGCAATAAAGTTTAAGAGGCATTTGTGTGTGCCAGGGTTGTTGAGCTCGAATTGCCTTGTTTCTACTCAGGCATTCTCCTTATCCCTCTGTCAATATCTTGGGGTTATAAGTTGAAAGAACTATGGTGTTTCCAAAAGAGCACGACTCTCTGTTTTCCCAAGATTATACTTGTTTTCCTATGTTTGCTTCTCAGTGGTTATTTCTCTTAAGAAGTAAAAGGTTTTCAGTCTCTCCGTGTTTCGAAGATTAATCAGATTTCTAAAAGAACCCGACTTGGTTCTATTGAGCTTGACTTGCTTCTATTTTCCTTGGGCATATTTGGGGTTCAGTCAAGATTTTGGTTACCGGTTAAACAATTGTGGTATTCTTTTTAAGAGAACGTTGGCTCTCTGACTTCAAGACCATTTCTGGATCGAGTCTTTGTATTTCCTCTCTGTGATTAATTGTATGGGTTACCTACAGCCCGAGATATTTATGTTTGGTCAATTGTGGTCTTTCCACTCATACTCTGTTAAATCCCAACATGATCATGATTCCATTTAAAGTTTCGAAGGCACCTGTGTGAGCGATTGTTTCACCAAGCACGATCATGATTTTGTCAAGTTTAAAAGAGATACCTGTGTGTCGATCTGGTTTTATTCTCTTCATACATCTTATGGGAATCATTGTGCATATTATGATTGTTTTAAAAAGAAGTCTATACATATTAATGCACACAGATATCAAGCTCAGGGCTACATATTTTGGGTTGATTATTATTGTCGAATAAAGATTATGTCAATTACATTGTTGAAGACCTATGTGTATGATAGATTCATTAAACATGCTTTGGTTCTATCCAGATTTAAAAAGGGACCTGTGTGTGATCAAATTGGGCCTGATTTTTGTTTGATGACTGTTGATTGTTGATTGTTAATACTAGGTCTATTATTATTTGATTGCCAGAGATGGATATTGGATATACAAAATGGAATCATTGTGCATATTATGGTTGTTTTTAAAAGAAGAGATCAACATTAGAGCATGCAGTATTGTGGTTCGAATGGTTATATTGTTATTGTGGAATTGGAAATGTTTGCATAGCCATTATATAGAATACACAAATTGGTATAAATTGAAGAATTCTGGGAAATTAAATTGTTTATTGAAGACAACAAGCAATATGTATGCAATTGAGGAATAGTTAAATGTTTTGGTCTTGGAAGTGGATGTTTTTTGGATTGAAATTGAAACGGAGTTATGATGGTTGGTTGATTTAATTCATTTTATGAACAGTATCTGTATAATTCCCTCTCATTTTCTCACTTTTTCGCTCATTATAAATCCCCTCACGATCCCAAATTCATTTTGCACTCCCTGTTCACTAAAATAAAATTAAAACTTTGTATGACAATGATGAAAAATGACACAGAGATAGGTGGCAGCTGATATATTTTGGTATTGTTTGCACAATTAGTTATTTAATGAATTGTCAAGTAGTAATCATGTTCTTACTCCCTGTCATGATATCACTTTTTCGCTTATTACAATCCCCCCAGCTATCCCATGAACCCAATTCCCCCCCCTGCTCATTTGACAAATTATTAAATAAATTTTATGTATTGGATTGCATGGGTCTTATGTTAATTTTTGAGCCAAAATTTGTTTCATATTAAGAGAATGTCATGTATGGTTTGTTAAGAGCTAGTTGCTAATAATTGTTGCATACAGGATGAGCTTCTTCAGCAGAGGAAGTCATGGTCAAAACAATAGGGGTAGAGGAAACTAGAACAGAGGGCCTAGAAGGCCCATATTCTCAATACATTTCGATGTCGATCCTCAAGAGTTAAACCAGCTCTTTCAAGCTAGGTTTTTTAATTGGATTGGGCAAGGCATAGTCAAGCCTAAACCAGAGAGGCCTCCCTTCCAACCCCAAAATGTTCCTGGTATCCCCCTAGATCAGTGAGGCCTCCCTTCCAACCCCAAAATGTTCCCTGCATCCCTGTACCTCCCCATGTATCTTTTGATACCGGTTCCCGAATGATGGATGGTAGGAGATTGTTCACCCAGCAATATCCCACCATCGTAAGGCTGGCTTAAAACTTATCATTACCTCCTCCTCCTCCCTCCTCCACCTATAAACCCAAATGTTCAAATTTCCCCTGCACACTCACCTGTATAGTCCTCCCATGCAAGCAAACGACTCAAAATCGAGGCTCACCATGTGAATGACAAAGGTAAAGATGTTGTTCCTCCCTCCTCCCCTTCAAGTGACTTAGCCAAGTCAATGTCTTCCCGTATGCACTTGAGGGACAATTGCTCCCATGTCCTTAGTGAGATCAAGCCTCAAGGTTCCACCCAACCTAGGGTTGTTTCTGGGAAGTCCAAAGGGGACAACAGTGACAAAGGAAGAATTGTCTCTCAAAGTGGAAAATATGGATTTTGATTATGTTTTTATAATTGATTTACTGCGGACAGTGGACTCCAAAAAGTTTTGGACAACAAACTATTTTTGGGATATTGTGGATATTTACATGTTTTGGATATAATTAGAAATATTTCTGATATTTAAATTTCAAATTATGAAAATAATTATGGGATCCACAAGGAGGCATTTGTTTAATTGGTTTTCTAATTATGTTTATTTTTGTTAAGAAATAAAAGGGAGTCACAAGGGGTCCCACCTACTTAGTTATTATTTAATAAAAGACCTTTAATTATTATTAGTATTATTACTTCCCCTAAACTAAAGATTAGTTAAGTTTTAGTTAACTTAACTAAATGAGGTAGTTGAACTACTTCAACTAATTTGGAATGCATAAAAGCCAAATGAGAAGGAAGAACAATGGGAGAATAGAAGGAGAAAGCATACTAAGGTTTGCTCTTGAGTTTTATTGAGATAGTTCATTTTTCATTCATTCTTCAATTCATTAAAAGCCTAATTCTCTTTTTTACAGCAGGGTCCTATTGTAGACAACAAGGTTCAAAGTTGAACCATATCATTCAAATGTTTGTTTCAGAGGTGTTGATCTATCTTTGATAGTCTGTGTAGACTTGTTTGTTTATGAATTGAGTTGCATGACTGATAAAGGATATTGTGCAGAGTCAAGTGGGCAGCAGTCTGTGGCAAGCTGATCTAGATTTTAAAGTTCGGTTTTTACTTCTTGTCAGAGTCCTTTTGTATGGTTTTCATCGGGGATTTCTAAGTTTGACCTTGGTCCATGCCTCCCACAAGGATTTTTGTAAGAGAAGGATACTTTTGATTTCTTGGAATGAAATAAAGCGATTGTTATTCTGTCTCATTTTTGTTAATCTGTGACTTGGTATTTTTGCTTTTGATCTCCGCATTTAATTTCTACAATCTATTATATTCAGAAAATTACATTAAAAAGATACATTCTGAACCAATATTTTATTAAAAAAATTGGCCCACGCCCTTGTAATTAATACTTGTGGATTGGGAAATACATTTTGAGGCTATAAACATAGGGTAATATTCCCGACTATCTTACCTTAGCCAAGCAAGATTCAAAAATGCTTGAGTAAGATAAATCCATATCTTTTCCTCAACATTTATTTGGTGACCATACTGGGGACATCTTCCATATCTCTCTGGTTGATTGTATGCTTGATTACCATTGAATATATTTATTTATGTTTTTGATCCTTTGACTGTTTCTTTTCTTCATGACTATACCTATTGTAAGGAAGCCCAATATTGAGCCCGGTCTTAAAGATCAGACCAACATTGCTTTAGCCTTGTTTAATACCATCTTAGAGACTGCTAATACCCGGGTTGAGATTGAACGCTCGTGGGCAGTGATTGAACAAGGCATAAGTGTCCGAGATTATTGGGATGCTAGGAAAAGACAACCTAGGAATTAACCATAGTTTTTCTTTTTCCTATAGTTTTGATCTTCTTTTCATGTCCTTAAACCCACGCATCTCTAGGACAAGAAGAGGTTTATCACCTAAGATCAACCCTATTGATGAAATAGGAAGAAGAAACATTGTCTTGTCAGTCCAACAAAGTACTCTAAGGAGAACTTTGTCTGATTCAGTTAGTTCGTCTCTCTCCCCCTCTACCTATCATTCACAAGATGGAATCTAGTGGTGGCTCTGGTGGCACTTGAGGTGCTTCTTCATCTSAACCTTCTGCATCATCAGTGATTGGTAGCTTGTATAGTCATCAAGTCCCTGTCCAGTCTACTATAAACCCTGCCAAAGTCATAAAAAAGTATGGGCTTTTTCAGTTTGAAGAAGATGCTACAACTACTCTATGGCATGTGTCCTCCCCTCTTAACCTAGCACCTGCTACTCGTCCACTTCCTAAATTCAAAGAGCATCTCCCTAGGTTTTCTAATGCACACGGTCACTATGAATGAACACTTCATGGAATTTTCTAATGCTTGTCATAACATAGGAGCCAATGAAAATGACACTTGTATGTGCTTATTTGTTAATTCCCTTGAAGGGAAGGCATCAGTCGATTTCTTTGATATTCCTCCCAAGATTATTTCCACTTGGGAGGAGTTAGTCTATTGGTTCAAGTCTACCTATGGGCAGTCCAAAAGCCAATCTGAGCAGTTACGAAAGTACGATAACATTTTGTATAAAGACGGTGAAACTATCAAGTCGTTTAACTTGCATTTCACCAAATTATATAACCAAATTCCTGAACTCATTCGCCCTCATAACCAAGTTGCTTTCATGCATTATTATAATGCTCTACCTTCTCCCTATTGTCATAAGCTTGAGGAAAAGGCCATTGATAACCTTGGTTCCGCTTTGCATACTTGTTTAGAGTATGGAGAACAACTTGAAAGAACATGTCTTCCTAAGTTAGACTCAGTTAAACAAATGGACATGTCCCCCCTCTTACAGTTGTTTCTGGGAAGTCCAAAGGGGACAACAGTGACAAAGGAAGAATTGTCTCTCAAAGTGGCAAATATGGATTTTGATTATCTTTTTATAATTTCTTTATTGATGACAGTGGACTGCAAAAAGTTTTGGACAACAAACTATTTTTGGGATATTGTGGATATTTACATGTTTTGGATGTAATTTGAAATATTTCTGATATTTAAATTTCAAATTATGAAAATAATTATGGGAGCCACAAGGAGGCATGTGTTTAATTGGTTGTCTAATTATGTTTATTTTTGTTAATAAATAAAAGGGAGTCACAAGGGGTCCCACCTACTTAGTTATTATTTAATAAAAGACCCTTAATTATTATTAGTATTATTTCTTCCCCTAAACTAAAGATCAGTTAAGTTTTAGTTAACTTAACTAAATGAGGTAGTTGAACTACTTCAACTAATTTGGAATGCATAAAATCCAAATGAGAAGGAAGAACAAGTGGAGAATAGAAGGAGAAAGCATACTAAGGTTTGCTCTTGAGTTTTATTGAGATAGTTTAGTTTTCATTCATTCTTCAATTCATTAAAGGCCTAATTATCTTTTTGACAGGAGGGTCCTATTGTAGACAGCAAGGTTCAAAGTTGAACCATATCATTCAGACATTTGTTTCAAAGGTGTTGATCTATCTTTGATAGTCTGTGTAGACTTGTTTGTTTATGAATTGAGTTTCATGATTGATAAAGGATATTGTGCAGAGTCAAGTGGGCAGCAGTCTATGGCAAGTTGATCTAGATTTTAAAGTTCAGTTTTTACTTCTTGTCAGAGTCCTTCTGTATGGTTTTCATCGAGGATTTCTAAGTTTGACGTTAGTCCATGCCCCCCACAGGGATTTTTTTAAGAGAATGATACTTTTGATTTCTTGGAATGAAATAAAGCGATTGTTATTCTGTCTCATTTGTGTTAATCTGTGACTTGGTATTTTTGCTTTTGATCTCCATGTTTAATTTCTGCAATTTGTTATATTCATAAAATTACATAAAAATGTTACATTTTGAACCAATCTTTTATTAAAAAAATCATCCTGCTCCCTTGTAATTAATACTTGTGGATTGGGAAATACATTTTGAGGCTATAAACATAGGGTAATATTCTCGACTATCTTCCCTTAGCCAAGGAAGATTCGAAAATGCTTGAGTAAGATAAATCCATATATTTTCCTCAACATGCAGTTCGGTGACTGAACATTTAAATGTGTTTAATATCATTATAAGCCATTTATGTTTTCTGGATATTAAATTCATTGAGGAGGAGAAATGTATTATCCTATTATGTTATTTGCCAGACTCTTGGGATAGCTTAGTCATGGTTATAGGGAGTAATACAACCAAATTAGCGCTAGAAGATGTGGTTGCATCTCTACTGTCAGGAGAAATGAGAAGGAAGAACATGGAAGAATCGACCAAAGATTCTTTAGCGGTGAGAGGTCGATCGGTTGACAGAGATAAAGGGAAATTATCCGCTAGAAATTATAAGTCAAAGGGTAGATCTAAATCCCCTGTTCAGTCGATGAGAAGATAATGGAAATGTGGTAAAGCTAGGAATTACAAAAGGGACTGCAAGTCAAAGGCAATGGAAGTCAGTGCATGATCCGACAAGAAGCAGTCGACTGAGAGAAACATGACTCCAAATAAGGGAGGCGATGTGTACTTGGCATCGACCAGTACACTGTAAGATCAAGATGTTTGGTTAATCGACTCAGGAGCATCCTATCATATAACACCACATAGAGAATAGTTCCGCGAATATGAAAAATATAAAGGAGGAGACATGTACTTGGGGGATGACTCGACAACCAAAATCATCGAATGAGGAAGAGTTTGACTGATACTGCAAGATGGGAGGAGTAGAACACTTCCAAGTGTGCTACACATTCCGGGTTCGGTAAGAAACCTGATATCTTCTAGCAAGATGAGTGATGTAGGGGTGCACACTCTATTTCATAAGGATTCGTGCAAGATGGTCAAAGGTGCAATGGTCTTAATGAAAGGAGTTTAGATTTGAACCCTATACAAGTTACTATGGAGTGTCGACTCAACTTGATGCAACAACATTATTGTTCCTGAAGCCAACTTGACTTTGACTCGAATCGAATCAACTCGGGCTGAGTCAATTCAAATCGACTCGACAAGTCATTATAAATTTGACCCGACCATGCTATGGAACAAGATGATGGGACACATAGGAGAAAAAGGACTTCGGCTATGCATAACAAAGGTATGGTTGAATATTTTCCTGAATGTAATTTAGAAGTCGACTTTTGGGAACATTTTTTGTAACACCCTGTTTCCCCCAAATTTGTAATTAATCCTAATACATGAATTACCATGCTAAAGCATGATGAAAATGTGAATGTATGATGTGAAGGGACCTTATGAAGAAGGTCGATAAATGTAAATAACATTATGAATTTATATTACGGAACTGCTGAGGGGATGTTGAGAAAAAGAGACCACGATGGCGGTGGAAAGGTGAAGCGTTAACTCCTTGAGAGTCATCTGGTATTTGGACTCCAGGGAGAATAGCGGCTCAACATCTGAAAATTAATGGCTGTAATTTGGTAGAGGATGTGATGAGGGATGGGATGGTGAGCTTCCCATCCGTAGAAATCAAATCCGGGCGATGGAATGAAATGAAAACACCACGCTAACCAGCGAGAGGATAAAGGCGTATGCGGCGATTGAGAAAGGGGGGCGAGGAACTCTAGCGGTTCTATCTGCAGTGAGTGACCTTGAGAGAAGGAGGGATTACAACCTTCTCTCACAGGCCTTTGCTTGACAGAGGCAGCGAGGAGTCTCAGGACATCGTGGTCTCGGCTTCGAGGGGGTGTAGTGGTAAATCCATTAGGAGTCACCACGCCTACGGTTGGGTGGAAGCGAACACCCCTCTCGTGATTGCTTCCTTTGTTGAAGTTATTTTTTGATAAGTGTTTTGCCTATCTTTTGAAATTTATATCTTGTCACATGTTCATGGACTTGTGGAATTGTAAATGTTTTGTGTGAAAGGGTATGCATCCTGTAATTGTTAATATGGGTAGATGTTGAAAACTCATAGAACTTGTGAAATTATGAAATGTTCTGACATGAGAATGGCCGTGTAGTTATGATATGAATGAGTGATATATGCTTAACACGGAAACCGTGCTTGACTTACGTTGATAAATGAATCTAATGTTATTACCCGGTAGTTCTCGAGGCTGTCTCCAACTATGCACTTGGGAATGCCGATATCTTCCAATTTCCTCCTTACTGGAAAGGTTCACTAAGAACCCGAACAAGAACTCGAACGCACAGACCTTATCAACCCTGTACGAGGATGAACGATCCTATTAAGGTTCCAGATAGTAGTGTTGTGAGTGACAAATTAAATGGATGAGATCTATTCGGAGGATCCATAGTCATTCACGACCATTAGATTGTGAAAATGCCAGCGTTATACGCACACTTGCCCTCTATCGCCACGTGAACAAGAAATTGGGATAATAACTCAAGACCAAAGAGCGAATCTGAACATTTAGATCACCGGTCCGGTACATCCCGGCCGTTGGATGAAACTACGGGGGTTAAGTGCGAGGGGTAGGCATCGCGAAGTGATACGAAACCATCGAATCTGGAGTAGAAATCCCGTAAAGCATTGGATCGGGAAGAATTTCACGAACAACCGGAAGGGGCGTCTGAGGAGAGATCTGGTAGTCGAGATCTTAGGGTATAGTCAGAAACGGTAGATGGATCTTTGAAAGTTCGCGAATTTAAAACCCTAGTGTCTGAGAGAGAAAGAGTCTAGCAAGATTTGATCACCGGCGGAACCGTGTATCACAGAGGCATCGAGTTCCTGCTCGGGCTGGAGTGTAGGACCGTTGCAATAGGATGTCGTGATTCGCGAACTCCCGATAGGATCTGAGCACGTCAGCAATGAGGACCGCGTGGCGAGAGGATCCGGTGAGGAGTTGACACATGGGGATTTTGAATACATGAACTCTTGCCACCGGAATGATCAGCGATTCTGCGATAAGATCACGGTGATCATCGAGGGGCGGTGTAATGGAGATCAAAGGCACTATCGAGGAGTTCAGAGGACATGGAAGCAGCTACGCCAGCGGAAATGCATTGATCACGATTTCCGGCCGAGATCAACCATAGATCCATCGGCGGGGCGTGTGGCGAAGAATCAATCGGAGTTCGGCATACTCGGGGAATGGTATCGGGGATTTCAAAGGTTGTAGTACCACATTACAAAACCGCGATATGGAATTCCCGACACCATCATAAACCGTTGATCCAAGGCCGATAATGAACATCAGGAGAATCGGGAATGAAGGATATCAAACCTGAAACTATGTGTTTTGTGTCATGTAAATGCTCGAAACCTGATGGAAGGTTACCGTTTACCCATCATGTGGTAAGTGGTCACATGGACCATAGGTATAATAACCAAAGGGCTGCTTCGATGATTAAAAAGCAGCGTCGAGAGTCGAAGGACTTGACGCCATGACGATGGCGCCAAACCCGACAAAAATTAGGCTGGTCTTGTGAGCGTTATTAGTCGTATTATTCCGGGGACTGCTTCGGAAAGCCAATACGCTAAGGCACATGTCGAGGATCGGAGGATCGGGAGTTCTAAGTACATGTGCACCTCGGCACGGCAAACCCAAAGGCAAATGAGAAGGCTGTCGTATGGTCATATAAGGAACCCGGTGGAAATTGTGGATCAAAGGCTTAGCCAAGTGGGGGCTGATGCAACCAAGGAGTGATCGAGGAATCGAGGGTGGTGATTGAATTACCAAGACATAGAGTAAGGTGTCAAAACCCAGATGAAACCGATCCAGATATAGAACCGAGGATTATTTTCGCTAATCACGAGGTTTGTGGAGATTTCTCCGCGTGCCGGAGATTAGCAATTTTTTTTATTTATGATAGTGGGTGTTACAAAGTGGTATCAAGGCATGGTTACAACAGCTGCTTGGGCACCGAACGCAATGGCGTTAGAATGTGTTATCTAGAACTTTCTCTTTAGGGAGAAGGACTGCAAAATGAAACCATAATTTGGAAATTTCTATAGCCCTCTGTTAAAAAGGTAAACTACTCCAGGTAGAGTAAGTTGCAGTGATCATTATTACGGATGAATCTGAGTGCAAATGTGGAATAAATTATGCTACTCCAGAAACGCGAGCCGGACAGGGACATGAGCTGAGGTTGCGTTCCGATTTCACGTGAGTGGTTACCTACTAAAGGGTAGAGTCTTAGATTAAAGATGGCTAGTTAGGTGGATTAATACCCAAGGAAGGAGCCTTCATGATTTGAGCGAATCTGGTGTGGGGCCAATTGGGACCCTAGAAGTTATGACCCTTGTGTTATTAAGAGACTGAACCTTGAGCATATAATTCCTCATGATTTAGAGGACTAGTGAAAATATGTAGGGTTAGTTTTACCTAACCTATAATGGTTAGAATCGGCCATGAAGATAACACATTTAAAAGAATTCCTTTGGGACATTGCTAATTCCCAAGAGTGACCCTTGTTAGGTCATTTTAAAGAGAGGATATACCCATTATGAGTTGGGACTATGGAACAGTCCTGTAGAAACAGCAATCTCAGAGAATCTGTGGAGAAATCCTTGAGAAAATAATTTTGAATTGGATGGGATCTAGAGTTAAGATCCATTCAGAAAGAGCCGAAATTTTTCAAGCCGTTAGATATTGGAGAAGTAGTGCACTGTTTAGTTGCAAGGAGATATCGGATTTTCGCAAGACCGAAAGGCTTGGGAGAAACAGAAATTCAAGAAAGATCCACCTTATTAGATGATCAAGGCTTGTAGTGGACCATTGATACGTCCGAGGAAAAGAAATTTTGCAATTACGGAGATCAAAGGATTAGAGGTTCTCCATAATAGAAATCCCGAAGAGAGGAAATGTCGGTGAAATCTGAAATGCACTTATAATGCTTAGTTGGTTGGAGAGCGTTGAGCCAGATTGAACCCTATGAGTAATCGATTGGGGAAGAAAAGGCCAGAACAGCACCCTCATCACTCCTGCTTCAGGGGAGAGGGAATAATATGGTTAAAATATGCTAAGGGGAGAGGATGGGAGTTCGAAACCACAACACCCATGACCAAGAGCGGAATTTTAAAAGTGCTTGACAAACTTAGAATCAATGCAAAAATGTATTGGGTATATGAATGTGAGATAGGTAACACATTTTTTAAAACCCTTTGAAATGTTGAATTCGTTGAATATACATATATATATATATATATATATATATATATATATATATATATATATATATATATATATGGAGAATCTAACAATTTATTTTGGTTGATTGAAATGAATTCTGCGGGGAAAAAGCAGAGGGTCATGAATATGGCGGTAAGGTAAGCCCATAGGAAACACCAATTTCCTGCTGGGCCAAACTACAAGAATGGTATTTCCTTTTTAGGAAGTAATTTAATCATAAAAGTATGCACAATTCTAAGATTATTTAATGATGTAGTAAAGGTGCAATAAAATGTATATGCATGGAAGAGCTAACAAGTTGTTGGTCGATTGAAGTCAAAAGTGCAGGAAGCAAAAGGGATCTTGGATATGGAAGCATTGTAGAAACACCCTGTGAAGTCAATTTTTAGAATAGGCTCGTGGGAAGGAAGGAAGTCCCATAATTATGAATTTGGTTCTGTCTTGAATTAAATATGGCTCATCGTGAGATAAAGACAAATCTGTGTGTGACAGGTTTGCAAATACAATTTGAAAGTTAAATTAATAATGATGTCTGTGAATTTTGTATACCTATATATGTCACAGTGAGAAGAAAATACAGTATTCAGAGAAAGGAACAATTGAAGGGCATCCAAAGCGTGGTGATGAACATGACTACCTCTGAGCCATGAAACCATGGAGTAGGTGAGTAAAGCAGGAAATAAAATTGTGTTGAGGTACCTGGTAGGAGGAGGCTACTCAGTGACAAGTGAGGGGCCTTGGCCTCAAGTACATGTAAGACTCGATAGAGAGTCTGTAGAATTCTTCTGTCTTGAGAAAACAGGGGCAAGATGGATCATAGAGATTTTATGCAGTGAAGGGATGCTTGGAAGGAGCTTTGGGCACAGGAGGGTGAGTGAATGTAAGGAAGAGGAGACCTTAATTTTAGAAACTATTGGAATAATGCACAGGTGGGTAGTTTCTAGTCTTGAAGGAAGGAAAAGATGAAATTATGATAGTTTGTTGTGAGCTATTGAATTGGAATAATGCACAATGGGTGCGATCAAAGGAGGGGTGATGAGCATGGACAACTAAAATTGCAAAATCCACGAACTCCACAGATAAGTATTTTGCTAAGAATATGAAATTCTCTTTTTCTTTTGAAATTTGAACATCGGTAAGATGTTTTTGCACAAAATTATGAGTTAATGTGCTTGTTGTCCAAGATTATTGAAGGCAAGTGACGAATACTAAGAGTCTGAAAAATGAATACTTCTGAAGTGGTTGAATGATAAAGGCATGACATGTGTTTTGAGAAAAGAACAGGGCCGGTGTTCTACCGCTAGAGAGGGAATTTGTAACACCACGTTTCCCAAAATTTGTAATTAATCATAATACAGGAATTACTATGCTAAAAGCATGATGAAAATATGAATGTATGATGTGAAGGGACCTTATGAAGGTGATAAATGTAAAATAACATTATGAATTATATTACAGAAGGAATTTCTTGAGGGGATGTGCAGAGAAAAAGAGACCACGATGGCGGTGGAAGGCACACGAAAAGGTGGTAACTCCAACGAGGTAATACATTATTTGGACTCAGGGCTTGGCTGAAAATTAATAGGCACCATGGTAGGAAGTGGCTTGATGAGGGATGGGATGGTGAACACCCATCCGTAGAGTCCTCAATTTGTCAGTCTGCCAGAAATGTATACATAACCTAAAGAGGATAAAGTATGTGAGGCGATTAAGAAAAGAGGGAGCAAAGGGCTCCAGGTTCCTCAGAGTGATGGCAGAGAGGAGGGATTGCAACCTTAGCTCCACAGGCAGCAGCCCAGTGTGAGAAGGCAGGTCTGGACATAAATGAGATCTCAGGCCTGAAGTGCAGCTAGTGGTAAAATCCATTAGGAGTCCACTAAGCCTCTGGTTGGAATTGAAGCTTGAGCACCCCTCTCAGAGTTGCTTCCATTCTTGAAGTTATTTTTGATAAGTGTTTTGCCTATCGCATTTGAAATTTATATGTTGTCACATATGTTCATGGACTTGTGGAATTGTAAATGTTTCTGTGAAGGAATTGTCTATACAATAATTATTAATATGGAGTAGATGTTAGCTCATAGAACTTGTGAAATTGAAAATGATTTCAGCATGAGAATGAAAGCGTAGTGCTTGATATGAATGAATCGATATATGCTCAACACCGAGGAAACCGTGCTTGACTTACGTTGATAAATGAATCTAATCCTACCCAGCCGTCCTCTAGAAGTTGTCTTCCTTTATCTTCCCCCGGGAATGACCCGGTAAGGAAATCTCTGTGAAGAGATTTCCTCCTTGGAAAGGTTCATCAAGAGCCCCAGAACAAGGACTGAATGCACTTGAGCCTTATCAACTTGCACTAGGAGGAGCGATTCTATTAAGGTTCCAAGATAGTAGGTTTGTGAGATGAAATAAGTCGACAGATGAGATATCGTCGGAGGATCCATAATTTCTGACCATTAGATTAGCCGAAAATGCCAGGCGTTACATGCCTTGCCCTCTATCATCGTGAACATTGAGAAATTGGGATCGTAAACTCAAGACCCAAAAGAGCGAATCTAGACCATTAGATATAGGTCGATTACTACGTCGGTAGTTGGATGGAAAAGGCTGCCTTGAGGGTTAAGAATCACGAGGGAGGTAGGCATCACGAGGAAGTGTCTGAGCCATCGAATGCAGGTAAAATCACGGCAAAAATAAGATTTGGATCAAAATTCCGCAGTACAGAAGGGGGCGTCTGGGAGAAATGATACGAGCCGTCGGATCTTAGATCGCGATCGTATTGCCGATGAATCAGTTGCGTCGGAGTTAAACCCCTAGTGTCACGAGAGAAAGAGGTCTAGCGGTTGATCTGGCGGAGACCGTGTCGGCGTCACTGAAACATCGGGATTTGCCGCCAATTTAGGAGTGTAGGGCAGTTGCAATAGGATGTCCGCGATTCTGAACTCAGATAGGATCCCAGGCGTAAAGCAGCGAAGGACGTGGCGAAAGGATCGGAGAGTCGGAGTTGACACATCGAGTTGGGAGCCACATAGAACTCACCACCACCCGAATGTAGTCGCAATTTACCGATGAATGCGGGCAAGGTATCCCCGAGGACGGTGTATGGGAGATGAGCACCTCCGGAGTTTCGAGGACATGAGGCTTCATGAAATCATGATCCGAACAGCCAGGATCAACCGCAGATCTCGGCCGGGGGCAGCATTAAGCGAAGATCTGAGAAAGTCGGAGTTAAACGCCATCGAGGAATCGTATCCCGAGGGATTTAAGGACATGAAACGCCCACATTACAAAACGCGATATCTAATTCCAGGCCTATCATAAATTCGTTGATCGAGGTGGCGTGTCGAACATAGGAGAAATGCGAAGGAATGGGATATGAGCTACAGGTATATATGTGTTTGTGTTCACTTAAATGTCGAAACCCCGATGGAAGGTTATACTGTTGCAGTCATATGGTAAGTGGTCACATGGACCATGGTACAACCAAGGGGGCTAGCCAGTGTAAAGGCGTCGAGAATCGAGGAGGACTTGTCGCCATGACGTTGGCCAAACCCGACAAAATTAAAGGCTGTGGTCTTGTGAGCGTTGTGGTCATATTAGTGACGGGACTTAGCTTGAAGTGACTCTGGCCTAGGGAGCACATCCCGGGGATCCCGGAGGATAGGGAGTTAGAGTACATTTACCCTGAAGCGCAACAAGAGCCAGAAACATAAATATGGTCATATAAGACCGATTAGGTGTGGATCAAAGGAAACAGCCTAGTGGAATTTGAGGCAATCAAGGATTGAATCGGCTGAGGCAACCAAGGAGTGAATCAGAGATCGGAGATCGGTGATTGTAGTTGCCAAGACATCGTGGGTGTCAAAACCCCGATAGAAGAAACCCCGAATCCCGATATAGAACCAGGGATTGGCATTTCGCAAATGCAGGTTTGTGGAGATTTCTCACGTATGGGAGATTAACCCAATTTTTTTTTTTATTATGATAGTGGGTGTGTTACATCTTTTATATGGAAAACAAAGTCAGATGAGGTTCCCATCTAGAGTGACAAGGGAAAATGGGATTCTAGAGTTGGTTCATAGTGATATGTTTGGCTTTGTTTTAGTACCTTCACTTGGTGGATCCCTGTAGTATGTCTCCTTCATAGATGATTTTTCCATACAGACATGGATATATTTCCTAAGGAAGAAATCATAGGTTTTCGAGAAATTCAAAGAGTTTAAATCTCTTGTAGAAAACCAGACATATAAGAAGATTAATGTGTTGAGAACTAACAACGGTAGTGAATTATGTGGAAACAAATTTGACCAGTTTTGCAAGCAGTGTGGCATAGCACACCAAAATACCACACCATATACCCCACAACAAAATGGAGTTATTAAGAGATTGAACATAACATTAATGGACAAGGAAAGGAGCATGCTCAGTGGTGTTGAGATCGCACAAGAATTCTGGGCAGAGGTAGTCGACATTGAAAAATACCTATTGAATATGTCTCATTCGTCCGCTCTAGTCAACACGACTCCACATGAGGTATGGTTAGGTAAAAATCCTTTGGTTTCACTTCTCAAAGTATTTGGTTGTGATGTATTTGTGCAGGTTCCCAAGGAAAAGAGGAGCAAGTTGAATAAGAAGGTAGTCAAGTGTATTTTCATTGGATACAAAGAAGGAAGGAAAGGATATAAGATCTGGGATCATGCATCAAGGAAAATAGTTTACAGTTGAGATGTGGTCTTCAAAGAAGTCGAAAGTAAGTTTGAGCCTCGAGAAATTGTTTAGACCAAGAATAATCCAGAGAAGGTGTGGTTTGAACTAAGGAACGAAGAGGATGATTTAGATGAGTCGAACGAATCAGAAGGAGAGGTGGAATAATTGACCCCAGTTATAAGGAGGTCAGAATGAGTAAGAAAACTAATCAAAAGTTATAGTCCATCTGACTTTCATTTCGTATTTGTGTTAACTTCCACCCATGATGAGCCCAAGTCAGTCGGGGAGGTAGTCAACTTAGCAAAGGGAAAACTCTAGAAGGACGCCATGGTCGTAGAGATGGAATCCTTGCACAAGAATGAGACATGGGACTTAGTCAAATAACCTAGTGGAAGAAAGTTTGTTCGTAGAAAATGGGTATTCAAGAAGAAGATGAGCGTAGTGTTGACGATTAAAATCACAATGATGAATTCCGCTCGCAAAGGATTGCTAAATAGCTATTATTTAATTATGATAATAATATAATACTAGTAGGTGGGACCCCCTAATAGACTAGAGAAGCAAGGATAGACATGTTGTTGTTATGATGTTGTGTACACAGTCCTACATTTCATTTCGCATTTGTGTTAACTTCCACCCACGATGAGCCCAAGTCGATCGGGGAGGTAGTCGACTTAGCAGAGGGAAAACTCTAGAAGGATGCCATGGTCGAAGAGATGGAATCCTTGCACAAGAATGAGACATGGGACTTAGTAAAATTACCTAGTGGAAGAAAGTTTGTCGATAGAAAATGGGTATTCAAGAAGAAGATGAGTGTAGTGTTGATGATTAAAATCGCAACGATGAATTCCGCCTACAAAGGATTGTTAAATCGCTATTATTTAATTATGATAATAAAATAATACTAGTAGGTGGGACCCCCTGGTAGACTAGAGAAGCAAGGATAGACATGTTGTTGTTGTTATGATGTTGCCTACACAGTCCTACATGTTTGATGATGCAGTCTTGGTATCATTTGATGTGATAATGAGTGGATAACACATTATTGTTGAATGTTGTTGGTATTTACTTGTGACACATAACAGTTTCCATGGGTATGAGGATCATGTTGTTTACAAGTGTTATGTTATAACCTTGTTTACTAATTCATATATTGATTACTTATCCACATATATGCAAGGAATAATTAAATGGGAGCTAGCTCAAAAAAAAAGGAAAAGAACTATGTATCAATCCTAAGGCCCTGATAAAAGACTACATCGAATGAAATAATTAATGGGTACAAGTGTTAGTACTAGCTATTATACTATGTGTCTGGTTAAAGGACTATGAAAATTTTATTAAAGTTGAATGGAGGCACATACAACAATGTTGATATGTGATTATTGTGTGGAGTTATGGCAAAGGTTAACGTAGAGATATGAGATATCTCGGGTGGCGCACTATGCAACATATATGATCTTACGATGGATATGGCATTGAATTATGCATTGGTTATATGGCTTGATTTTAATCGTGAATGTATTTTTAGTGGGTTGGCTCGTACATGGAATTGAATGGGGCCAGGTGAGGAAGCGACATGCATTTACTCCCTGTCACTCCAAACCTCCCTATCGCCCGTCACCCTAGCATTGTTGCATTGTTGCTTGTGAAGCTCCGCGTTTTCAGGATTGGCAAGGGAAAACTCGATCGGTTCACCATTGAAATGATTTTCTCACAGGTATGGATCTGAACTTTCCATCCATGATGGACTCTTTGTTTTATGAATCAAATGGTGGCTCAGTAATGTGTGGATTCTGTGCTTTCTTGAGTTTTTTACTATGTGAAAGTATTGGGTTATGGGTTCTATGTTAGTACTATGAAGTATTGGTATTTGTAAATAAATTAATGGATTCACATTGGTTATTATGGGTCAGCTTGGTTTTTATTTATTGTTCTTTATGGAATAATGGTGACAGTGGTGCAATGGAGCTATGAGTTTGATGGTTGAGGGTTTTTAACCACCAATCTGTGTATCCGTGTCTGTCAATTCGTTTCCCTCTCGGTCGTTGTTGTAATCTTTACCCAATTGTAGAGAAACTATCGACAGTTGGTGTGTTCTTTTATTTAAATGTCGAGTTGTTGTTGATGGCATGTTCCTTACTGTCTTTTTGTTGAAAGCTTTCCAAAGGTCCAGTCTTGGTTGTCCCCGAATGTTAATACAAGCCTGGATATGTATCGAATCGATACGAGTTGTGTCATGGGATTTTTCCACAAAGAGTTTCCTCACACGCTCCTCTCGTCTCTGTTAGTATGATGACTATGTGTTATGAAGCCTCACTATTGTTGCTGTCAAAAGTTATCAACATCCCGGGTGATTGTAAAGAGACCTTATCTCGTTGTGTTTTGAATACCCTCCATTGTTTAAGTTAACCTTCGTTCCTTCCTGCAAAGTATTAGAGGCACCTGTGTGCAACTGGTTGTTTAACTTGAATTGCCTTATTTTCACTCGAGCATTCACCCATGATTCTGTCAAAGGCCTGGAGTTATAAGATGAAGGAATGTAGGTTTAAAAAAAAAAAAAAAAAAACGTGGCTCTCTGTTTTCAGGATTACATTGTCGCATGTGGTTGATTATCGATGATAAATGGATACCAGGATATGAACACTATCTCTCTGTGTTTTAAAATAAGACAAAAAGGCTTTCATCACCTCTCTGCATTTAATTTTTAAAGAGCCTGACTTGGACTCTGACTTGTCTCTACCGCCTCATGCATCTCTTAGGGTTTGTCAAGTTTGGGTTATTAGTTTAATGAATGGTGGAAATGTTAAAGACAAGGGCTCCCTCCTCTTCGTCGAACCATTGTGTGTCCTCTCTGTGATGAATTTGTTCAATTAGAAAGAGAAGTAGAGTTATATACAGCCGAGAGTTATCCTTCTATTTGTTATGGTCTTGATTAATGTGCTTAATCCCAACATTATCTTGATTGCATTTAAAAATAAAAAGAGATGCATGTGTGTCAATCTAGTTCTATTCACTTCATGCATGATATGGTTAAATTGGAATCATCATGCAAACTGTCAATTGTTTTAAAAAAAAGAAGTTTATATATGTTGATACACACAAATATCAATCTAGGGGTTTATGTTTTGGGTTGACTGTTGTTGTCAATTCAAGATTGTATCGATTATATGATTGAAGGCCTTGTGTTATGATTGGTCCCTCACGCATACTCTTAAGTCTGTCTATGATTGAAAAGGCACCTGTGTATACTAAATCGGGCCTGATTGTTGGTTAGAGAACAATGATTGTTGATTGTTTATCATGGTGTATTATTGATTATCAAGGATAAATGTTGGGCATAATATAACACGAATTGTTGTGCATGTTTTGTTTATTTTAAAAGGAAGAGATCAACTTTAGTATATAAAATATTGTTGAATGGGAAATGTTACAATGCACAAACTGTTATAAATTAAGGAATTCTGGAAAATTTAATTATTGAGACAATAAGCAGTTTTGTATACATTTGAGGAACAGTGAATGTTTTGGTCTTGGAAGTGGATTTTTTTGGATTAAATTTGAAACAGGGTTATGATAGTTGATTTATTTAATTTATTTTATGAACAGTGTCCATCTAATTCCCTTTCATTTTCTCACTTTTTTTCTTATTACAAATCCCCTCACGATCCCAAATTCATTTTGCACGCCATGTTCATTAAAATTAAATTAAAGCTTTGTATTACAACGATTAAGAAATAACACAGAGATAGATGATAACTGATATGTTTTGGTTATTGTTTCACAGTCAATTGTTTAATGAATTGTTGAGTAGTAATCGTGTTCTTACTCCCTTTCATTTTCTCACTTTTTCGCTCAATACAATCCCCTCAGATATCCTTGAACCCTAATTCACCCCCTGCTCATTGACAATTATTAAATGAATTTTATGGATTGGATTTCATGGGTCTGATGTGATTGTTGAGCCAAACTTTGTTTCATATCAAGAGAATGTCATGTATGGTCTGTTTAAGAAGCTAGCTACTAATAATTGTTGTGTACATGATGAGCTTCTTCAATAGAGGAAGTCATGGCCGAAATAATAAGGGCACAGGGAATTGGAACGGAGGCCCTAGAAGGCCCAGGTTCTCAATACATTTCGATGCAGATCCTCAAGAGTTAAACCAGCTCTTCCAAGCTGGATTTTTCAATTGGATTGGACAAGGGGTAGTCCAAGCTAGAACAGAGAGGCATCCCTTCCAGCCCCAGCATGTCCCTAGTATCCTTGTACTCCCTCATGTTTCTTTGCAATCTAAAGTTCCCGAGAACGACAGATGGCAGGAGATTGTTCGCCCAGTAGTCACCCACCATCGTGGTTGGCCAAATTTGTCTTTACCTACTCCTCCTCCACATGTTAACCCAAATGTCCAAATTTCCCCTACACACTCACCTGTATTATCCTTCCACGCAATCAAAAGACTCAAAATCGAAGCTCACCATATGCATGATAAAGGAAAAGTTGTTTCTTTCCCCTCCTCTCCTTCAAGTGATTCATCAAAATCCGTATCATCTCATATGCACTTGAAAGATGATTCTTCCCATGTCATTAGTGAGATCAAGCCTCAACATTCTACACAGCCTAAGGCTAATTCAGGGAAGTCAAAAGGGGATAGCAGCAACAAAGGAAAAATTGTCTCACAAAATGGCAAATACGGTTTTTGATTATGTTTTATTATTGTTTTATTTAGGACAATGGAATGTTGAAGGCTTTGGACAACAATTATTTTTGGAGATTTTGGATATTATATGTTTGCATATAATTTGAAATATCATTGATATTTAAATTTTAAATTGTGGAATTGATTATGGGAGCCACAAGCAGGGATGTTTTGATTGATTGTCTAATTATGTTTAATTTTGTTAAGAAATTAAAGGGAGTCACAAGGGGTCCCACCTACTAGTTATTATTAAATAAAAGACCCTTTATTATTATTATTAATTCTTCCCCTAAACTAAAAGTTAGTTGATTTTTAGTTAACTTAACTAAATGAGGTAGTTGAACTACTTCAACTAATTTGGAATGCATAAAATCCAAATGAGAAGGAAGAACAAGGGGAGGATAGAAGGAGAAAACATACTAAGGTTTGCTCTTAAGTTTTATTGAGATAGTTTGGTTTTCATTCATTCTTCAAATCATCAAAGGCCTAATTCTCTTTTATGACAACGGGTTACTATTGTAGACAACAAGGTTCAAAGATTAATCATATCATTTAGACGCTTGTTTTCGGAGGTGTTGATCTATCTTTGATAGTCTGTGTAGACTTGTCTATTTATGAATTAAATTTCATGACTGATAAAGGATATTGTGCAGAGTCAAGTGGGCAACAGTATGTGGCAAGTTGATCCATATTTTAAAGTTCAGTTTTTACTTCTTGTCAGAGTCCTTTTGTATGGTTTTCATCGGGGATATCTAAGTTTGACCTTGGTCCATGCCCCCCACGGGGATTTTGTAAAGAGAACAATTCTTTTGATTTATTGAAATGAAATAAAGTGATTCCTATTCTGTCTCATCTGTGTTCATATGTGACTTCGTATTTTTTCTTTTGATCTCCACATTTTCTTTTGCAATCTGATATATTCAGAAAAATGTATAAAAATGTTATATTTTTGCAACAATCTTTTATTCAAAAAATCATCCTAAGCCCTTGTAATTAATACTTGTGGATTGGGAAACACTTTTTGAGGCTATAAACATAGGGTAACATTCCCGACTATCTTTCCTTAGCCAAACAAGATCCGAAAATTCTTGAGTAAGATAATTTCATATCTTTTCCTCAACACGAAGTAGGTCAACTCGAGAAATTCAAAGCTTAATTGGTAGCGAAAGGATATTCCCAAGTTGGAGGAGTCGACTTCCATGAGATTTTTTCCCCTATCACAAAATTAACTTCCATTAGAGTATTAATGTCTATGGTTGCAACATTTGATCTAGAAATAGAACATATGGATTCGAAGACCTGGAAGAGGAAATCTACATGAAACAACCTCAAGGATTTGTCTTAAAAGACAAGAAAGATTTGGTGTGCAAATTGAAAAATCCCTTTATGGTCTAAAGTAATCACCAAGGATGTGGTGCCAAAAGTTTGACACATACATCCTTAATTTAGGGTTTGTGAGAAGGAAAGTTGATCACTGCATATATTCTGAAGAAGTAGGTGGGTGCTTCATATATGTAGCATTGTATGTTGACGAAATGTTTCTGATTGGAAACAACATGAATACAATAAAGGAGGTGAAGAAACAACTATCCTCCAAGTTCGACATGAAGGATCTCGGTGCAACGAAATTCATTCTGGGAATGGAGATTAATAGAGATTGAGCAGCGCCCATAGGGGTGTAGACCGATTGGCATGTGCCGTGTAAATGGAAGGAAATTTGTAAAGGAGGTCTCAAGTTCGATTCTCACTCTGATTTACTTGTGCTCCATGGTTGCGGGTTGTGTGGCGCACCTGGGGTTATAGTGGTAGAGGACGGGTATCGACCCCGTGTCACGCGAGTATGAGAACAACGAGTTGTCGATTCCCCCAATACAGAGAGAGAGAGAGATCATGCAACTAGAAATATTTGGTTGAACCAGACAAAGTATATTGAAACAATCTTGAAATGTTTCAACATGCAGGATTGCAAACCCGTGAAGGTGTCAATTCTTGTGGGAGCAAGGCTAACTGTTGAACAGTGTCCAAGGACATAGGATGAAATAGAGTGCATGGCATGTGTTCCCTATGCAAGTGTTGTTGGTAGTGTAATGTATGCAATGGTCTTCACTCGACTAGCATTGCCCGTGCAATGGGAGTGTTGAGTAGCTACATGTCGACACCTAGGAAGGAGCATTGGACAACTGTCAAGAGAGTTGTCAAGAGAGTATTCAGGTATTTGTGTGGCACAAAAGATTATGGTATATGCTACCAAGGAAAACCTGGAGGTGACAGTGAATTAAATGTACATGGTTTTGTCGATGCCGACCGGGCTGGAGATCTGGATCGATGGAGGTCTACCAGTGGATATGTGTTCAAAATGTTCGGTGGACTAATCAGTTGGATGAGTAAGAAACAAACGATCATAGCCTTGTCAAAAACAAGATTTGAATACATGGCAACCACTCATGGAAGAAAAGAAGTAGTATGGTTGCAAAGGCTGTGTTCAGGAATCGGGTTTGAGTAGAGAGCTATGAAGATAGTTTTCGACAGTCAAAGAACAATATTTCTAGTAAAGAACCCAACTTATCATTCTAAGACTAAGCACATTGATGTATAATACCATTTAATGAGAGATGTGGTGGAAAACAACAAGATGTTGCTGGAGAAAGTAGACACGTTGGAAAACACAACAGAATCTTTGACCAAGTCTGTGAGTGTTATGAAGTTCTCTTGGTGCAGAGAGGCAATGGGCATTGTTGCCCTAGGTTTGTGAACGAGAGTTCAGAGGTCTTCTGAGTTCAAAAAAGAAAACAACAAGTGGGAGAATGTTGGGTTGTTATATTATTTGCAGTGAAATTATAGTCAAGGTGGATCGACTGACAGTCGAAGTCAAAGGAATAGACAGAAGGTCGAAGGATGAGGTCATTCGATCGGGTAAATTCAAAATCGAAGACATTGAAAACAAGTTGAAGAGGTCAACTAACAAGAGTTAGACAAGAGGGTGTGTGGCAACCGACTGAAGACCAAATGAAGGTCAACTGGTAATCCAACTTGGTATTTGACTGTAACAGAATCCTAAGATTTGTAGCCAATCATTTGTGTGGATCTGTAACCATTTTTGGGCACCTTTTTTTTAGGGTTTTGCCTATTGGAAAGCCTATAAAAAAGGTGTGTTGTAATGCTGTAAAAAGAGAAGCTAATGTCTAATGGCCAATAGATGATGAAATCGTAGAGGTTGTTGGTCATGTAGATGTAAGTCGAATTGGCTACATGGTTGTTCTTGTGTAAAGAAGGAAGGTATTATGTTGATTGTGACTTGGGTGTGGACCAAGGTTAGACATGTAAACTTTTATTCTAAATGAATAAGACAACAAGAGAGTAGAACGCTCAAGGAATGTTGGTTTTCCCGGTTTGGGTTTCCAGGGTAAAATCTCTGTGTACTGTGTGTTTGCTTTGTCGTTTACTTTCTTGATTAAATATTTCTTCCTCTCTTCTGTTGGGTTTAGCGTGGAAGTGTTCCTCATTTCCTAATAGAACAGAGTAGAACAGAACCAAAAAAACTTTGATTGCATGCACAAGGTGGGTAGGTTAACTATCCCATATTTTGACGAATCTGCCAAGAGCACAGCCAGTGTGTGGGTGCAGAAGTTGGACACTTGCTTCCAACTTAACCCAATGAATGAGGCAAAGGCAATCAAATTTTCCACCCTTCACTTGGAGGGAGAGGCTCAAGAGTGGTGGTACCATGGTCTAGTGACATTAGGGCATGCCAACATCACTTCATATGTGGACTTTACTCAAAGTCTGATCGAGAGGTTTGACAAAAAGGATCCTGAGATACACTTCAGGGAGTTGACACAATTGAGACAAACAGGTACACTAGATGCGTACATCACAGATTTCCAGAGGGTGGCAATCATGGTTATGGAAACTTCTAAGCAACGGTTGGTGATGTTATTCACATAGGGTCTAGTTGAGCCCTTGAGAGGATGGGTAAAGGCCTTTAGGCCAAACACATTGCATGATGACATCATGAGGACTTGAGATATGAGGGACACGGTCTCTGAGAAGGTACCGACAAAACCCTTCATTCCTCTTGGGGGTAAGGAGTGAAAATTTCCCCAGAATCCATGGACATGGAAGGACATGATGGATGAGGAAACTCGAAGAGAACTAAGGAGGAAGAAATTTTGCTTTAGCTGCAAAGAGCCATGGGATTCAAATCATTGATGCATGGGAAAGGGGAAAGTACACTACATAGAGGTACTTTCTAATGAGGAGGAGGATGGAAAGGACGAGGTAGTTCATGCAGAAGATAGCGGATAGAGCAGTGGTGAGGTAGAGCCATCACACCCTGAGGTTACAACATAGGAATAGTTGGAGGAAGGGGTCAAAAAAGTGACGTTTGACACACTTTCAGGAGTTCCCAAGTATTACACCTTCAACATCAAAGGAATTTTATAGGGGCAGAGAGTTACAACACTGATAGATGTTGGGGCCACCCACAACTTCATTGATGCAACACTTTTCACCAGGAGACACATCCCTATAGAGGATTTTGAGGGTTTCGATGTGGTAGTTGCAGATGGGTACAACATGGCATGTACTTAGAGAATCAAGGGATTAGTTGTGACATTGGGAAACTACAAGTTTGCCGATGAATTTTATGTTGTAGATATGGAAGACACTCATATGGTGTTAGGTGTCCAGTGGCTATATTCATTGGGAGATATCCACATGAACTATCAAGAGATGAGGATGGATTTCAGGGACAAGGAAGGTCAGATGGTTTTTTTGAGAGGTATGTCCACTGGAGTTCCCAAGATCATGTCAAACAAGCATATGGAGGCCATTTTTAGACATGGTGATGTGGCTTGCACAACAGAATGTTTGATCACCACACAGAACCCATCACAGGACCGTCAACATTATCATGCGGACATACAAGAGCTGATTGGGAAACACGACAACGTGTTCAGGCCACTACCAATAGGGAGACCGCTTGACATGGGATTTGAGCATGTCATTTAGTTAGAGGAGGATGTGAAGCCCATGATCACCACACCATACAGGCATCCGAATAAGTTTAAGGATGAGATAGAGAAGGCCATACAAGAATTATTGGAGATGAGACACATTAGGGCTAGCTATAGTCCATTCCCTTCTTCAGTGGTAATGGTGAATAAGAAGGATGGCACAATGAGGATGTGCATCGACTATAGGGCACTGAATAAGAAGACCATCAAGAACCGGTACTCGATACCCAAAATTAATGAATTGATTGATGAGTTGCATGGGGAAGTGTACTTCTTGAAGGTTGAACTTTGATTAGGGTACCATCGGATTCGAGTCATAGAGGAGCACATCCATAAGACAACATTCATATGTCACTACGGGCATTATGAGTTTCTAGTCATGCCCGTTGGGTTGACTAACGCTCCATCTACCTTCCAGTAATGTATGAACCATATCTTCAACAAGTAGTTGATGAAGTTCTTATTGTTATTCTTTGATGATCTACTGATCTACAATAGAACTTGGGAGGAACACTTAAGGCATGTCAATAAGATTCTCAGCATCATGGAGGAGCAGTCATTTTTTGCCAAAGAAGAAAAGTATGAGTTTGGGAAGATAGAGATTCTCTATCTAGGGCACGTGATTGGTGTTGAAGGGGTAAAAGTGCACTAGGAGAAGATCCAATCGATCTTAGATTGGCCCACAGCCAGATCACTTACAAATCTACGGGGGTTATTTGGTTTGTGCAACTACTATAGGTGCTTTGTGAAATGATTTTCACAACTTGTTGCACCATTAACTAACCTCACCAAAAAGGGAGCATTCAAATGGTCGAAGGAGGCTCAAGAAGCATTTGACAGGATGAAGAAGGTGAGGAGTACTTGACTAGTATTATCACTTCCATACTTCTCGTATCCATTTGTATTGGAGTATGACGCATTAGGATAAGGGATAGGAGTAGTATTGATGCATAATCGACACCCCATAGCTTTCGAGAGAAAAAAGTTGAGAGAGTTAGAGAGGATATATCTTGTCTATGATAAGGAGATGTTGGCCATCATGCATGCATTGGCCAAGTTTAGACAATACCTGGTTGGAGGATGCTTTGTGGTGAAGAACGACCACAACATCCTGAGATATTTTTTGGAGCAAAAGGATTTGAACGAGAGACAACAGAAGTGGGTAAGTAAGGTGCAGGTGTATGACTTCGACATCGAGTATGTAAAGGGCACAAAGAATGTAGTTGGTGACACACTTTCTAGGAGACCAACATCCTTTTCCATGACAGAGATCTCAGCAGACTGGAAGTCCATTTTCTTGGTGGAGTACACCAAGAATGCATTCACCTGTGAGTTGATGGAGGGTATTGTTAAGGATGACATGTACAAGGTAGTGGATGAAATCATTTACTATAAGGATATGATCTATCTTGTCCCTGAGTCCACACTCAAGGATAAGATTTTGAGGGTAGTACATGGTGCACCACTGACAAGGCACCTAGGGTATTTGAATACCTATAGGCAGGTGAGGGAAAAATTGTCTTAGAAGGGTCTTAAGGAGGATGTGCTTCTATATGTGAGGGAGTGCATGACTTGTCAACAGAAAAAGTCGAAGCTTACGCATCCTACAAGACTGCTTCAACAATTGTCGATCCCAATGCAAAAGTGGGAAAGCATTTCCATCGACTTCATTACAGGGTTGTCCAAGGTACATGGTAGGGACTATATCTACGTGGTAGTAGACAGGTTGACCAAATATGCACACTTCTTTCCCATTCCTTCAGACTACACCACACCACATGTAGCAAAAATATTTTTCAGGGAGGTGTTTAGACTACATGGTCTTCTGAGGAACATAGTCAGTGATCGAGATAACAGGTTTCTCAGCGCATTCTAGTAGGATATTTTCAGGTTATATGGGATGGAGTTGACACCTAGTACCAACTATCACCCCTAGATCGATGGATGGACCAAGATAGTAAACAAGTGGATTGAGGGGTACCTAAGGAACTATGTGTCATGGCAACAGAGGACGTGGATAAAGTGGTTGCATCTCAGGGAGAATTTCTACAACACCACTCATCACATGTCCATTGGGATGATCCCATTCAGGGCATTGTATGGCTACGATGCTTCATCATTTGTGTACTCGACGTTTGGGGAGAGTAGGGCCCCCAAGGCCTAATATTGGTTGAAGGAGAGTCAAGACATCTTGAGAGCCATGAAGGAGAATTTGCAGGTCGCTTAGAATCAATAGAAGATGTATGCAGACAGGCACAGGGTGGAGCATAACTTTGAGGTTGTGGACCTAGTGTTTCTCAGGTTATATCCTTACAAACAGTCTTCGCTAAATAAGAGTCATGCAAAAAATTTGAAGCCTCGCTTCTATGGACCCTACAAATTGAGCAGGAGAGTTGGAGAGGTGGCCTATGAGTTGGAGTTGCTAGATGATAGCAGGATCCACCACATCTTCCATGTATCTTGCCTCGAGAAGGTGTTGGTGCGAAGTTTGATTTGGGAAAGAAAGGGAAAGATCTAGAAGGCTTGAAGGAAGAATAAAAGGAGCGGTAGCCCTTCAATTTATCATTATGTCTTGATATTTTATTGATGTGCTCTTGGAGCCAAGGTTTTTGTTAGGGTTTTGGCAAAACCCTTCCACCATTTTATGTTTGGTTTCAGTAGTGATATATCTACCCTAGCTGGAAAAATACGAGGATCTAACCATGGTCTTCATTGGAGCCTCTTCTTGGGATTCATCTGCAAGTTATTAGCACAACAATTTGCCTTGGAGGGTTTGTGGATTTTCTAGAGGCTGATCTGCCTCCTTTTTGCAATTTTGTGGACATTTGGAGGGCCGATTCCCTTCCTAGCGGAGACGTGATACTTACTGTAGTAGGCCGAGAGGATTGTGGGCTTTAGGGAGGTTGTCCCACCCCTTTCTTTGTAGATCCAAGCTAGTAAGGGAGTCATGGAGGCTATTGTGTAGATTCGAACCCTCAACATCGTAGATTTGAGGGAATTAGAGGAGATATGGAGTCATTGTGAGTGTCGATCTTCCCAGTTGACAACACAATGAGGGTTTGGGAGGTTCGTGAGCTTGGAGAAGATAGATTGGAGCCTTTTGGAAGGGGTTGATCCCCACTATTTGAAAATTTGGGAATTTGGTAGGACCGTGAGGACTTTGAAGGGTTCTTTGACAGATCCATGGGGTTTGCAGGAGGTTTAGTGAGGCTAGAAGAGCCTTGGAACAACTGATGACATCATTAGAGGATCCTTTGGCATCATTACCAATTTTTCTTGATTTGTTTTTTGTTTAGTGAACATTGTCGTTGCCTTGCAACCATTGGTTCTGTGTGTTTAGGAGGATTTTGTTGTTGTTATTACAACCATTATAGATCTTTATATTGTTGTGATTTGGGGTTTAATGCCATAATAAGATGTCATGGTTGTCTTTATTTTTCTATGTGTAATGGATGCATGTAATATGTTTGACAATATTCCTATCTTTGAAACATATGCAAATTGTTTGTAAGAAGTTACCGACAACCTTAATGCAAAGTGTTTGACAATATTCTTATCTTTGAAACATATGCAAACTGTTTGTAAGAAGTTAACAACAACCTTAATGCAAGGTGTTTGACAAAATTACACAAAGACAAACAACAATTTTGGACTGTAAACATAATATTCCAACCTAGCCTAGTTGGGGACATTACAGTTCCATCCTTTTTCTTCACAAAGAGCACTCGGGCACCCCAAGGTGAGACACTTGGGTGTTTGTACCCCTTCTTAATCGATTCTTCTAGCTGCATCTGCAACTCTTTCAGATATGGTGTGCTCATTTTTTAGGGAGTTTTGGACACCAAGGCAACTCCAAGCATTAAGTCAATAGAGAAATCAATATCTCTTTTTCGTGGCAATCGTGGCAACTCCAAAAACACATCTTCATATTCCTTTAGTATTGGATAACCTTCGAGACTTGGCTCCCAATCCTTTGGTGGCTCTTCCTTATAGGCTGCATATATCTGGCACACTTTTCTAAAAAAAAAAACCAGATGCGATGTTGACATCTCTCTTATGGATATAGGTCTTGGAATACCTTGCATTGTCCTTTAATTCTCTTCCCCATCAAGGCACGTGAAAGCCTTGTTGTAGCAATCTTGGATAGCATGATGCTTGTCCAACCGATCCATACCAATTAAGAAATCACATGACCCAAGTGGTATGATGTTTAGTTCTACATTATTCCTAACTCCATTCATGCTTACTCGGCAATCCTTGACAAGTTCATTTGATTTTCCTCTTAGTTCAAGTGGCTAGTTGAACAAACTAAGACTTATCATGCTTACATCTCTTCATAAACCTTTCAACTATTTTTGGATCTATATAGCTATGACCAATGCCATAATCAATCAAAATAGCTATGGGATGATTATCATTTTTACCTTCTACCTCAATCATGTGGGAATGGTAGTCTGCTTGTCCATTATCTAAGGCTGCATAAATCCTTGGCATGCTCCTACCTACGTCATCCACTGTATCAACTTCCTAAATTTTGTGCATGGTCCTCATCCTATCTCCCTTGTGAAGAAAATCCTTATACAAGTGGTCTCCTTAACATCCTAGACACTTTATAGGATGTTGCCATGGCCTTTCCCTAAAGGAATTTGTCATTTTATGCTCACCATTTTTTCATTGACCTTGATGATATGCTTGAGAGTTATTCCTGACAAAAGGTGGCTTGAATCCTTTCTTTCTTTAAGCCATCTTGCCTCTCTTCTTATCATCCCAAGATTTTTGGAAAACTAGCCTTCCTTTGTTTTGCTCGTATAAATACTTGGCCTTCCTAATGGCTTCTTCTAAAGTTCTAGACTCATCAAATTGTATTTTTTCTTTGTAAAATAATGGCAAACCACTCAGGAAACTTTGAATTTTTACTTTCTCATCCCTTATAAAGTCCGCATACCTTAGAAGCTCCAAGAACTTCTTCTCATATTCATCCATCGTCATGCTTCCAAACTTGAGTTCAAAGAAATCTTGCATCTTCTCGTCATAATATTTCTCTAACAAGTATTATTGCTAGAAAAATCTCTTGAATTTCCCTCACTAGATGCTCTTCTCATCAATGTGCTTAACCTACTTGAGATGATCCCACCACATGGATGCTTTTCCATGAAGATGGTAGGTCACAATTTTTTCTTCTACATTTGTTGGGTAATCATGCAACTAAAAATATTTTATCATGCCCAACAACCAATATTCAACATCTGCTCCTGTCATATTATATCCATCAAATGATGGTGGCTTTATTTTCCTGAGCTCTCCTTGCAAAACATCTAACTCATGCCTCCTTCTTTGATTTCTAATAGGGAACACACCTGAGCTGCTCTCTAACCTTTAATGTGCATGTGTCTTCCGGTCAAGTGTCCTGGTGAATGATGATGATGTCTGCTAACACTCCTTGACTGCCTAGATACCCCATGGTTATCCCTCCTACCATGATATCTTACTTGCCTTGCAATGATTGCTTGTTTTGTACTAGAATCTTTGTTGACTTGTCTTTGCAACATATTCAGAATATGTAGTAGCTCCTCCTAAGCTCTCACCATCCTTTCATTATCTTATCTATAGCTTTGTACTTCCTTCTACAAGCTTCTCATAGTTTCAACCAACTCCGCTGGCTCCACTCTACTTCCATGCCCATTAGACTCGATCTATGCATTTCCCATGTTGACATGTAAACCTCTAACCTCCTTCTCATGGCTATAAGATCCCTAGGCATCATGCATATCTCTAGTCCTCATATATGAACCATATATGTTTTTCCCATACCTATATTTTGGCAAGAAATGTGCATGCAACAATTATTGTTAAAGTTAAGCATATGAAATTGTCATTAATTAAGCTACAATCCCTTCATTTCCTTGATGTTTTGAACAACATTGATAAACTAATCAAAACTTTGAGCTTTCAAACACATTTGCTTCTGAATTATCTTTCTGATGGCTATACCCATGCCTCAATATGATTTATGAGCTAAAACTTATGGCTTTTTGAAATCAACAATTTTACTCTTTTTTGCACCTATTTCACTGGTACCAAAAATCTCAAGGGTTGACTTTTGCCTGTTGTAGAAGAAAATCTGGCGAGAACCGAAATTTTTTTTATATCAAGCACTGATAGTTGTTGGGCCCACGATATGGTTAATCTAATGATGATAATTAGATCCTTTTTGGCCAAATGTGTATATGTATTTTCCTGTTTTGAAGAGTTTTGGAGGATTTTTGTGTTAAATCGTCATGGTTAATACCAGGTATGTATGATTTATGTTTTATGATGGTTTTGAGTATAATTCAACATGTTTTAATGATTTCAGGAAACTAATTTGTGTTTTGTGTGTCACAGGGCAAAATCGCAGGTCGTTTTTGCATCCGACACTCCGTCCAGTACTTCATCCGGCACTATTACAAACAACTAACTTAAATCTTAATTTGTGGGAGCATGAAGTGGAATATGAAAAATCTGGCACATCGGTTTTGTGCGTAATATGCCCAATTAGGTTCCTTAATGGTCGTTTCCTGAAATTCTGAATGGATTGAGAGGATTTCATGGTTTTCAATTCTGCATCCGGCACTCTGTCCTACACTAAAATCGTGGGCAAGTTGGTAGTTATCATATCGGCGGCCAGCGATGGATGAATCAGAGACATGGGTTTTCTTTTTGCTCATGGCCTCCAGCTACTGAGCTTCTAACAACTCAGATTGGGTTGTTATGCTGGGCATTTATTGGCTCGCCTTGTTTCTAGAAGCCACCGATGGTTAAGACACATTGGATCACCAGCAAGTCAGACAAAAGGTGTTAGAGATAAAAAGATAGTTCAACTTTGTTTTACCATTTTCAGACATATTTTGCTAAAACTGTGTAAAACTGCATTTTTCATTTTAATGTTGAATTCTTGTTGCTTGAGCTCGTGACTTATCGTTGAGGAGTAGCCATGACCTGTTAGGGGCCCACCAACAGTCTGGGTGAATATTTAGTTAGTTTGCTTGTGAATTGGAGTAGTGCAATCGTCATTTTGTTTATTTCTTGTACATGAGCTTTTATTGTGTTTATTTACTGTATAAATTGTTGTTCATAATTTAATTAGTTTAGTTCAGTTTTGCAAGTTATTATGGAGGCTAGTGTTAATATGCAATGATCTGTTAGTTGATAAGAAATGAACTTGCAAGTTCTTAGCTACTAACCCTGTGTATAATTAGATGATAGTTAGATTTTTCATATGTTGAAATAGAGTTTAAAAACAGAGTTAAAACATAGTAGTTAGTTTATGGTTTCTTTGACAAGCTTCGGTGGATGGATAGTTGTTAGTTTTAGTTTTCATTTTCAGTTTGCTGATCTAATTGTTGTTTAGTTTTGCATATCTACTTGTTAGTTAGTTTGCTTATTTAATTTCTTGTCATGTGCTGAAATAGAAATAGGAATTAATTTATCTTTTATGAGTATTTTCCATTTGCAATTTAATTTGTTAAAATAGAATTAGTTTAGTCTATTTCATGCAATTTCCTTTTCTAGATCTAGGTTGCAATTTTAATTTGAAGTTGATTATTGAGTTTAGTTTTCAGTTATGAATCTAAGTAGTATGAATTTGCTTAATTAGCATAGAAATCAATTGAATTAAATAGAATGGTGTTTTTGTATTGTTGATGATTAATGCATAGATTGAATAATCACATGGATATGCAGGGTAGTTGATGTTGCTTCTATCGTGGCTACGTTCTCATTGGATTGTCTAATTCACACTTTTCACTTTGCTATCGAAGTCAATATTGATTTTATACCTCTTGAGTTATCGTTAATTGTTAAATGCCATCGTGATATCATAAGACGCCAGAGACATAACCATCAACACTACATTTGAGTTTTCTTGCTTTTATAGATTAGAGGATAGTTTCCTTGCTTTTGTAGGTTAGAGAATAGTTCTCTTGCTTTGGTAGATTAAAGAATAGTTTCTTATCGTAGATTAAAGAGTAGATGTTGATTACCTTTATTGTAAGGATGCTTTGAATTTAGTAGATTAAGATTTCCTTTCGTAAATTGGAAGTAATTATGAAGTTTAATTTAAGAATAGAGTTCACTTGCTTATTAGTTTGATTATTTGCTTATTGATAAATTTGATTAGTTTACTTGCCATAGAAGTTATCATAGGTTAGTTAGTTGATTGCTTGCTTGTTTACTTGCTTTGATAAGGTAGTTGCTTGCTTGTTTACTTGCTTTTATAGGGTAGTTGCTTGCTTGTTTACCTATTTTAATAGGATAGTTGCTTATTGAATTTGAGTAGGTTAATTAAAGTAGTTTGTTGTTGTTATTGCTTATTAGGTAGATAGTTTGGTTTTGCTTATTGTCATGATTAAGTTAGTTTGCTTTAAGTAGGGTTTTTGTTTGCTTTCTTAGGACTATCCATCGATCCTTTGTTCAAAAGTTACTTAGGGTAAATAGTTTAAATTTCTTAATGGGGTTTGATCATTAGTAGTTTTTGCTTGAATAGATTAGCCCTTAGATAGCCAATTTCCTTAGTTAGACTATACTACCTCTAGCCTTTCTGCCTTGGCACATATAGTGCTACAACTCTAAGTTTACTTACCCCGGGTTGACAATTTAATTGAGGGTTTTTAGTGCATATAGAACACCCATCAATAGTATTTATGATTCTGAATACACAACTACTCTCATATTTAGGATCTCATACTCCATCCAACTTCTACATTAATCTATATTTTCCAATTTGTCCCTTTTTCATTTCCTCTAGACGAATTTTTGGCCAAAAATGGCTATCTCCCAAACGGAGCAAAACTAACAAAAATCCCCTCAAGACAAAGTTGTATGGATTGATGAGTAGATAAAAAGTTGAGTAAATAAATTTTATGGACATGTGATGTGGGGTCTCTTTTCCTATGAAGATTTCAAAAATCCCCTAAATGTGCTCATGAATAATGGATTTTGCTTTGCTTCAATATTTCCACTCCAACTCCCTTTGAATTTTGCTAGGAGCCCAAATGGGTATCTTCATGCATGCTTTTTGAGTTCTATAAATTTATCACCCTTATCTGGGCCCCGATTACCAAGCATGACCCAGATCTTTAAAAGTCGTTATCTCATGTTTTTTGGAAAATGGAAGCATAATTAGCCAGTGGCCCTCACTGACAATCTTGTAGTCCTCGTCATTGTGAACACACCCCTTAAATTTCATATAAAACTGAGTTTTTTCTTGTTATGGCCAAAACAAGTTTTTGGTTCCAAACATTTTTAGTAAATTATCAGTTTTCTCCTTCCCTTTCTTCATTCTCTTCTATTCTCTCTTTCTCTTCTTCTCTTATTTATTTTCTTTCTCGCTTTCTCTTCTTCTATCTTTTCTCTCCCTTTTCTTCTCTTCTCTTCTTCTCTTCTCTCTTATCTTTTCCTCTCGCCAATGTTTCGGCCCCAAAAGTACATTCTTTGTCAATGTATCAATGATGAAATGTCTTTTCCTCACCAACATATCGGTGACGAAATGTCTTTTCTTCAACGACATATTGCCGCAGGATCTTTCCTCATCGACATATTGGCACATGATTCACATTCCTCGTCAATACATGTCTTTATCTATGACTCGAAAATATATTTTTCCACTGATGACTTATCTTCTTTGCTTGTCGATGTATTGACAATTTATCTCTTTTTCTCGTCGATATTTCAGCGAGTTATCTATTTTTCTTGCTGATGTATCGGTGAGTTATTTGCTTTTCTCGCAAGTGTATCGACTAGTTATCATATTTTCTCACCGACATATATGATTTATTCTCTTTTCTCACCGACAACTAATCATTTTTCCTCGTCGATGTTTCGACCACTTATCTTCTTTCTTCGCCAACGTTTCAACGAAATATTCACTTTTCTCACTGGTGTTTTAGTGAAATATCCACTTTTCTTGCCAAAATGATTCCTTGTCGGTGGCCCAAAAAATCTTTTTTTGTCGGTGTTTCAATGCAAGATTGGATTTATTTGTCGACATTTCGGTCGAAGATTCACTTTCTTCGTCGCCATTTTGACCGAAGATTGTCTTTCTCTGTCAACGTATCGACGAAAAATTCACTTTTCACGCCAGTGTTTCAGGGACTCCAAAAGATATTTGTTGCTCACTGATACACACTGTATTCATGAAAGATTCACTTCTTTCTCTGACACACATTGTATCGACGATGACAAAACATTTCAACACCTAGCCGATTTTCATATTTTTTTGGGCTTGCAAACATCGCGAAAATGCCCTACTGAACTATCTGAGCTAAAAACAACCAACCAAAGGCCAAAACTACCATGATAAACAATTATTCACCATATAAAAATAAATCTTGAGGGGTTTTAACCCTGATTCCTCAAGCTAGGAGAATTCAGGTTTCACCCACAATCCACACAAACCAAAATTCGACCCTACTATAACAAACCCAAACATGCTAGTGTTATAACCTACATCTTTGATACCAAACTGTAGGGCCCCTGCTACTTAACCCATCGAATTTTTATGATACCCTTAAACTAAATGCATCTAAAAACATTCTAACACATGAATGCAACTAATTATACACATACACAACAACATCGATTCACTTTAAAATCATAGTAACATGCACAACAATAAAAACTCACAAATAAAAATGGTAAACATAGACAAAACACATATCTTTTAACAACAATTGTGCAATCGGATGCAAGGGATGGATGTTCCTTCCAACCATATATTTGTTGCTCCAAATCTCAGCAGCAAATCACCCTCGAGCTAGGGCTATTAATCGACAAAAGAGGGTGTCTCTCACAGTACAATTCACTCCCAAAACAAACTAGTTTTGCTACAACTATTCCAATCCACCAACTCTCTTCCCCTCAACTTGCACCACCCAAGGAATTAGAATCCCCCTTTCACTGCACACAATCCCTCAGTCTTTCCCACTTTCCTATAGGGCTCCAACACAGATTGGATGGGAATCTCTATTACTGGGGACTCCATAGATACTAGTTGCCCCAATACAACTAACAACAATAGCTCATTGTTCTAGGGAAAACACTCACACATAAATTATCTCCCTATAGTCTTGAAAACCTACTTCTGCATGCAACAAGAGCTCCAACAAGCTACTCACAACACCTACTATGGTTGCCTTCAAGCTCCAATGCTCTACACTCCCTTGTTGCTCCAAAAACTACATGCAAAAACTAACCATAATGCCCATTCAAATTTCCCTTTACCCATGCAAGTTGACTCTCACATTCCCCAAGGTTGATTGTACTCAGTCCCCATGCTCTCAGAACTATGGGATGTGACTTTTCCCACCAAACCCCTTACATGTGTTTTAATGATTGTGTTCTCATACACTCAAAAGGAAATTAGAAGGTTCACTTAAAATAATAATTTCAAGAAAGTGGGTTTGGATTAATACCCATGAATATTTCCCCTTTTGGACCCCTTTTTAGACTTTCTCCTATATTATGGAAACTTATCCCCCAATTACTCTGTCCATGTCCACCCATAGCTAACGTCGCATTTATTTTATTATTACAATATACAATGTTTACATATTACATATTCAACCTCGTGGCCTTATATCATATTTAATTACACAACGCTAAAATGAGGATGTTACATTTTGTGAACCATAACATGCTACATGGTTATCTTGCATGAGGACTCCACTAATTCCTTCAATGCAGGTGTCCATGCACCTGCAAAAATCTTCATCAAGATCTGTAATTTTTAGAAATAGAGTGTTTGTGAGAAGATTTTTCACTACCGAAATATTTTCTCACATCCCTGGGACCATTCAAAGTTCTTCTCTTTCTTCCATACGGAAGCTATGAGATAGGTAATTATGAAAAATCCCTTTATAAACCTTTGGTAAAAACAAACATGTCCCGTAAAACATCTCACATCTGTTACATTTCTTGGAGTGGACCAATTTAATATGGCATTGATATTTTTGGATCCACGGATATTCCTTCTTCCAAGATAATGTGACCCAAATATTGTATTTGCTTCTAACATAAGTCATATTCATTGAGTTTCAAGTACAAGTTGTGTTCTCTCAACACTTTCAAAACCATTTTCAAATGATCCTCATGCTCTTCGTTGTATTTAGAATAAATTAAAATATCATTAAAGAAAATAATTACAAACTTGTCCACATATTTACAAAATACACTATTCATAAGGTACATGAATGTAGTTGATGCATTTTTTAGACTGAATGGCACTACGAAAAATTCACAATGACCATACCTTGTTCGAAAGGTTGTCTTGTGGATGTATTCTTCCTTGATTTTGACTTGATGGTATCTTGATCTCAGATCAATTTTCTGAAATTCCTTAGCCCCTCTCACTTGGTAGAATAAATCATAAATTCAAGGCAATGGATACTTGTTCTTCACTATGACTTTGTTCAGTTTCCTGTAGTTAGTATATAACCTAAGAGTTACATCTTTCTTTTTGACAAACAATATGAGTGTGTCCCCATGGAGACACACTCGGTTGAATGCTTCCTTTATCCAACAACTCTTGTAATTACATTTTTCACTTAGTCATCTCTAGGGTACTCATCCTATAAGGAGTCTTAATTGACACTCACACAACTCTCCATACAAGGTCAATTAGGGAATCAATGTCCCTCTTTGGAGGATGTTTTGGTAATTAATACACAAATACATTATTGAACTTTTGCAATACAAGTTCAAGTTTTGGATCTTTTTCTTCTGTTGATTCTAATGTGTGAGTTGCATGCAATAGGTATATTTTTCTAAAACATTTATTTAGACACTAAAGGATAAAATGGTTAAGGTCCCATGCTAACTCCCCTAATTAGTGAACTATAATGTTAAATAAGGCCCCACTAAGTGGTAGAGTGCGAAATCAATAAATGTAAGTGACCTCATCAAAGAAGGTCCACAAGTTAGTGGTTGAGGCCACACTAATGGAGGTGCATTAGGTGGTTATGGTTTTGGTCAATTAGAAACTGTATATTGTAGTAGAAGTCATGTAATCAATGATCAAGTGAACGTTATTGTATTTGGCGCTGTGCTCGTGTTGGAGATTTCCCCCTCAAAAAGGAAAGTGAACATTGCATACAATGTCGAATATCAACAAGGGTTTGCTTATTGTTGTTTTTTCTCCATTCTAGTTTTGTTTATCTTCTTTTCGTAGTTAGATTTCCTTCTATCTTGCTTTATTTATTTTCTCTCCATAGCTTTATTTCGTCCATTTTGCTCTGAGTATTATGTTTTAGTTAATAATGAACACCACAAAATCTACCTAATAGAGATTACCCTTGGAATGCTTCTTACTATCCTTGAGTTTCCATCCTCATGCAATCAAAAACCTTGTTGTAGAAGTCATACTTATCTCAACATGCTTCCAACCAGTCCATTCCACTAAGGACATCATAGGAACCAAGGGACAAAATATTCAAGTTTGCCTATGAAAAGAGTCCATTTAATTCTAATGGAAAACTCTCCATCGTTTCATTAACCTTTCATTTGCCCCTAGTTGCTAGTTGGACTAGCCATAGCTTAATATGCTTGCCTTTTTTAAGAAACGAGTTTCGACAACTTTAGGGGTAACATAATTGTGACTAGATCTTGGATCAATTAAAATGGAAATGGTTTGCTTTACCACCTTTTCTTCTTTTTCTTTTTTCCAAGTAACATATCCCATCAAAATAAATTAAAAAACAATCCCTACCATGTATTGTTGTAATATAATAAATCCCACCTTACCTTTTATTCTTGTAATATAATAGATCCCATAACCTGGAAAACCCTCATATGCTTTCCCTTGATTTAAGGATGGTACCCATGGTAAACCCTAGRTTCATCGAAGCACAAAGCTAGGTTAACAACAAGGCTCAAATATGTCACAACAATATACTTGTTAAGAGATCAACATGTGACTTATAGGAATGAAACCTAGGTGGGGAGAATAACCCTGCTCCTCTCAACCACCCYGGCTAGAGACAATTAACAAATTGCTTTGCAATCCTACTTTTAACCACAATTGATCGATGATCTACTTGATGGTATTCCAATCCAACATAAATATCAAGAATGAATCATGCCACATCATTCACCATAGTAGCCTCTTAGATGTTGTGAACAACATTGGTTTTGTCTTCTTCACAAGGGTAGTTCTTGTATAAGTGGTCTTCTCTTCAACCCCGCATTGAAATAGTTGCCTTGGCCTCTTTCCTAAAAAATTAGTTGGATTTGTTATGCTTTGGTCTAGTTGAGTTAGCTAGAAGGTCCTTGGTTGGTTTCTAAAGTGAGGAGGCTTGAACCCTTTCTTCTTCTAGTCCAACTTCTCTCTCTTCTTATCTTTCCATGTTTTTTGGAAACTTGTCTTTCCTGTGTTATGATCACAACAATGCTCAACCTTTTTAATTGCCTTGTCAAGTGTCTAGGGTCCATCAAATGCAATCTTGTCCCTATAGGATTGAGGTAGCCCACATAAGAGGTATTGAATTTTCACCTTCTCATATTTGATATATTTGACATACCTTGGTAGTTCCAATAATTTGGTTATATATTCATCCATGGTCATTTTCCCTAACGAGTTTTTATTTATTTATTTTTAGTTTTTTCTAAAAGTATTTATTAAATTGTTTCCATACAATCTTCCTTTCATTGATCTTCTTTACTTGTCGGAGGTGGTCCCACAAAATGGAAGATTTGCCATTTAAATTGAATATGGCAACTTGGGCCTCCATATTTTTGCAATAGTTGTGATCTTGGAAATATTTTTCATCCCAAGCCAAGCCTCAACTTCTTGTCTATATTTAACCTCTCCATCAAATGTAGGTGGTTTTGCCTTTCAAAATTTTCCCTAAAAGCTCTCTCCGAGAGGCCTCTTCCTCCTATGACTAATAGGAGAAGAATTTTGGTTACTCAATGTGTTTTCAACTATATATGACCCACTAATAAAGGATTTGAATAGAGATGGTCCTTATGTCCTATACTAGGAGGTTCTTCTTGTACAATGGAACCCATGACATGAATGATCGTTTGAGCTACTCTTGTTCCCATCAATATTGGTAGAAAATTTTGTATTCTACAATTTTCTTTGTATGTCCATCAAACTTTCAAGCATGGTTGTGTGAAATTGGTTTTTTTCTTCTTGATCTTTGATTATCCTCTCATTTTTTTCTTTATAATTTTGAATTCCCACCCTCAAGCTCCACATTGTTTATGCAATATCCAGATGAATCTATTAGTTTTTATGTCCATTGGAATCAACTATCTCTATATTCCTTGTATGAAGTTTTTCACCTATGACACTTTCTTCATAATCATAAGGGTTTTGTGCATAATCCATGGTGATGATTTTCTTGGTCAATCCAAGACTAAAGGTATTTCCTTTTAACTATTATGACAATCCATAAGTGCTTATGTATAATATGAGCCTTTGGCCCCATTCCCTTCTACAAGAGCTTTCCAACGACAATGAATTTACTCAAAATGGATATCGAGGTTAGAAGTTAAGAGTCCCAAAATATCATTGTTTTCTCTACCTCTGGAAGTTCATTGTAACAACCTTAATACATAGATCCAATTGCAAGCATTGTGCGCAACAACAATTCTATTAGACAATAATGACAACAAAAATATCATCCTAGCAACTGTGTTATGATTTTCTAAATCGACTTGTAATCATATCACAATCCCTTCTCCCCATTTCCAGTATTAACTCCAGAATTTTGTTCATGAGGTTTTTGAATTCTCAGGGGACATTATAAGGTCAAGGGGGCGACATTCCCTTAATTTATTTCAGACAATTTCCATCGATTCCCCCATTGGTTTTCTCAATTTTTATTGACTCGTGTGGCTATGCATTCTTTATATTTCAAGTTCTATTTTCATTCAATTTTGTCTTTGTTACATGGGTCAATGACCACACATAACCCCAATAATTACATCCATAGGACCTCTAGTAATTGAAGTTTCAATAGAGAAGTTTGTCAAATTTTGAAGAAAAGTCCACGAGGCCTTCTCCCATTGGTGCTTGAAGAATCATAGGAGAAAGGATGAGTAACATTAGGGGTCTTCACAACATCTACCTCAATGTAGGAAGTCTGTCCTTAGGGTCTCAATGTGCTTAGAGCATTAGAACACCAAAGATTTGACCATGAAGTCGCCTCAAACTTAAGGCAAAAGATATTGATGCAAGAGCTTCGATCTCTAATGGTTAACCATGGGCCATAAAGCTAGTTTGAAATAAGTGCCCATTTGGCTAGTGCAAAATTCCCAAGCATCATGCTCGACCATCTTCAAATGTCAGTGATCAATGATTTTTGAAATGAGGCCATTATGTTGATTTGAAATAAAGCCATGAGGCCAATTCGAAATAAGGTTATTGACCAATTTGAAATAAGGCCATCGGATGAATGGGGATTCACTTCAAAATTTATAAGAAAGGGCCCCAGTGTAATAAGAATTTTGATATTTGCTTCCAAGTTGAGGTATGTCCTCCAACCATGTCAATAACAACCCACTTTAAACTTGAGCATGTTAAATTCCTCCATTATACTTTGCAACTTTCAAAAGGGACTAAGTCTTGTCAAAATTTTCAACTTGTTGGTCCATAACAACCCCAATGTTGTAACATAGCTCTGATACCATGCTGACATGTCCCCTTCCATGGATTACCAACCAAGGAATGAGGACACAACTCTTCCCCCCTCGATGGAATGCACATCCCAGGGAAACCCTTGAGGCATTGCCCCTCATTCTAAGAATGGTGCTCGGGATAAACCAATTGGTTGCATTTTTGACAACCTAACCTGAAGGGGACATCGGTGAGGCCTGATAATGTCCACAAAGACAACTAGCTCAAGACTTGACCCTGTGACCTCTTGCTTGTAATTTATAACATTCAACTACTCAAGTTAACCCACTGGACTAACAAGGACACAACTCAGTTTCAACAATGTACCACTTGAATTCATTAATGCATGGAACTAAATAAATGTAGTGGAATACACATTCATAAACTCACTAAAAACAATGATAATCCATACACATCTCGCAAATAAACAACAATAGAAATAAATCATAGATTATACATGCATAAATGTAATATTATCTTTTAACTAAAAGAAATCCAAGGAACTAGCTACGTATGAGAAATTTTTTGCCCAACCATAGGCTTCTAGAGTAGATGCCTCCTCCAAGCTAAGCTACAAGGCATAGTCAAATTGATGAGGAGATCATAGTGTGTTATATGCAAAACACAATAGAACTAAATGTGAAACTAATAATTAGCATACACATACAAAAGGAGAAACACAAGAGAAACACAACAAGTGGAAAAGATAAACTAGCGTCAACGTTTCTCACAATATTTATACAAATGATACATATTTATTGTACAATTGGTATGACAACCTCATAGATTATCTTTGTTCTCACAATAACATTTCATCAAAAGATAAAGTTGAGAGGAGATAAAATAGATCCCAATATACAAATATAAACTAACAACTATATCAAATAATTGTCTAAAAAACCACAAGATAACAATGAGACCCATTACATGTCTAATACCTTTTTTTTCTTTTTTCTTTTAGCGTAATGCATTTTTCAAGGAAATCCATTGAGACTTTCCTACATTCCAAGGATGGCATCCAAGGTAAACTGGATTATGAAAAAGCTTAAAGCTTTGCCCACAAGATAGTCATTAAAAGCTAAACATATCATTTGTGAGAATTGAACTTAGATAAGGAGGATACTCCTCCTCCTCTTAATTGCTCAAATTAAACCCAATTGACAATGTGCAATACCATTTTTATCTTTACACATCTAAAAAAAAAACCTTAAAAACATATAATCCCTAAGTTATACAATACAAATATTGCAACAAACAAGATGGAAAAATATTCCCTAGAAAAATCAACCATAACTAAACATGATCACATGAACATTCCTTCCACCTCCTAGTTTATTTAATCTTTACTTTACTTAACATCAATAACTATGAAGTCCCCTTTTCCTATAAGGGTCATGGTCATATTGACTTATATTGACAAACCATCGGAAATTTTGTTCCCCATTTTTCTAATGTGTTTAAAGGCCATGTCCCTATCAACAATGACATGGTTATCTATTTGACTATATCCAAGATATACAAAGAGATCTTTGCTTTTGTTAAAAAAACATATAATATCCTTTCACCTATAAGTGTAGAAATTATAATTTTGATTTAAAAATCTTAAAAAAATTATATTTTTATTAAAATAGTAAATGTGGACCTTGCCCCGAGAGAATCAAGAGAGCAGAACCCTTGATTAACAATAAGCAAATAAACTCACATGACAAATTAAGCTAACCCTCAAAACAATTATTAAAATAAAAATTTATCATTATAAGAATTATATTTTTAAATTTTAAATCTCTTTGAATTAACTAAAAAAACTTTAAAAAATCACTAAATCAAACAAAACATTATATTTATAAAGTTTTGTCAAATTTTAATATAACTTATTAAAAACAAACATTTTGAATATCTTTTATTAGATGTACATTTACACTTTAAAGTACAAATTTCTTTTATTTTCATCAAAACTTATTTTTTAATACAATTTTCTTATGTATTTATTATAGATTGTTTAGATATTTTTCTAAAAACCATAAAGTGATAGACAAAATAGCTTACTTATCATTTCATGGTTTCGGTTTTGAAACCTTATCTATTCGTTTAAGGTTTTAAGTTTTTTTTAAGTAAATGGTGTTTTTTTGGGTTGGTGAAACACTCTAAGGTTTAAAGTTTTTTTTTTTTAAGTAAATGTTGGTATTCGTGTAAGTTTTTTTTAATAAGTAAATGGTATTTTTTTTAGTTGGGTGAAACATTCTAAGGTATTAAGTTTTTTTTTAAGTAAATGGTGGTATTTGTTTAAGGTTTTAAGTTTTTTTTTAAGTAAATGGCAGTTTTTTTTAGGTTGGTGAAACACTCTAAGGTTTTAAGTTCTTTTTAGTAAATGGTGGTTTTTTTAGGTTGATGAAACTTATAGTGCTAATGATTCTTCTCCGTGCATTAACCTCATCATGATAAGAAAATGCTTATTTAAAATAATAAAAATGGTTATGTTTTCATGGTAGAACTACCTACATATAACTCTATGTTTTTGGCTTGGAAACATAAGTTGCCTCGCCTATTGCTTTATGGTTTGACGTTTCATGGTAGTGTGACCTACCCATCACTTTGGTTTTGAGCCTAGAGTTACAAATAATATCACAACCTATCAATGGTTCGAGTATGCAAAACAACTTTATGAGCAAGATCCTAAGGTGGACCCCCCTCCCTTGGTCAACACTACTACTAAGATCTTCACCGTGCAAGAAATTGAGGTGGGTATCAAAAAGTTGGGTGTTGGAAAAGCAAAAGATTTAGTTGAACTCCAAGCAGAATATCTAAAGTGGGGTTCAAAAACTCTTGCACCTCACATTATGAAAATTTTCAACAACATCATTCAACAAGGGGTTCCCTACAGATTGGACAACGAGCCTAGCAATACCGCTTTTCAAGAGTGGGGATGTCAACAATCCCTCCAACTATAGGACCATAATGATAAACCCCTTGTTTGCAAAGTTATTTGGAAGTATGCTAGAAAATAGAATCAACAAGTGGGCAGAAGAAGGGGATAAGCGTGCTAAAGGGCAAGCAGGTTTCAGACCTAAACACTCAACGATTGATCACGATATAACTCTAAGACACATCATTGAAAAAGTGTCAGAGAAAAAAGAGGAAGCCTTTTGTTGCTTTGTCAATTTCAAAAAAGCTTTTGACACGGTCCCTAGAGAAAAGCTTTGGCATAGAATGGAGGAACTTGGGGTTCCTATACATCTTAGAGCAGTCGTCCATAGGCTATATGAGGAGGTTAAAGTCAAAATCAGAACGTTAGCTGGTATCTCTGAAAGTTTTAGGAGCGATATCGGGGTCAAGCAAGGGCGCCCATTGTCCCCTACCCTTTTTGGTTTATATATAGACAAACTTGAAGAGTGGTTAAACTTACAGGAGGGTGATGGTGTTCTTTTGGGTGATTTTGTGATAAGGCTTCTTTTGTATGTAGATGACCTTATTCTAATTGCTAAATCTGCTCTTGGGTTGCAAGAACACTTAATTTCCCTTGAGTGCTTCTGTAATACAGTGGGGATGCAAGTCAATACTAGCAAGACGAAAGTGGTAATTTTTTCTAGCAAAAGAAAACATAAGCAACATAAGTTCTACTTTGAAGGCAACACTCTTGAAGAAGTGACAAATTACAAATACCTCGGAATTGACTTCAACAAAAATCTAAGTTGGGAAGGTTGCAGAAAGAAAATAACTTTGGGAGGTTGGAAAGCGTTCTATGCTTTTTAAAATAGGTGCAGAGAAGCAGAGCTATGGGATTGGAAGACCATGCAAACTCTCTTTGGGCTTTTAGTGATCCCGATGGTTCTATATGGTTGTGAAGTGTGGGCCAACAACACATCTGACTTACGTGGAAGCAAATTGAGAAGATTAAAAAACGCTTGATCACAAACAAGTTTAAAATTAAAAGTTCTATTCCTTATGATATCATGCTGAGTGAAATGGGGGCTGCTCCTATTGAAGCAATTGCTATGGTGCGTCTCATAAGATATCTAAAAAAAATTGAGCAAATGGAAGACAGACGGTGGCCTAAGGTCGTCTTCAATGACATATTGTGCAAACGAAAGAAGACGTGGATGCAACAAAATATTAAATGGCTTAATAAATGGGATATCCACTTGAACAGGTGCCCTGCGAACAATAAAGAGATAAAGACTTTTGTTATTGATAAGTTCCACAAGCGAACTTGGGATAAAGGGCTCGGGAGAAAGAAAGAGTATTATATTGAAGAGTTTAACCCCACATACAATCATCATCAAAAAGCGTACATAGGGGCCAATATATCTTGGAGAGCCAAAATGCTTATTGCCCAATTAAGAACCAATTCACATCAACTCCGTTGTGAAACTGGGCGTTGGAAAAGACCAAAAGAAGCTTGGGAAGAAAGGGTGTGTGTGTTTTGCACCTCCGGAAAAGTGGAAACAGAAAAACATTTCATTTTAGAGTGTGAAGCCTTCAAAGACATTAGGGACAACTATATAAGTATCTTGATAACTAGCTCTTGGAATAACTTATTTAGCGAGGGGACAGTGGAGAAATTGGGGGAGCTCATCATCAAGTTGAACAGGAAAAGGGTTGAACTGCAAAAATCAGTGTGTGAGGTGGTCTGTCCCATAGGCTATTGTTAGCCTCGTGGACGTTAAAATCATTTTCTTTCTTTCTTTCAAGTTACTGTACTTGTCACTTCATGGTAAACCATTTCAGGGTAGAGCAATCTATTTATTGCTTCATGGTAAACCATTTCAGGGTAGAGCAATCTATTTATTGCTTCATGGTTGGAATAAAAAGTTGCTCTACTTATCCCTTCATAGTTTTGAGAAATTTCTTAGTAGGGTGTATAATTTTTCCAATCTCTGAATCATAGACTAAAAACATAGAATAAAAATCTAGAAAAAAACAACTTTTTTTTGCTCATGATTCTCCTAATCATCTCACTTAGATCATGATTCCTCTCATAGTTCTATTATACTTAGATCATGATTCCTCTCATAATTCTATTATACTCCATAAAATTTGAAATTTTGGAAAGAATTTTAACCATTAATATAGTTTCATTAATCCAATATTCTTCTCATGATAGAACTTTGCTAATAATCACAGTTACACTATATTACATAAAATTTAAAATTTTGTTAACCATTCTAACCAATTAATCCAATATTCTTCTCATCATAAAACTTTGCTAATAATCATTAGCAACTTTAAATCAACTAGATTCTTTTTACAACTGAATAGATAAATGAAAACTTTATCACCTCAATTTAATCAAATTTTATTTCCAAATCCATTTTGGATATATCTTTTATCCAGCTGGAGCATCCATTTTGAATATCTGTTATCCATCTCAAGCACCCAAATGGTATATACATCTATGACAAACATCCAATGGTGTATTGAATGGGCTAATCTGCCAACTCCGCTCTTGAAACCACTTCATGCGTCATCTAATAACTGAATCGGCCACATCAGAAAATTGTCCACGTGGCTATCCAGAGCCCATAATTAAAAGCTCGTGAAGCTCCTCGTACCCTAATTCCAGAAGGCCGAAACAGCAAACTCCCTCTCATGTGTGTCACTTACTGTTGGCCCTTGGGTACTGCTCTTGTATTCGCTGTTCTTCTCGACGAGAGATCTCGCTACCTTTTCCTCCAACACTAACAGACTTTGGCGACATTTATTATCACCGACAAATTTGTCCCTCCGTTCGACTTTATGTATGCCAAATAGCCAAATTTAGGTGAAATTCCACCATTTTCCTTTTTTGTGGTCATGCCCAGTTGCGCTATATATATCAATCGTGGCCGAATTGGGGTGTCTGCTAGGGGGTCGGGACCAAATTGGGCCCCCCTGATTTCTATATTTTAGTTTCTCATCTCCATTGTTTGAAGTATTGTAATTGTAAGATATGATATCGAAGAGATTGGCTTCGGCCTTGTGGATCATGCAATATCCACTGAAGCCAATTTCAATTTCAAACTCAATGGCATTACAGCATCGCCACCCTCTGGGTGCTCGGTTTTTCTCAGTGGGTCTCTTCCATATTCAGTCCAAAGGACAGCACTATGGAAATGTCAATACCCAAATAGGCCATTGGGCTTGTTTGGGCCAGAGAAACAATAATAACAGGAACAATACATCCGTTAAAGCTATGGTTGATCAGTACGCCAGGGTTGGGCAATCGCTGAATGCAGTGGCATCTTATCTGCAAACTTCAAATGCGTCGGAAGACGCCGGCAAAGACGATCTGGGGAGGCTTGCTATTCGTGGAGTTCCGCTGGGCCGTCAAAGCAATCGCTTGCAATCTGAAAAGCTCGTTGTTGCTGTTGACATTGATGAAGGCATGGATTCTGCAAGTGTTTATTTTTCAAGATTTCTTAATTGCTTTTTAATTCAAATACGGAAAAGTTATGTTACGAGAAACTTGACCTGGAAACCCATTTCTCATTTCTTTGTCATTCCCATTCCCATTTTGACAATAGATTAGTATGCTGCTAATTTCCTTTGTCATTCCCATTCCCATTTTGACAATAGATTAGTATGCTGCTAATTTCTGGCCAGGAAACCCATTTCACATTCCATTGTCATTCCCATTCCCATCTTGACAATACACTAGTATATTTCTAATCAAATTTATATGCATACTAGAAGGCTGGGTTCATGTTTTTATGCTCCAAAATCCATTCCCGTTTCCATCTTGGCACTACATTAGTACACTACTAATCAAATTCATATGCATTTCCATCTTGGCACTACATTAGTACAGTACTAATCCGATTTATATGCATAAGAGAAAAGGGTGGGTCATTGTTTATCCCAAAACCATTTCCATTCCCTTCTTGACACTGCTCATCTTGACACTGCGCCAGGGTGGGTCATATTGTTTTTATCTCGAAACCCATTTCCAATCCCTTCCTGACACTGAGGCACCTGGGTAACCAGCCTCAGTGCTTGCTGGTTCTTTAGGATGGTAACTTGGTTACATGATGTGTCTTGAGCTTTTCTTTATCTCCAGAGTTGGGTCTTTTCAGCGGTCCATTCGCAGATTGCTGTTTCCCTCATTTCAAATGCAGAATTCCGCTGGGCCTCCCTGGACAATCTCTCACTCTGTCAGAGTACCATTACCCTCTTTCTTTCAAGGTCGAGTTAGGTTGGATTTACCTTGACAATCTATCAAATTGACCATACCATTACCCTCTTTCTTTCAAGGTAGAGTTAGGTTGGATTTACCTTGACAATCTATCAAATTGAGCATACCAACATTTGTACCCTATGCCTGGTGACTTTCCCGAGGTATTAATCAAAACAAGTAGTCTTTATTAGTTTCAACTTTCAGCACCATCAGTGATATTCCTTCTGCTTTTTTTTCTTCCTGTGTCTTACTCCCTTGGATAAAAAAATATGACAGGGTAAACTGAAAATGTTTCTTACAATATTTTTAGAAGAGCGTGTCTGGGATCAATACTCGGTTTTTCTTAATAATTGTGACTGAAACAACATTCCATTATTTTATTGTTTCATGTGTCAAGTTTTAAATCTCCTGCTTATATTGCCCTTAACTAATCAGGATTCAGAAAGATGAACATCTTCCTCATACGTAAATGATAAAAGATAAAAACTGCCCTCTTCTCCAATTCGATTTCTGGGCTGGATGCTTTTTTCTAGTCTTCAAATTCTGGTGTTAACATATTCCTTAGGCGTCTTTGGTGTGGGCTCAGATTCATGCCCCAATGGGCAGCTGCCTCCTTTAATGCTTGAAGACTGTTGTTGCTAGCATGCTTCAAAACTGCCTGGAGTCATCAAAAACTACGTCACCGTGTCTTTCTATGATTCATGCAGGTTATATTAGGCATTTTGTGGTTGGCTTCCATAACTCACAACACTGTGCTCTAACCATCTGAGAATGCTTTTTTCATGAACCTCGTGGACACCAAAAATATTCTTCAACATTGAGTTGCACTCTGTTCACAGGAGTCTTTATAGCACAACATGAATTTTAATTAATCACTTTCTCTTCTTTGATGCCCTAGCTATGCCCTAGCTTCCATGTTGCCCTTTCAGCTAATCATTGCTCTAAGAGTATCTTATCTCATCAGAAGCTTTTTCTTTCTTGGTGCAGATACCACTATGTTCTGATTTAGTGTCTCCATGAGTGTCATCTCTGCCATTCACATCACGTTCTTCAGTTTGCCACACCCACTTGGCACTGGCATAAAAACAGTCTGATGCCTGTGCAAGATTTCTTCCAGCACTATACAGGTGTTTGAACAGGTGACGCCACAACTTTGTTGGGTGCCTTTCTCTCACCATGCTTCTAGGTTGTCTTGAATTCCATGGAGATGATGAGATTGTCTTTCACATACGATTTTGTGTGTGCCCTCACTAGTTAAACTGTCTCGAATGTCAGGTCTGTTCAATTTTGTCTGCTGTTGGTATTGATGTCTCAGTCGTTGGTGCCAATTTTACCCTGTCTTAAGAAACCACTATTAGCTGCAATGACCATCAATTACGCTGCCGCCTCGCTGGAACACTCTGTGAATTATTCACAGGCTTCCTTTAGCAGTAACCTCTGAAATTTTTGTCTTTCCTTATTTTTTATCATGCCATCTATGAAATGCATGTCTATTGCTCTTCATGCTTTGAATTTGTCTTCTACAATAATCTGTCTCGTCGTAGGTTCAATTATGTGGCCATAATTTTCTTGCTTTTTCTTCTGTGGGCCTCTAACTTCTCACTTCTAGAAACTATAATTTTTTCTTCTCGTACTTTCTTGAACTTTTGATCACGGGCTTGGGAATTGCTATCACTATGATTATGATACCATGCAGGAAATTAGGGTGCACACATTTACATATACAATGGTGGAGAGAAAATAAAAAAGTCTTTATTATGAATGTTGCAGTAATACATCTCTTGCACACCATTACATCATGTCTCATTACAATTTCTAACATATTTTAGTGGTTAAGGTGTTAAATTTTGAGCTTGATTTCTTATGTGGATTATTCTTTTAAATTCTTCAACACTTTGATTCCAGTTTAGTACATTTCAACAATATAGATTCATAACTGAATAACAATAATCATGTAGATACGTAAGCATGCACATCAACAACACATATACCCTGGGGAAACCCTGTATAGGGAGAAAAGCCCCAACAAACGATATTCCTTTATTGCATTAATAATGTAAGATCACTTACAAATATCCACCATGAATACTCTGCTCTTAAAGAGGTTGCCAAGTTGACTCTGACCTGACAGAGAACTAAGAGACCTTGTTGATATAGATGTATCTGAGTTGCTTTCAAAGACTGAGATATATCAGCTCTGATATGGGCTGTTGAAGCTGCCTCTAATTGACTGATATGCGCCTCTGATATGATGCCTCTAAAGTACTGAAGTGCGCCTCTGATATGCTGCCTCTACAGCACTGTTATGCGCCTCAATATCTGTCTCTATATCATTGATATGCGCCTCTATATGCTGCCTCTACAGCACTGTTATGCGCCTCAATATGCAGCCTCTATATTCTGATATGCGCCTCTATTATGCTGCCTCTATATGCTGTTACTACAGCACTGTTATGCGCCTTTATATGCTGCCTCTATATGCTGATATGCACCTCTATATGCTGTCTCTATATCAGTGATATGCACCTCTGATATGCTGCCTCTTGTATCACTGATATGCGCCTCTAATATGCTGCCTCTATATGCTGATATGCACCTCTATATGCTGTCTCTATATCAGTGATATGTGCCTCTGATATGCTGCCTCTTGTATCACTGATATGCGCCTCTAATATGCTTCATCCTTAACCTGCATATGAACTGTGTAGAAGAGAGGGGTCGACCTCTGCTTATAAAGGAGTGAAGAGGAGAAGTAGATGGCTCGAATTAGGAACTTGTTTGCATGCTTAACATAACTCAGCTTCATACTTTAGTTCAAAAATAGAACTAGACTTGAGATTTCAGTTACAACTCACCCTTGACTTGTCATGCATGCGTACTAACTTAGCATGCACATGTCATGCATGTATGCAGTGCATGTCATGCATGCAACATGCAACATGGGACAACTTGACAACTTTGAATTTGACCTAGTCATGCAACTCTGACTTCTACAACTCGACTCTTTACAAGGCCATTCAAATTTCTCTTCATGGTGGATAATGTTACACCTGCCAACACACTAGATCAATAAATTTATATCATTTGCAATATTAGGAATATCGTTTGTTTCTAGCTCATAGGCATTTTATATTCAACCTAACTTTTGCTAGATGCCTTGACTTTAGCTCATGGCTTAGAAAGCTTGACTAGGCTCACAGAGGTTGTATGTTCCCCTTGACTTTTGCACTAGTCTGTCTATGCTCATAGAGGTTGTACATTTCCCCTGACTTTTGCACTAGGCTGTCTATGCTCACAGAGGTTGTACGTTCCCCTTGATTTTTGCATTAGACTTACATAGCATCTCGTTCGTCTTGACTTTTGGTTTGACTCACAGAGGTTGTACGTTCCCCGTGGCTTTTGTCAATACCTCACAAGACTGGTTGATTCTCCAAATCTTCCTGGCTAGCCTTAGGGGTGCCTATATGGCCTCTCATTGGAGAATGACTGTCGATGCTGCCAAATTTAACACTCCCTCTCAGTGAGGGAGTCATTCTCAGCCACACCGAGCTTGCCTCTCAGCTGCACAAATTGTCTCGAGGTCAGAGGCTTCGTCAGGATATCAACTACATGCTCACTTGTGGCTATGTACTGTAACTTTACATTTTTTCTTTGGACCAAGTCTCGGATGTAGTGGTACTTCATGTCAATATGTTTTACCTGTTGTGAAATACTGGGTTCTCTGTTAGTTTTATGCAACTTTGATTATCATAGTGAACCACCGTTGTCTCGAGCTTGTCACCAAACAACCCAGAAACCAATTTTCTGAGCCATACTGTTTCCTTGCTAGCATCACTTGCTGTAATGTACTCAGCCTTTGCTGTACTCTGTGCAATGGACCCATGTTTCCTGCTTGACCAAGAGATCATAGCGGATCCTAAATTGAAGCAGTATGCAGAAGTACTCTTCTGATCCATTGGGCTTCCTGCCCAGTCAACCTCTGCATACCCATGCAAAAATAAACCACTACTAGATGTATATCTCAGACCATAGGTAATGGTCCCTCTAAGATATCTCAAGATGTGCTTTGCTGCCACCCAGTGTCTTTGTCTCGGTTCAGTCATGAATTGACTCATTGCAATCATCGCATAACATATATCTGGCATGGTGTGGATCATGTACATCAATGATCCAATCAACTGCCTATACATGGTGGGATCCACCAAATCTGAACCTGAATCAGAATCATGCAACTTCCTTAGGTTGGTAACCATCGGAGTAGACATGGATTTGCAATCCATCATACCAAACCTCTTTAGTACATCCATTGTGTATTTTTGTTATGCCAAAAATATCTCTCCCTGTCTTTGCCACACTTCCAATCCTAGGAAGTAATGCATTAAGCCTAAGTCTTTCATCTTGAATTCTGAGATTAGCTCCCTCTTACACCAGGCTATTAGCCCTTCATCTCTTGTTAGAAAGAGATCATCAACATAGAAGATTAGTATAACAGGTTGGTTACCTCTTACCTTGAAGTACAGATTTGCATCACCATCACTTTTCTGAAAGCCCAGGCTTTTAAGAAAGCCATCAATCCTGTCATACCAAACTCTGGGATCCTGCTTCGGACCATACAAGGCCATCCTTAGCTTGCATACATGAGTGCCTTTGTTATGCAGTACAAAACCACCTGGTTGTTCCACAAAGACCTCATGTTCAGTCTTTCCATTCAAAAATGCTGTTTTTACACCATCTGATGTAGCTTCCAACCAAGAACTGAAGCTAATGCAATAATAGTTTGAATGGAGGTATACCTAGCTACGGGGGCAAAAGTCTCTTCGTAGTCAATTTCTTCTTTTTGAGTGAAGCCTCTGGCTACAAATCTTGCTTTGAACTTTTCCACACTCCCATCAGCTGCATGTTTGATCTTATAGATCCATTTGGAAGAGACCACTGATTTGTTCTTTGGCCTCGACACAATGTCCCAGACATTGTTCTTTAGAATTAACCTGTATTTCTCAAGCATGGCATCCTTCCATACTTGTAATTTATCTGCTTCTTCAAATGAAGAAGGTTTGGCATCACTGATGCTGCTCATCAGTGCAACATAGCCTCCAAACCTATGAGGCCTCTTACTTTCCCTTAAAGTTCCTTTGGGAGTAGCTATCTTTTCTGCTTCCTGCACTGTTTCTTTAAGCCACCTTGGCTTCCTTTTCGCTGGAGGTTCTTCGAGAGTTATTTTTAACTCTTCAGTAGGTTCTAGGGGCTCATTACTTGGCCCTTCATGAGGTACCTCCCTCTGATCATCTAACTCTTCATTTTTAGAAGAGGGTGAAGTTGGTTGAACTGCTTCTGATTCTTGCTGAAGCTCTCTGGATTTTTTGAATGCGGCTTCCTCATGGAAAGCCACATCTCTGCTTACCTCTATCTATCTTTGACCTGGTACATATATCCTGTAAGCCTTGGAGTTCTCACTGTACCCCACAAAAACCCCTTTCTTGCCTGAGGGTTCCATCTTTGTCTTTTTTTCCTTAGGGACATGAATATACACTGGACACCCAAATATCCTTAGATGCCCTACTTCAGGTTTGATCCCTGTGAAGAACTCTTCAGGAGTCTTGTCCTTCAAGATAGCATGTGGACACTTGTTCTAATTATACACGACATTGGAGGTAGCTTCTGCCCATAAAGAATTTGGCAGATTCTGGTCAAACATCATTGTTTTCGCTGCCTCACAAATTGTCCTGTTTTTCCGCTCAGCAACTCCATTTTGTTGAGGGTTATATGGCACGGTCAACTGTCTCTTGATTCCTGCTAACTTGCAGAAATCCTCAAACTCAAGAGATTCAAACTCTCCTCCATTGTCTGTTCTAAGGGTTCTGATGTGTTTCCCCGTCTACTTTTCAAT
>SNQJ01S0009707.1:118303-135403 GCA_010110895.2 Picea sitchensis
GATAATGTTACACGTGCCAACGCACTAGATCAATACATTTATATCATTTGCAATATTAGGAATATCGTTTGCTTCTAGCTCATAGGAATTTTATATTCAACCTAACTTTTGCTAGATGCCTTGACTTTTGCTCATGGCTCACAGCTTGACTAGGCTCACAGAGGTTGTACGTTCCCCCTGACTTTTTCACTAGTCTGTCTATGCTCACAGAGGTTGTACACTTTTGCACTAGATTGTCTATGCTCACAGAGGTTGTACGTTCCCCCTGACTTTTGCATTAGACTTACATAGCATCTCGTTCGTCCTGACTTTTGGTTTGACTCACAGAGGTTGTACGTCCCCCCTGGCTTTTGTCAATACCTCACAAGATTGGTTGATTCTCCAAATCTCCCTGGCTAGCCTCAGGGTGGCCCATATGGCTTCTCATTGGAGAATGACTGTCGATGCTGCCAAATTTAACATAAGGTGCCCCTAATTACGACATCTAACATTACATGATTCATGTCACTAACTTATAAAGTGATTATAATACAAATGTTTAAAATTCCTAACTTAATATTATTGGAGTGTTTTTTTTTAATGAGAACCCTTTTTTTAATGGACGTTAGACCCAAAAATAAGCTCAACACATCCTCACACACTTAAAGTGAAGAATAGGGTTTGGTGGTACCTTGCTAGCACCATACAATAATCTTCCCAAAGGCTATATCAACAATATTCAATATAATCAATAGCCACATCCGGTAAACACTATGCAAGGGAGGAACATGCCCGTTAGGATTTGAACTTGGGTCATTGTCACAACAACTACTCCAAGTTGTCGCTAGACCACAGCCTAATGGACATTGTTGGAGTTTTAGCAGTCCAGTGCCATTTCTATTCTCCCTCTTGTTGATCTCATCCTGACGCGTGGTTGGCTTGGTTTACATGCCTTCCACGATCACATGCAGCGCCTCCAACAACAACATTCCTAAGTTTTCAAAGGTTGAATCCCACACCATCAAACTGTTCTACCAGCTTAGAGAATCCACTGCAACTTACTGTGTCCATTTTTCTCACCTTCAACTTGGAGAATGTTCTGGATTGTTGAAATTCAAATTCGTTCTAGTTTCTAGGAAATTAAACCTTGGGCGTTGGTACCATGTGAAAAATTCATGTGTTCCATATGGGTAATTGAAAATAAAATTGCAATCATATGAGATAACACAATGTAATGTAAAAGTATTAAATAATATTAAGTAGTAATTGATAATTGATTATTTTAATAAAAAGACACATCCTCTCATGGATGGTTGCCAAAAGTGCCTTTAGGGTTATTATATATGGCAACTCTCATATTGTAATTTTTCATCATCATTTATTATTCATTTTTATTCATTCAAACATATGTATATATTTTATTTGTTATTGGGGCCTACCTACCACATTGGTATCAGAGCTCTCGTTTCTCACTTGCTCTCGTTTCCAACCATTTCTCCTCAACTCTTCTTCCACACTAGTCTCCACTTTCCGCTGTTGTCCATGACCTGCTCCTATTTTTCTTCTTTCAAATGTATAATAGAAAAATAATATATATAATATTATTATTAATTTCTCTCTATTCTCATTATCAACTCTAACACAAAAATTGCGTCCAAGTATTCTCCACCACACACTAGAAGCATGACAGAGTTGAAGAACCAGGTGGATTTCTTGGAAAAAGAACTCAACTCGCTCAAACAAGTTGTCAGCAAAAACCAACAAGAGCTAAAAGAAGAAATAAAAAATAGTAATGCTGAACTCAGAGACGACACCAAAATCAATGTGGAAGAAATCATAAAACTTTTAAAGAAGAAACACTGAGCTTCTCGAGGGCGCACTAAACAACGAAATAGTTCAAGCATGTCTCTCTCTTCAACTCACTCACAATCTCGCTCACCACCACCACCCCAGTACCATTCATCGACAGGAAACCAATATCAACCTCTCATGATATATCCGCCCAGGGCAAAAATAGAACTACCAAAATACAACAGGGACGAAGATCAATGTGTCGCATGGTTTAACAAAGCCGAAGAGTATTTCAATATATATAACATTATGTCAGATGAAGAAAAGGTTAAATATGCTTCCATGCATTTGGAGGGTAACGCATACAACTGGTATATGTGGTGGAAAGGAGAAAATTTCTCATACACTTGGAACCCATTTAAAAACGATTTTTTTTAAAAGATTCCAAGGAATCACTGAAATGAATTTTTCAGGAAACTTACCCGTCTTCAGCAAAAAGGAAGTGTTGAGGATTTCATGCATCAATGGGAAGCTCTTGCCACATGAGTATTTGGGCTATCTAGCAAGCAATTACTCGAGACATACCTGGGAGGCCTTAAACCATATCTCCAAAATGAATTGAAAATGCATGACATTCCATCCGTTGAGGTAGCAAGGCATAAGGCAAGGGCAGCAAAAGACAAAATTGAAGGGGTTCCAATCAAGAAAAGGGAATACATATTCAAAATGAAACACACTCCTGTAGATTTTTGAGGAACTATGAGGGCTGCCCAACAGGCCTGTCTTATGACCTCTTGTTGGGCTCTAAGTTTAGTTATGCAAATCTGTCCTTGCTGCGTTTTAGGACAGCAAACAGGTCTGTTTACTTCTGCCAAGAATTCTGCCCTCAACTGATGGATATATGCTCTTTTAAGGTGCCATTGCAAATAGTGTTAGTAACACAAAGTTAGCACATGCAAACCTCAAAACATATAGCACTCCTCTAGGATCTTAACAAGCTCCTAGTGCTGATCTAAACACTAAGCATACATGAAAATTGAACACAAGTATTTTTGGTCAACATGACCCTGGATAAAACCCCCCAGGGGAAAACCAGTTTAGAAAGAAAGTGTATATATGTGATGTCTCAAGCATGGAATGCAACAAGTAAACAAATACAATGGAACCTGTACAAGTAGCAAGCTCCTCTCAAGCTTTGCTAGAAGGTTCCAAGAAGAATACACCCAAGCAAGTGCGCCTTCTCTCCTTTATTGCCTCTTCCACTGAACTGACGCGCCCTTGATCCTCCCTTGACTGATGAAGAAGCCCTTGCACACAAACAAACAATTGTATGCTACCTCAACATTGAATCTGTCAGATCTGCAATAGCTCAAGTAATGCTAGTGCCTGCTAAGCTTGCGCCCTCCTCAAAGCAAGAACACTCACCACAAATAACTGAGAGCCTAAGCCTCCTTGCGCCCTCCATGAATGATGGCACCCAAGCTTCCCTCAACCAATGCTTCCATTCTCCTCTCAATGCTACTCTCCAAACTCTCCAAGTGAACAAATGAGTGAATGAACCTCCAAATGCCCTATGCGCCCCTCTTGAACCATCCACAACGAAACCTAGAGATGAATGGCCTAGATCTCTAATCAATGGGTGAGATCATCTCAAAAGAATCTCACTTAGAAACCCACTTTGGGTTAAGTTTCCTAAGTTCACTTTATGTCCCTCAATTCACCCATTTGGTGAATTAATTGTCACTTTTGGCTTACGTGACAAATTCCACTTTTTTGACTTAGGATAAAGTCAATGTGGAATTAGACGTAAAGTTCAAGGTACATAGTCACACATATTTCCCTCTTGTGGTTAGAGACCCACAACCACAAGGGGACCACTTCCCAAGCATAAGGGAACCACTTTCCCAGGGTACCCAAAACTCAACAACTCCATACGACAGAAAGAGATAAAGATAAATACATACCTCCACACATACGAGATGGCAAAAGAAATACAGAAGCACAACAAATGAAAGAAGGAAAATGCAGACATTGCGGAGACAGATGGGACCCCAGACATCGGTGTTGCACAAAAGATAGTTCAAAGAAATTATACACCTATGAAGCTGAAGGAAATGATGAATCAAGTTTAGAAGAATTAGAAGAAGAAGAGGTAGAGAATCTCCCAAATATCGCATCAGAGGCAGAAGCTGATAACACACCCAGAGTCTCTATAGTAGCCATGAGGGGTATCAGTCAACCACAAACTCTTAAGTTAAAAGGGCACATAAAAAATAATATTGTCACAGTACTAATCGATACAGGGAGTACCCATAACTTCCTCGATATTAATGTTGCAAGTAGGCTCAAATTGTTCATATACCCTGTGCCAGATATGAGAGTAATGGTTGCAGATGGAAAAAAGATCGATAATGTAGGCAAGTGCCATAAGGTAAAATTGAACATACGAGACTACAATCTAACCTTAGATTTCTACACCTTACCACTGGGAGTAGTAGATGTGGTCTTGGGAATTCAATGGTTGCAGACATTAGGCACTTACTCCGCTAACCACCAGAAGCATTTCATTAAGTTCAAATGGCAAGGATAGAAGTATAAACTACATGGATTCCAAACCTCGTACACACAAGTCGTGTCATCGCAAAAAATTGAGAAACTAATCAGAAAAGGAGCTACTGCTTATTTGATTCAATGCCACCAGATGGAAGGACATAATTTAGAACAAGAAGATTCCAAATCCTTAGAAATTCAAGAATTAATCCAAAAACACAATAAGGTATTTCAAGACTTATCGATGGAATTGCCACCAGAGAGAAGGATTAAACACATAATTGAAATTAAACCAGTGTCAAGTCTGGTCAAAGTAAAACCTTATAGGTACCCCCATCATCATAAAACTAAAATTAAAAGGTTAGTACAAGACTTGCTTAAATGTGGGGTTATTAAAAAAAGCAGAAGTCCATATGCAGCCCCAGTAGTTCTAGTGCGGAAGAAGGATGGCTCTTTCGGATTATGCATAGATTATCGAGGGTTAAACAAAATAACAATCAAGAATAAATTCCCCATTCCATTCATCGATGAAAAGTTGGATGAACTGCATGGAGCTTGATATTTTTCAAAATTGGACTTTAGGTTATTATCAAATTAGAGTAAGACTAGAGGATGTGGCCAAAACAGCTTTTCAGACCCATGAGGGACACTACGAGTTTAAGGTGACGCCTTTTGGGCTAACTAATGCTCCTACCACCTTCCAAGCAGTTATGAATGAATTGTTCCATCCCTACCTCAGGAAATATGTATTAGTCTTTTTTGACGACATCCTCATATACAACAAGACATGGAAGGAACATCTAAAACATCTGGAAACAATATTATCTCTCTTGGAAGAAAATCAATTCTATGCGAAAAAGTCAAAATGTACATTTGGCAAAGAGGAAGTAGAATATCTAGGTCACATCATATCTAAAGAAGGGGTCAAAGTAGACCCAAAGAAGATTCAGGCAATCACGGAGTGGCCCAAACCAAAAAATAATTCTAAGCTAAGAGGATTTCCAGGATTGGCAGGATATTATCAAATATTTGTCAAAAACTACGCACATTTAACTGCTCCCTTAACAAACCTCCTAAAGAAAAACTCCTTTCAATGGAATGACAAAGCACAAAAATGTTTTGAGGCTGTGAAAAATATCATGTCTACAACCTCGGTGTTGGCAAAACCTGATTTCTCGAAACTCTTTGTAATTGAATGTGATGCCTCTAGTTTTGGAATAGGAGCAGTCTTGATGCAAGAAGGGCACCCAATTGCATTTGAGAGTAGGAAGTTAAACAAAAGGGAATGTCTACAGTCGACATACAACAAGGAAATGCTCGCTATCATGCATGCACGTACGAAATGGCGACAATATCTCCTGGGAAGCAAGTTCCTGATACGAACAAATCACAATAGTCTTCAACATCTGTTACAACAAAAGACATTGACAACCGAACAACAAAAATGGATAGAGAAAATTGCTACCTTCGACATGGAAATTCTACATAAAAGGGGAAAAGACAATCTAGTGGCCGATGCCCTCTCATGAAGAGATGAAGAAACGCAAGCCCATGCAGTGTCAATGGTAATTCCTGAATGGTTGGATAAAATCTGAACCGAATATGCCAAAAACCCAGAGACTTGCTCCATAATCAATAACGTGAATCAATACCCCAAGTTTGAATGGAAAAACAACATATTATGGTATAAAGGAAGAATTTACTTAAATTCCAACTCAAGATTTAAATCCAAAGTCCTACAAGAATGCCATGATTGTCCAGCTGCAGGTCATGTAGGATTTTTCAAAAATTATTACAATGCACGCCAATCATGTTTTTGGAAAGGTATGAATGTTGATATCCATAAATATGTCGCAGAGTGTGATCCTTGTCAAAGGAACAAAAATGAAAACGTTTTAACTCCCGGATTACTTCATCTGCTACATGTTCCAAACAAAAATTGGGAAGAGATATCGTTGGATTTCATTGAAGGATTACCACTGTCTGAAGGAAAGGATAAAATACTAGTGGTGGTAGACAGATTAACCAAGTATGCACATTTTATTGGGGTAAGGAAAACAGATTCTGCAAAACAGATAGCCGAAGCTTTCTGTAAAAACATTTACAAGTTACATGGCTTTCCCAAAGTCATTGTCAGTGATAGAGATGCCAAGTTTAAAGGGAATTTTTGGAAGGAATTTTGCAAAGAGATTGGAACATCCCTCATTATGAGCTCATCCTACCATCCTCAAGCTGACGGTCAAACATAAATTGTTAATAAATGTTTAGAGACTTACCTCCGTTGTTTCGTGATTGACAAACAAAATAGGTGGTTCCAATGGTTGCACTTAGCTGAATGGTGGTACAATTCCACATATCGCACACCAACGAAAATGACACCATTTCAAGCTATTTATGGGTATGAACTTCTGAAATGGAAGGAGTTTGCTGCAAAACAGACAAAATTTGCAACAGTTAAAGATCATCTAGAAGAGAATCAAAAGGTTGTTCAATTGCTCAAGGAGAATTTAGCAGTTGCTTGGAACTGTATGAAGCAACAAGCAGATTTACACCGATCCGAAAGAGAAGTCGAAGTTGGAGACTAGGTATTCGTCAGGCTCCAATCTGATAAATGATTATCTCTTAAGCAACAAGGAAAAAATAAGCTGGCACCAAAGTTTTATGGATCGTATCAGATCAACAAAAAAGATCAGTCAAGTCGCATATGGATTGGACTTACCCGACAACAATTGTATTCACAATGTTTTCCATGTCTCATGCCTTAAAATGGTATTGGAAAAACAACAGAAGGCACTGTTGGGCATATTAATTGCTATAATAAAGTCCCACATAAGTGTCAACCAGGTAACGTAAACTGATGAACTACAGGCACAGTATGTGCAAGCAAAGGACATAAGTGTATTCTACCTTGTCTTTCAAGGAGCAAGAGAGCTAGGTGACCTACCAATCATTCATCAACATAAAAAGCAACTTGACAAAGAACAAACTCAAACCACTACTCCACACAACTAATCAATAATCAAACCAAAGAATCATTCTTCTATCTCAAATGTCTAAATCCTATTCTATGTGTGGGAAGCATTCAACCTTCTAGCAAAACAGTAAAGAAATAAGAAACTAATCGAAAACAGAGTAGCAACTACCCAGGCAGGTGTCTATATCAGTCAACAGTATGAGTCCACTCAAGCCCTCATTTAATCGTGTTACTGACCTACAATAAGACTAACCAGCTTTGAGAGTAATTCACAGTGTCTAACCTACCCTTAACCTAAAATGTTTACTTCACTACAAGCAGAACAAACTCTATAGTGCTACTGCATTCTTACACACAGACAGTAAACTTGAGTGCAGGGGAATGACTCTAAACAAGCCTTGACACAAAGCTTGACACTTCGATTGGTGGGTGAAGCAACGAGATAACACTACTCTGTAAAGAAGACTTACAACTACCAGTGAAGAATGTAAACACACAATTTGTATTCAATTGAAACTAAACTCTTGTCTCCTGAAATATCATTTTACTTTCACTAAAACACCTCTAGAGATCACACCACACTCAACAAGAAGGCAAACTCAAATCACAGAGATAGGCTCTTGTTAATAACTTGAAGATCTATGCCCTTAATACCATAGAATCAAAATATGGAGGTATCAACCGAATTCTTTGTGAATACAATCCAATCTATGAACAGTCAAAGGGTATTTAAAGTTTCCTGATATGTGACCAGGTCATCACAAAGCTTTTATCAATGCTTGATGTTAATCCTTCTTATTTAAGATAAGAAAAAAAGTTAGCTCCTCAAGCAGATGAGAGTTACAATATGATCATGCCATTCATTCCAGATCTTGACCTTGCTCATAAACAACTCTTTATTAACCAGAGTCAACACTTTAACTTATTTTAATACAACTCCAAGTTAACACACAGTGGGTAATTTTAGTATCTTGCTTCAATTCAATAGTTTGATCATATGAGTTTTAGCTTTATTAACAAGTCAATAGTTTGATCATATGAGTTTTAGCTTTATTAACAAGTGTATGAGGTATTCAGATCAGACGTTTGCGGTTGTGTAATCTACCAATAAATCCTGGAACGTGTTTGGCTTTCAAACTTATACCAGAAGGAGATATGCTTCAGCAAGATGCAAATATTAACACTCATTCACACATCTGTCTTTCTATATGAAAACCTTCCATTGTACTAAGAGCAGTTCGATTTATAACACATGGAAATCCACAGTGAGCAGCAAGTACACAAAACTTAAATAAAATCTACAACTTAGAAACTACTCCACACGAATCTATACACGAACACAACTACAACAAAAAAAACAAATATTATCCAAGTAACTCAACTTACCAGGAGAGGTGGGCCCTCGCCTTCCCATGTAGTGAGTGGAAACGAATTCAGTAACTCACAGATATACCAACAAAATGAACAAATCCTGATTGATATTAAATGGAAATCTGTAACCAGTTTACAACATATTCATCATAGTATTGAGAACGAGAAATAAGTAACACAAGTTTCTATTATTTTCAACAAAAAGTCTACTACCCTGTTTACAAAGCAAGACCATCTATATATCAAGTTCTGAGCATTCATAAGATTACATCGTCCTCCCCTGTTCTTGTGGAACTAGGGGGTAAAAATGGCTATCAAACTGAAGGATCACACTGACCAAGATTTCCTTTATCCAATGTTACAAACTTAGGAAATCGACTCAACAAACTAAATATTGCTACTGCTTCTAAGTCACGACCCCGATCTGATGTTGCGCTGGAAGATATGCCTATGGGTTGTCTTGAAGTCTCGTGTAAGGTAGATGGACGCTGGGCGTAGATGAAACGGTCAACATCCATCTCGATGGTCATACAAACAATACCCATATTGCCAAATCCTTTCTGGGCACACACAGATAGGAGAAGCCACAACCTTGGGTACCGAAATACCTGCGTTGGTACTGAAATGCCAGGAATAGTGCGGGAACAATTGTTATAGTAAAAAGGTGAGTATGCTCTCATCATTGGTAAAATATAGCTAAAGGATCCTAATTAACTCATTAAGAACTCAGAATATACCAAAATAAACAACTTTTTCCTTATGCTAAGATCAAGATTTCAGGCGGGTAAAAAGGATAAAAGTAAGAGACAATGAGTTGGATTTTGATGCCTAGATGGGGAATAGATGGCCGAAAGAAGTGTATGGTGAGTGATAAATGGGAGCTCAACTTTACCCCCATGCCTAATCATTTGCATGTCCTCATGCAACGATATCACAAAACTATCCAAAATTGAAATATACTCTCTCCAATTGCTATGAGAGCCTTGCCGCGTTGATCAATATGTTGAGGCCTGAGTTCTTCTTTTCCAACCTGTCACTCCTCCTTGGTGGTTCTGGCTGAAGTATCTTATCCATCTTCTTGTGGATTTTCTTAGTCTCTGATTGAAGTTTCTCAATTTCTTCCTGAAATTTCTTGCTCTGCCCTTTTAATTGTTTATTTTCTCTTTCAATACACCTGTTTAAAATAGACAATTCCAGGACTTCCTGTTCCAACTTTTTAATTTTCTGCTTCTCTTCCGGAGTTTCTTCTCTTGAGGGTTTTCAATAAAAGACTCATCCATAAAGACATTTGAACCCTCGCAATCTTCAAATCCTTTCTTAGAAGGTCTAGGAACGACTATGTTGGGAGTTTTTGGAGTCCCAGGCTTTTGTTTCTTTTCTGCGGGCTGTTGTATATCCTTTAACATTCCATCATTACCCCTCCCTTCATCTGAGGGAATGGAAAATTGTGCTTGTGGCTCTAATGGTGTGTCTGGGTCGATAGGATCATTCCTTTGTTGGTCATTATGGCCTGCGAATTCTATGTATGGCTGATAATGTTCCACAGGTTTGGGTTGTTTAGCAACTCTGAAAAGCTGTGCGATGGGCAGGGTGTCCTCATCATCAACAAGAATTAGATCCTCGTTCGTTGCAGCCTGTGGGTATGTGGGGCCTGGTCCATCCTTCGTTTTGTCATGCATTCCCCTTTTCAGCCCAACAATCTTCGCGGCTGCTTGCTTTGCCATGTTACGAGTGATCCTACAAACTGGAGGGATTTCAAACAGTTGCTTTTCAACCGTAGCCTTCTGTGCCGACTTATCATTCCTGAATATTTCCCTTTGTTGCTTACCCAAATTTCTCGGTTCCTCTTCCACTGCCACAGGTATCTGGTCTATGAATGCATTCTCACCCAAGAATTGATCCCATGTTTTATTTCTTTTATGGAGCTCGGCTTCTACCAATATTTTAACTAATCCATGATGGTAAAGGCTACTTTGAGGGTTTCGATTATTCCTTCTTACCATCTTTTCTAGACTTTTGCACAGATAATAAGGGAAATTTATTAGTTCTTTGGCTTCAAAATGTAGTAAAATTCGAACATGATATTGGTATGTGAGGGCATACCTTCTTACAGGTTAAGTACCTTTGCAAGATTGCCAACGGTGCCTGCCAGTCATCCACAATGTATGCCCTTGGGACCCCCTTTGCCCAGGTCGCGTTTTGATATTCCGCACAGGTTGCAAATGTCTGTGCCAAGTGTCAATTTCTTGAACCAACATTCTCCAGTCCTGGGGAGGCCTGTGACATTGGCTACAGTTTCCTCTGTAACTTCTATTTTCAAATCTGCGACCCTAGCCAATCACCCATTAAAACTTTGCGCGAATTGAAGGGCAACCCTGTCATTAAACCCCCGAAATTTGGCAAAAAAAGATGCCAACCTGCTTCCTTAAACATTTTCTTGCACTTATGATACTTAGGTATAGCTTCAAGTGATTGCTGAGATACGGGTTCATGGCGGTCTACCACCATCTTGGAATATGGGTCTGGATGAAGGTTTTACCGAAGCCAAATTAAAGAACACTAAGAGGGACGAGGAGGGTGAAGAACACTCAGAGGGACGAGGAGGGTGAAGAACACTCAGAGGAACGAGGAGGGTGTGATCTGTGAATGCGGACAATCTCTCAATAGAGTGGCGATTTTAACACACAAGGTTGTAGTAATCAACATTGGTTGGTTACAGAGTGAATGGCGATCAGGATAATGACTGTAGCCACATTTGCGGTGCACCACTCAGCTTCACGATGGAGTCATATGAATTCCCTTCGTGGTAATGATGGTGAGTCGACTCGGTACGAGAATAATGATTTAAATTCATGCAACGAAATGGAAATCATTCAAATGTTCCTGATTTCCCTTATAAGAAAATCAATACTAATGTCGTGTAGGAAGTTGGGTTTTGCATGAATTCGAGCTTTTTGCACGAATCAATCAATCATGGAATAGAGATAACATGTATGAGTGGGGGATGTGGGCGAATAGAGACACTGTTCGCACGACAAAAAATATAGGAGTGGCCAATCGTTATGCTGCGCATATGAATTATAACTTTGATGATCTCATAATACATGGGTGACCGAAATTTAAAGGCCAAGTAATGAGGATGAGTTAGATTGGCATGAGAAGTTGTTAAAATGATATTCTTTGTTCCTAATAAACTAACCAGAATCTAAAATAAATCTTACCTTAAAAAGTCATTACCCATTTTAACTGTAGATGCGGAATTCATGTGAATACCGGAAGTAATGATATTGATATTGATGCTGTTGTCGTGCCAATGCTGTAGATGCCTAAAACTGAATGAGGAGATCATACTCTGTTCTATTCAAAAGTTTCTTTTAAAATATGGTCACAGTATTCCAGAGCCTGTAGTATAACTCCTGTGTTGGTGCGGGAATACTGTAGAGTACTGTTTTTCTCCACTGATGCCCTGAACATGCTATTGCTTTGCTCTGTAACTTACTAATGTAATGCTGAAAAATATTATGTACAAATTTAACTTAAACTGGTTCAGAGAATATTTGAAAACTTAAGGAATTTTAAACTTATTGGAAATACTGGAATTTGAAATTGAAAACCAAGAGGAGCATAGAACTGTTGATGTTGAACTGTCATTCTGGTGATGATGGAAATAACTGCAACGAAAGCGAAGAAACAAGGGATGGATAGCTGGATCCAGACCATGTCCCAAGCTCTGTATCGAGGAATAAGTCTCACCTTTTAGCAGGAAATCTACTAAGATGGCAGACAACCCCCTCTTTTTGAGACAATCTGAATTGTCGCAACTGCCTTGTAGCCAACTTCCTTTTTATTCATACTGACTGTTGCAAACTGTCATCCAGATCATAACTAAGCTGTCTTCACCATGACCCAAACCTCTGGAACAAATCCATCCATGTGAAAGATGTACTGCCGTCGAACATGGATGGAAGTCATTGGATTACCAGCCATTAATAAAAGCTGTTAACCAATGTGAGACTGTTCACCTTTGATGATGATGAGAGTCAAGGTTCCACTGGTACAACTTGCTGGGCATGAATTAAGGTTCCTTTGTAGCACCTACAAACTTCCATTTGCAGAACCCACGAACCCACAAACTCTTGTTGCGAAGTCTACAATCTTCTCACTTTCAGAACCTGCAGGACTTCCTGTTGTGTAACCCGCAAACTTGTCTTACCTTTGCAAACATACTTTTTGGAACTGTGAACTCCCTGTTGGGGAACTTTTGCACTACTCATTCTCCACTAGCAGATTGACTTAACTAGTGAAAGACAACAAAAAATCAAGGAGCTTTACTTTATCAAACAGCGCAAGATCTAAACTAGGGGTTGGAGAAAGAGAAAGAGAAGAAATATGTAAAGCGTTCATGTTGGAGAGTCTTCCAAGTGATTGTTGAGCTGGAGGAGCAGGAGGAGGAGAACACCTAGCTAGCTCCAAGAAATCTGCACACAAGATGAGGAAAACCTTTCACTATTTTACCATGCAAAGCCCTAGAGCTAGTTCAAGTGAGCAAGATAGAAACCTTCTAGTCTACTTGATGATTCAAAGAAGATAAATGCATGGAAAATGACACCAAACCAAGACAAGTAAATATGGGGGGAAAGGAAAGAGATTCTATTACAAGTAGAAGGGATCACATCAATAAGATCATACCTTGCATATGAATGAGATGGCTCCTAATTCCTTCTCGTTGATTTTGTTTCTCTTAAGGCTTTCTCTAGTCCAATGGTCTTTAACAAGTCTTCAAGATTTTCCTCTCCTCAACCTTCAGCAAGCAAATTGGGCAAGTAGAAGCAAAGGAGCAAATTGGGAAACCTTTTGAATGACAAGAATGTCACACTATCATAATTTTGCTACAATCCAAGGACCAAGATCTATAATCAAGTGTCAAGGAGGCCCTCTTATAGGATTACAGCTCCTCCTAGGGTTTTTACATAAAGAATAGGTCCATATTCTAAAAGATTCCAGAGATATTTGTGCTTTAGGTGCACCACAAGGGATCAAAATTGACTAATTGAACTTGGGCACACTCTCTGATCATGTTTGATTGTGTCAACAGGGGCCGCTTGTTTTGAGCCTTTTAAAAGTGTGGATGCACATATCTCAAAGAGAAAAGCATGCTGGTCATAGAAATCAGGGAAATCTGATAATTAATCAGAGTTTTTGGACATTTTTCCAATTCCATATTAAATAGACCATTGGCAAATGCATTCTGGAGATAAAACTGTTTGGTACATGCATGCCAAAGTCCAGTAATAACCCTCCTGCAAGCGTGACATAAGCCTGACTTCTCATAATACTTGTAGATACATGTAGACTGCAACAGTGGAAATATCCAGACTGCACTGTTTACAACAATTCTAAAATATTTCTTTAGAACATTCTTGGTTTAGAGCTGTATAAAGCAAATTTATATATGTGCAGTAGGAAGATTTCTTGGAGTTCATGTTTTTATAATCTTCAATTTTTTGTGAATACCAGTGATACCGCAGTAATGGAAATGCGATATAAATTTTGATGTAATGCAACTTCCAATAATATGGCTGAGAAATTCTATGCAAAACCACTAAAGGCAAGTTGAATAGCAATTCCAAATAGTTACTTAATTCTCCTTTAAGTTCCTTGTTTGAAGGAAGCGGCAGAATTATTCTCAAAATATTCGAAATTATCTGGTTGAAAAGAATGTATCTGTATCAGTCTTGTCAAGGGTAGTTTCATGAAGCAGAGTCTAGGATTTTGTCTGTTTTTACCAACACTGGTGGGATTATTGAGCAGTGGAACTCTGTTAGAACTGTAGGGTAAAGTCTTTAAAGTTTGTCATTACATTCCCGTTACTTTTACCGGATGCAGGTGATATGGTCAAAATCCTTAGTCAGTGGTAAAATGGTCTGTAACATTTCATACACCTGTGTTCTGCTATTGGCCTATAATATCAAATATTGTTTTAATTGCTATAATTGCTTATTCACAACTTAAAATCTGTTATGCCTGCTTATGCAGTTCTTGGTAACTTCCTCTTTGCTTTGAACACATTTATAGCTGAGCGCTACTTTTTGAATCACAACATTGCAGAGTATCATGTCTATAACTTCGACCAGGTGTGCATCTCCTTAGCATTGCTTTTTGTCTAAGTTTATTGTTTTTTGTTTTTTAAGCTACATATTGCAGGTTTGTATCAATAAAGTGACCGTGGGCTCTCCTTATTTGAACTACAGGTTTGGAAATGCTCCCTTGCAGAAGGTACAAACTCAACATCTAGAATTTAACAAAACACTGCTTGTTGTTTAATGTTTGTTGTATTATTGTTGTACTGTAGTTCAGTCCTTTGTTGTCAGGAGAACTAGATTTGCAAATCTTTTACCTGGGTCTATTAATACATTACAAATAAAAAGGCATTGGTAGCCTGCTTTTAACTTTTCCTGAAATTTCAATACCCTTATGATTAGCCATTCTTAGGCCTTTGGCAGCTTGAAATGGCACTATATGCCCAGTATGGATCCGTGACTAATTCCCAGGTATATGTGCGCCGTGTTCTATATAAAAATTCATTGGATAGAATAACTATTCCTTTTGCAGACTGCCTCTCAGATGAAAATAACATGCGTTATGTTTCAAAATGCCAAGTAATCATGCTTAATATAGTTTGTAATATTTTCCTTGAAATACAATTCCTGGGAAAACCCCTAGGCACTTCTCTCATTCCGAGGATAGTACCCAGGGTAAACTGGCTGGTTGCAGTTTTGGCAACCTAACCTAGTGGGGACATTGAGTGACACCCACAATATCCACAGATGCAGCCATTCTGGGGACTTGATTTGGAGACATCCTGCTTGTAATACACAGTGTTACACCTCATATTGTATGAGGTTCCACATTGTGATTTTCATCACATTGATGGAGATTTGCTGCTAGTACTCTTGGAGCATTGGACTGACTTGGGGGGATTCATCTTCATGGAGCCCCTTCTCTTCATTGAATGAAGGTCTTTGGTTGGAGGAGCTTCACTTCTCCTTGATTGGATGATTTTGCTGGTTGGCTTGATGGTCTTCTCAGACGTGCTTGCCTTGTTGATCATTCCTTGGTTGCACTTTTGATGGATGTGGAGCATACTATCTCATTATAGTGTGGTTTGGTATATATGCTTATCTTGGATATGGATGATAGTTCTATCTCCCCAAGGGGTTAGATGATGGTGTTAGGAGGTAGATGTTTCATGATGTTGTTGATGTTTCCTAGTGATTTGGTGTGTTGATGTATGATGTTGGTGTCACTCGGAGGGGGTGTTCTACATGGTCCTCATGTGTTTGATATATGATGGGAACACACTTGATAATTGGATGGGTTAGAACTTTGTTATGCCCCCTTCTCTTATGATGTTGCTATGGTGAAATGATTCATGTTGCCTCTGTGGGATTTTTCTAGGTGATATAACTTAATGATGTAACATTTGCTAGACATCACCTAGGGGGGAATGTGTTCAATGATGTTAGTATGCTCATTGATGTGTTATTTCCTATGTTTGAGTTAGAGGGCGGGGGGCTTACTGCATACGATTTGATGGTGATTTTTCCTAAGGTTGGATGATGGCTTTGGATGTAATAAGCTCTTGTTGGTGGTTCACTTTAGGTTGGGATTTATGTTTTGTTGTTATCATGGTGGGGTTTTGCTAGGAAGAACATCTTTTATTTACACGGTACAACACTCTATTAGAGTGCACCCCTCGTTGGCACACATGTTCATGGTGATTTAATCTGTTGGTAACTAATTAGAGGGGGACTATGGTTATATTTGAGCATTAGCCTTTGTGCACACATGTTGAGGTTGATTTAATTGTTGAATGGTTAAATTAATCTAATTTATCCTATTTAAGGTTAATAGCTTGGGTGCCCTACTTCATTGGCTTCCATTTTACACTTAAAGGGGTTAATTGGAGGTGGTTATGGAGGCTTTTTATTGGGAGGCACGTGGCATACTTGGAGGGCCACACATGTGGCACATTACATGCATTTACTTGGTCATCTTACTATATTTGGGCATATCCTTGGGGGGAAAACTTGTGGAGACACTTCTTGCTATTCTTGGAGGTGTATATTTATTTATTTCATGGGTTTTGGCAAAACCTTAATTCACCCTTATCTCTCTTGATTTGTTTTGTTGGAGGTTTCCCACTTACTATTTTGGGGTTTGACTACTTCATCTTGCACAATTATCCATGGTGTTGGTTGCCTTGGGATTTACACATGCAGATTGGTTGCATGCATCTTGTGTAGCACTTTCTCTTTTTGGATGTTGGTTATGGAGCATTCTCCTTGGATAAATATTTTGTTGTTATATCTCTCATGCACCTTGTAGGGAACACTTTGAGAGCCTTTCTAGGTGGACCCTTGAGCAAATCCTCC
>SNQJ01S0009708.1:7611-31798 GCA_010110895.2 Picea sitchensis
TTTGTTATTTGCTGCATACACATATAAACACATCTAAAAGGTAGATCAACAAAGTGTTTGACGAAATACCTCACTCAGAAAAAGTTTTAAAAATACACCAAAACAATGATGATCCTTGCATAATGGCTTGGGATCATTACAGTCACTTTGCCCACTTTCCTTATTTTAGGGTTAACCCACTTCTAATTTCTCCATTAAATTTATTATTGAAATAATTTTTTTTGTATTCACTTTGAATTATAGTACACTCATCACTTCACTTTATTATTTACTTTTTAAAATCTCTTAAACCACTTTGACCTTTTGGGGCTTCTAGATGACATATGAGGATCCTCCAACTTCGTAAGGCCATAACTCTCAAACCGTGAGGAGTTATGTGACGTTCCACATACCACCATAAATGGAATGACATGTACTATCCATATATAATAGTATTACTTGTAAATATATAAAAAATCATACCATTATCCATCAAGCAAACTTGGGTCCATTACCTAAACCTGGGTTCTCCAACTTCTCCTGGCCAAACTCTCTAACTGTGAAGAGTTATGTGACATTCCACATACCACCGAAAATGGCATGACAAACACTATCCATATAGGATAGTTTCACTGACAAATTCACTGATCTTCATCTCATTATTCTACAAATGAGCATGGGTTCTCTAACCATACTTCTAGGATAACTCAATCCGCAAAGCGTCTTCCCGTGAGAGCTTTCACCATAAGGGGACCACTTTGGAGTTCATCCATCTATACTTCTTATCAACCATGACAAGACAATAATGAGTCATCTTTACATCAAACAAACTTGGGTCCATTACCCAAACCTTTGTGCTACCGGGCTTTCTTCAAGGGTTGACATCAATGACAACTAACCTTAATCAACAAAATTGCCCGTCCATTTTGACTTGAATGAAGCTCCAACTAGTTTTCCCCATATTTGAACCTTGGGCTCACTTCAATAGCCTTGTAAAGTCCATGCGATTGAATGTTGATAGTGGCATTGGAATTGACAAATAGAGCCATAACAATAAACCCACACATAGGAAATAGCTACGCGATTTTACCATTCATAAATTTGAACATTAGCGGAGAATGATAACTATGTATTGAACAATATGAGAACCATAACTCCCCGTCCCCTCACACTTGTGTGTATATATACATGTTGATGCATGACCTTCTCAATTTAATGAGCAACAATTTCAATTTATGGGCATGTAATATGCCCCTCCAACCCCATTTACCTTGAGTGACCCCTTGCTCAATCACCCACCTATATTGGCTCGATGATTGACCTCTTTATTGTGAATCAATCACCGACCACTACTGCATTGCAAACCCCTTTCTCCTTGAGCATTATTCCTTGGTGTATTGCCACCTCGTTGTTGGTTGCGATTCCAAGTCTCCATGCAAACTTTATTCTTTGTTTTCCATTGGAACCATATATGATGTCTGTGCACTTGCCACTCCCAAAACTATGGTCGTAGTGGTAACAATTAGTTTAAGGATGACAAGAGGGTGAGCTTTAATCCACTTATTTGTGCACCCCAAAACTATGGTCGTAGTGGTAACAATTAGTGTCTAGTCTTAAGGATGACAAGAGTGTGAGCTTTAATCCACTTATTTGTGTACAAAGAGTGCAATGCAAACTACCTCCATATACCCCATGACAACCTTAATCACTGAATGCCCTATTGAAAATTGAACCTTAATCACTAATAAATTAACTCATTTATTAACTGCTCATTCAACTCCTCATTCTTCATGATGAATCTAACTCCTTTAAACTTCAAAATTTGCTAGTTTTAAAAAATAACCTTTATAAATTTTTGAAAGGATATATAAAATATGAAAAAACATATTGCATCTCTTTTAAAATAACCATTTAAACTATGAAGCATGGCAATTCAAACATGGTTTCATTTTTCCTCTCATTATTATGGTGGCATACGATATCGGTCATATCTGAAATAAACACAATACATACTTGTTCTCCCAAAACTAAAACTAAAACCAAGCAGCTGCCAATTTCATTAGAACCAGTAAGATACTCTTGTGCTTCCAAAATTAAAACTACAGCCAAGCAGCTGCCAATTTCATTAAAACCAGTAACATACTCCTGTCAAACACTTAGAGCAATCCTTTATTCTGTCGAACTACTCTTCATATACACTTGATAAGCATCACGTCGTTTTACTCAACGTGAAGCTTTCTTTCGTCCAATAAAAGTGAATGCTTTACTCAACATGGAGCTTTACTGAGTGCGTTACAGCCAAACACATTAAAAATGCCTATAAATCACGCGTAATCGCTTGCGTCATCACTGGCTGATAATACACTTATTAATTATTAAAAATGGCAGTAATTTAAACGTTATATTTTTTTGGAGGTTTTTTTTAATTTTTTTTTGTTTAATTTTGTTTGAAATTTGGTGATGAATGGTTGATTCTGCAGATCTGAGTGGTTAAGTTTGTATAATCTGAGTGTCCTAAAAAAATTTCATCGAGATGAATCCATTTATACATTCAAAAATACAATTAAATAACAGAAAATATAATGATTTTGTCCAAATTTACATTACCCAATTCCAAAAAAAAAAACCCAAAAAAATATAACGTTAGAACATTTAACCAACGCCTTAAAAATGAAATGAGTCACCGGTAATCTCTTGCGAATAATATATAGACATTGGGCTTTGTTTCGACCTAGAAAACTCAATGCATTACAGGCAAAAACATATTAAAAATGCATATAAATCACGCGTAAGCGCTTGCGTCATCACTTGCGGACAATATATATATGTGGATGAATCCGAGTGAGACTCGGTACGCTCCTTTGAACCTCCGCAATCTCTGAGCGATAACCTGTATCTGTGAGTGCGTGATTAGCGAGGAAAATATGGCGGGGCTGTATAGTAAACAAGCTAATGAGTATTCAGAGAGCAGGCCAACTTATCCTGCTTCTTGGTTTTCCATGTTGGCCTCTCTCACTGCTGGTCATCAACTGGCTTGGGATGTGGGTGCCGGAAATGGCCAGGCATCTCTTTCGGTAAGCTCTCTTAAACCTTTTCTTTTCATTTCAGATTGACTGTCGAATTTCATGTGAAATTAAGATTACATGACCCTCTAAAACATGTGCAACCAATAATTAACGAAATTACAAGGGAGTAGATCGCAGAGCATTACGATCGAGTGATCGCCACAGACGTAAGCAAAGAGCAGCTGGAATTGGCGCAGAACCATTCCAAAGTGACCTATGCTCTCACTCCGCCTGTCATGACGGATGAAGAGCTCTCTTCGATCGTGGGTGAGGAAGGATCGGTGGATCTCGTGACGGTGGCCACGGCAGTTCACTGGTTCGATCTCGAGACCTTTTACTCTCAAGTTAAACGAGTCCTGCGCAAACCAGGGGGTGTGATAGCCGTGTGGACTTATTTCACTCCTAGCATCAGTCCTGCTGTGGATGCAGTATGTAAGGACCTCAGGGAATCGATCATGCCTTATTGTGATCCCAGAGTTCAGTATGCGGTCAAGGGATACAAGACGCTGCCCTTCCCCTTCGAGCCGGTGCTAGAAAATGGGCGGGGCAGAGAGGGTAATCCCATTGAAATGGAGATGGATATACAGCTGTCGTTGGATAAATTCTTGGGATTTTACAAATCTTCGCATCTAGTGGCCGCAGCGAAGGAGAAGGGCGTTGAGCTTCTGAATGAAAAGGTATGGAGAAGGTTAAAAGATGCGTGGGGCGATGAAAACACGATTTACACTTGCAAACTTCCAGTATACATGCTCGCAGGCACATCCTCACTGTGAAGCCCCCACCTCCCAGTGGAAAGTACACCTTATCGCCAAGGTGTGGTGCTTCGTCGGTTGTCAAATCAATCTATCCCAGCCAGTCCCAGCCAGTCAAATCAATCTATCCTGGCCACTGAAGGAGGGGACAAGGAAGGGAACTTATAAGGAAGGTAGGACCGGCCAGTATGGGCCATAAAAAAGATAGAAAGATATCCCTCTTGCATATTGGTTCCTCTTGGTTGTGTTTCTGTCAATAAATCTTCAGTAATCTTACAACTATTGATAATGGGTATATTTAATAGGTTTTAAGTGTTTCAGTTTTTTGTAGGGATAAGATTAAATATTGATAGAATATTCTTAGTAGTTCTAATAAATCAATGGTTGTGATTTCAACCACTAACTTCTTCACTATTATAATGACACATTTTTACATGTTTATTTTTTTACTTTTACTTGATCATATTTAAAATTTACTATGGTGGTGATTGTCACGTCTCAATGATTAACAAAGATTAAAGTTTTGTTACAGAGTGGAGAGATGTGAATGTGGAACACAACCATTTAATATTTACCAATTTTCCAGTCTGAATAATTCTAAAGCTACGAAGATGACTAAATTGACAGCAGTTGCATTTCATTTTATGGCCACTTTTCATTTTATGAACACTTTTCATTTTCTGGGCCATATGGAGGCGTGCTTTTCATTTTATGGTTATGTAGTGTTTCATTTTATGGTCCTCTGGGTTTCATATAGTAGGGTGGCAAGACATTTCAATTTAAGTTTTATGAATATAGCATGCATTCTCAATTCAATTCATGGACTTGGTGTCAATTAGGGTTTTCTTTAATTACATGCTTTGAAATTTTTAACAACAGAGACTTTTGGGCGTTCACCAACCACAAGTTGAATGCCATTTTTTTTTGTCCATCTCATCTTTTATATTTCTAGTAGAAACAATATTGTTACTATTTTTCCTGAATCATCTCATATGCAAAAATGTTAAACACATCCTAAATCCCCATTTTAATGAATTGATAAATATTTTTTAATTCATTTTCAAAGGAAAATGAAAACAAAGGACATGTAATTAGGGTTTTTAATCTTTAAGTGTGGAGATAAAGCATCCTAAATCTCCATTTTGATGAATTGATCAATATTTTTTAATTCATTTTCAAAGGAAAATGAAAACAAAGGACATGTAATTAGGGTTTTTAATCTTTAAGTGTGGAGATAAAGCAGGGTTCTTCTCTAAAGCACATAAACCACAATTAGGGTTTTATATCTGGACAAGTAATTATAATTCTTATCTTTGTTTTAACCTAGAGTGAGGGGTTTACACACCAAAAGAGAAAAGAGTAAGAGGATTTTAAGAAGAGTTTTTTCTTATTGTTGTTGTGACGGATGTAGAGTTGTTTGTTTCCTAAAAAAAATGTAGGGTGCCAATGTGGATTGAATACAGGGGACTTATAAAATTTTATATGTTATTGCAACTTTTTTTCTGTATCCTTGGCAGGTAATGCAGAGTAAGAGTATTGAGGGAAAGAAATACATTAGAGGTTGTAAGCTGGTGATTTGTTTGAGCATGGAAAATAATGATTTACTCACACGTTTATAATCTATTTTACATTAGTGCTTTTATTGTTGAAATATGCATCACAAATGAGTATAGTTATCTTATGAATTCGTACATGAAAAGTCATGTGTTTAGGATATATCTTTTTATTACAGTTGTGTATCATAAATGTGAGGTTATTCTATTCATTTTGTAGAATCATTGTTTATGACATGCAATTCCATGACAAGAAGTTAGTTGTGAGGTTGCTTTATTCATTTTCTAGAATCATTATGTTTTATATGCAATTTCTCGTAACAACATATGCATATTTGAAGATTTTCATTTTTTTTTTTAAATTATGGATATATTTTAGTTATGGGATTTTCACTCATTGAACATTTGACATAGCACCAGTGTTCATGGGATATTAAAGAATATATCTAAGGTATTGATAAATACTTTTCATTTTTTTTTTGTTGAAACCCCCTCCAATACATATTTCCATTAATAAAAATCTATTTTTACTAGATACCCTTTTTATACCCCCAATACCTATAATATATTGACTCTATTTTTCACAATTTTAAAACCTCTTTTATGAATGAACATGACCCCTAGTAATTTATGTGGTAAAATTGTTTATTTATTCAATTATCACCAAAGATGTAGAAATATAAAGGTAACTCTTCATTATATTCCTTTTAATATTCAATAATATTTTAAATCTAAAAATATAGTCTTCATAATTTTTTATATTTCTATTCTAAAGTTTTAGTTTAATGATGATGATGATGGTGGTTAATCGTCCACTAGAACCAAAATCAGATCTTAAGAAAAGTAAGAGATTACTTTGATTTCTTTAAAATGTTACTTTGATGCTTGAAAAATATTAAGAGAAGCGTTCCAAAATCACTAAAGTTTTGATGACTTAGATGGTTAGGAAGATTGGTATTGTGACAAATATAAATTGAGATCTAATTTGGGTATACACAGGCTAGAAGAGTGCTCAACAAATAAACTTAATATAATTAAATGAACAACCAATGAATAGTTTTTATCAAAATAAAATAATTAAAAATGCATATAATCAAGAAGAATGACATTATTGTTTATGCAACATGAGAGTGATAAGAATAAAGAAAAAAAAGTGAGAACATTTAGTATTGTTCACTCGAAAACATTTAGCATAAGACTTTGTTTAAAAAAAAATGCAAAGTATTAAATGTTCAATGGGGAGGTTAGCATATGCCAAAAGAAAATAAGTGAAATGTTCAATGGAAATGTTAGTATATGTGGGAAGCAATGTTACTTATTTGGAATAAAAACATTTAAGATAAACGTTTGTAAAAATATGCAAGATGGTAAATGGTTTAATGTAAAGTAAAGCTTAGTAATTTTTTAATGTCGAGTAAAACTTAATTATTAAATAGTAAATGCTCGATGTGGATCAGACCTTAGTAAGTAAATAAGTGAAATGTTGAATTGGGAGGTTAGCATATGCAGGAGAAATATAAATAAGTGATGTGTTCAATGGAGATGTTAGCATATGCGAGAAACAATGTAAAGTGTTTGGAAGTTAGGATAGGGAACAAAAATTACAAAAGCTGGAAGATGTATGAAATATAGGTTCCTGATTTTAATATGGGAAATAGTTAATTGACTTGATCATTTGTATTTGCAATTGATTTCTACTTTAGTCATTGAGTATGCATTTGAAGAATAATAGTAAGATTATGGTATCTTTATTGCAATATTCCATAGCAGTGCCAAGGGAACAAGAGCTTTGAAAAGAAATGATATAATAATTAAATCTCTGGTTTGACTCTTTCTATTGTGCGGAAGTAAGTGTGTGTGAACATAAAGGACATCGGTAAAATTGTGGAATATTTGCACATAAAAGTCAGTGAAAAGTGTGTGGAGGCTAGTATGTGCAAGAAGCAAATGACATAAAGTTCTTCACACATAATATCAGGTTTAACATTGGACTATGTAAAAAAAAATGTAGAAACATGTAGCATAAAACTTAGTAAAAAGTAGTATGCAGAGGCGAGGATGCGCCGAAAGAAATGTAAAGTGTGTCAATGCCAATATTCGCTAGAATAAATGTAAAGTGTGTGGAGGATAGGATGTGCAAGAAACATTGTAAAGTGTGCGAAGATTAAGTTACATACGAAAAACATTTTTTTTAATGGGAATAATGGAGCATTAAATAGAAGACCTATAAGAAAGAAAAAAAAATCTAGAAATGAGTATTACATTTTCACATATTAGAAAACAAATATGACATAGGAATTACCAAGTGAATTGATGTGCGATAAGCAAAGGGCCTATAGTTGTCTGCACAAGACATGAAATTTAGCATAGAACTATTGTTATACCACAATTTGCCACATCAATTGCATTTATGAGATGACTTAGCCCTTGTCCCTAGCTTGCAAACTTAAATCCCATCCTGTTTCATCAAACTCATCTAAAAAACAACATTTTTGTTGCCATTTGTGGTTCACTAGTGTGTAAACCGTAGATGTTCGCATCTTGCTAGTTTGCAGCCTGCAGATGCCCTAAAAAAATATGAAAAAATAAAATATTCCACATTTTTGGGTGGAGTTTTCGGTTGGGATCATTCCCAAAGCTCCCTTGGCCTGTACACAATGGAATAAAACCACCTAAACCCCTTAAGGATGGTATAAAGTCACCTTTAAGAGCATGGATGAGGAGGACAACCTAGGTGCAAAATAATGTTGATGAATATGCAAGCTTCCTTACTTTCCTTGATCCTCTAAGTAGTATAACCCTGATCTGGAACTTGTTCTCCATCATTCCTTTCTCTCCAATATATGGTTGTAGGGTGTGCTCCTATCTCTTTTGAGTCATACAAGGAAGATCCATTGTGTTGAGTTGTTTCTTGAAGGACTAATGGAGGAACCTATATAGTTGGCTTTGAGGTAGTGTCGGTAGTTAGAGTTAGGTTGTAACTACCCACTTTCAACGTTTTCAATAAAATGAGTTCTCTTTCCCTCCATACATGTGTAAATTGATTTAATCTGTTGATATATGCTATTTTTCTTCATGCACTTAAATTATTGCACATTATATGTAGGATTTGGATTCATAACTAGCGTGTTGCAGCATAGAATTGGTCTTCTTTTGTAGGTTGATACTAGTTGAGATCAGGAGAAAAACCAAAGGTGGAAAGCGAGGATCGACATCAGACCTAGGATACAAGGTGTGAAGTCTCTCCTTATCTCCTTCTCTCCTCAAAGTAGTTATTCTCTTATAGCATTCTTGTGTGTGAGGGTAAATTATATCTTTTAAATATGGTTTCTCTTTGCTGTGACATGACCCAAGGTCATAGGGGAAAAATCCCGTAACAACTATGAAAATCAACTACCATAAAACTTTGTGAAAATATTGCGGAGAGGAAATGAAGAGTGCACCGAGCCCATGATGTGCAAGAAGTAATGTAAAGTGCATAGAGACTAGGATGTGTGCGAAAAAATGTAAAGTGTGCATAGCTTAAGATATGTGGAAAGCATGTGTGGTCGGGTTCCCTGTACAATATATTTTTCTTGTGTAGACTCTTGAAATTGTCAGTAGCACATCAAAAAGTTGTTACTAGTATCATTACTTTTTTTTTCCAAAGTTCTAAAAAGAAAATGTGCAGACGACCAAAGACACAAAACAGAGTGCAAAAGTAGCAGTATTGTCAAACTTCCAACTTAATAGAAAAAGTGTTTTTTCAACCAAAGATTAGAAAAGACAATGTGCATAGAACTGAACAGATCAAACACAGTGCAAAAGAAGAGGAATTTCTGATGTTCTAGCTTAATAGGAAAACTGATTTTGTAAATAACACAAATGGAAAATTGTTGGAGAAATTTCTATTTTCGGCACACTAGTTCAGTGGGAGTTAACTGACTAGTTCTATTTTAGACTTTCTAATTTTAGACCATCACTATTATCCATGCATTCCTAAGATAGGATGTCATTTCCTATACGAGTGAATATCAATCACTCATTGAAAAAATCATAATATACATTGATTCTCATTCTTCATATTGTATCTCTCTTCCTTTTCTTGGTAAGCTTTGTTTGTGTATTATTTAGCTAGGTCTCCTGTGCAGGTTTCCATGCAACACTGACATAGTATCAGAGCCGAGCTACTTGGAGAAAACCAAACAAGCCAAAGAAGAGAGAAAGAGGATTTAATTATTGAGTAACCCTAATTTCCGCCAAAGTCGCAACCTATCCCTATCGAAAGGTGCGACAATTGGAATCGATGCAGTCTATCCATTGCTAGGGTGCGACGATCAATCGAGGAAGTCTATCCATTGCTAGGGTGCGGCGGTCAATCGAGGAAGTCTATCCATTGCTAGGGTGCGATGGTCAATCGAAGCAGTCTAGCCATTACTAGGGTACGACTGTCACACTCAAACTTAATAAAATTTATTTTTTCACAATCGACGCAACATATCCACAGCTAAGGTGCGACATTGTCGCACTGTATTATTCACCAGGGTGTGACGATTTAGTCTTCCCTCTAGAAAATTGGGATCAACACACCCTATCCATTGCTAGGGTGCCACATAGTCTCAATGTATCCTTCTCTAGGGTGCGACGTTTCAGTCTGCCATATAGAAAATTGGGTTTCTGCAGTAAAACATTCATATCTCAAAATTCGTGATCTGGGTCAGGCTGAAATTTTGACTAGAGACACATAACATAGGGATGTTCATGCTCACCAAAAATATCCAAAACCCAAATCATATTTTAGGAGATATATTTGTCTTATCACATCTATATCTACCATAGAACCGTTTGTCACATCTCAGAATCCACGATCTGGGTTTTCAGGATCTTTTTAGAATCAATAGCAAGGATGGAGACGATGCAACTTCTTCAATCAAGTCTGGTGATAATACTCACACCGCACAACTATTTTGAATGGAAATTGAAGGCCACATTCCAACTCAAAAGAAAAAGACTGTATAATTTGACGATGGTGACAGAAACATAACCTACATCAGCGCTTGAGAAGACCATATGGATGAACCGTAAGGATGAGGCCACATGACTACTTCTTGAGTTAATCTCTACTGATTTATGGTTTCATGTTTTTGCATGCAAGATTCCAAATGATATCTAGACCACCTTGGAAGGACTCTTTGGAAATCAAGATGAGATGCGAGGTCATATGCTTGAGGTAGAGTTGAATACCTTAGACCCTAAAAGTTTTGATAATATACATGATTTATTTACTAAATTTAAATATTTTATATTGATCTTGGGTGAATGTGGTATTGACAAGTTTACACAAGAAAAACAACTTATTCTAACAATATTGGCCAAGCTAGGACCAGAATACATTGTATATGTCTCCAATTTCCATTATGGAAGATGTCTTTTGGGAGAAAATCGGAAAATTCCTACGATGGATCAATTCATTGAGTCTCTCACACAAGAGCAAACAAAAATCATACAGATGGGCCCGATGAAAGATCCCAAAGAACATTCACTCACCATTCATGATGGAAAAGAGTCATCCAATCATAAATCGAAGCAGAAATGAAAGGAGCTATTACATCCAGAGTCAAAGAAGGAGGGATATTCCAAACCCTTCAAGGATTCTTCAGGTTCCAAAGATTCTTCAAATTCCAAAGAGAAGAAGAAGAAGGGAAAGCAGTTCACATATTGCAATAAACCGAATCATGAAGAAGCAAATCAATCTTATGACACAGGTACTTTAGAAGAATAACCTTGGAGACCTCATCCCTGAAGGAGCCAAGAAGAAGAAGGAAGAAGACCATGCACTTAATAAAGGTAATCATAATTTTTTGGTTGCAATCAATTCCTCATCCGATTCATGGATTATAGATTATGTCGCCTCACATCATATGGAAACTAAAGATGAAGTTTTTACTTCATTGAGTTCATGCTCTGAACCTCCTATTTTCATGGGGGATGATACTCCAATAAAAATTGCAGGAGAGGGAAGAGAATTTTTTACATGTTCCAAAGATTTCTATAAATATTCTCTCAGTTTATCAGATCACTCAAACATGTAAAAGGGTTGAATTTACATCAGATTCAGTTACTGTACTTGACATGCATGGCAGTTCCATTATTGTAGTTGGTGACGTAGATAAAAAATCATGGTTGTATAAGTTCACTAATTTTACTGACTATGACTCCTCTTTGCTACTTACACATGCTAATGATAGTATTAGAGTATGGCATGAGAGATTTGGTCATTTAAACTTTAGGTACATGCAACAACTTTCCAAGCAAGGAATGGTCAAAGGCTTTCCAGACATTCACTTTTCTGAAGGGATTTGGGAAGGATGCATTCTTGGCAAGCATCCTAAAGAGAAGTTTGAAAAGGGGAAGGCAAGGAGAGCCTCCCCTTCCTTGGAGCTTGTTCACAGTGATCTCATGAGTCCATTTCCACATACGTCCATCAACAAAGCAAGGTATGTTCGTACATTTATTGATTATTACTCACGCTATACTTGGGTTTATTTTCTCAGGAAAAAGTCTAAAGTTTTAGATCATCTCAAAGACTTCAAAGCTCTAGTAGAGACACAAACTAGGAATAAAATCAAGATCCTTCGTACAAACAATGGGGGGGGGAGTATATCAACAAAGATGTCCAGAATCTTTGTCCTAACGTTGGTATCCAGTTGCAACACATAGTTCCATACACTCCACAACATAATGGAGTTGTTGAAAGGAAGAACAGGTCTCTTAAGGAGATGACCAGTTGCATGTTGCATGCAATATCACTTCCTTCCAAGCTTTGGGATGAGGCACTTAGATGTGCTACTTACATACAAAACAAAGCACCTCACATATATGTTGAGGATATGACACCTTTTGAGGCTTGGACATGTGACAAACCAGATTTCATACACTTTCGCATCTTTGGATCTANTTCCAAGCTTTGGGATGAGGCACTTAGATGTGCTACTTACATACAAAACAAAGCACCTCACATATATGTTGAGGATATGACACCTTTTGAGGCTTGGACATGTGACAAACCAGATTTCATACACTTTCGCATCTTTGGATCTAAAGCATGGACCCATAGTCCTTTTGAAAAGAGGAAAGTATTAGATCCACAGAGCACACCTTGCATATTTGTGGGATATCCAGATGATGTGAAGGGACACATATTGATTCATCCCTCTACAGACCAACTCATCATTGAGCATAGTGTTTAGTTTGAGGAGAGTCCTTTGCATGCACCTCTAGTGCAACATGCAAAGACTCTTATGCTTCCATCAGTTCCATACATCAGAGATGATGATTCCACACACTCAGATGCTACATATTCAGGCACATATTCAGAGGAATATGTACATGCAGATGAGCCAGTAGTATAGTCAAATGAGGAGCCAACGTCAGAGATTCAACAAATTCCCAAGTGGACACAATCCACACTTCAGGTTGTAGGAAACCTTGCAGGGGATCCATTGGATTCAAGGAGGACTCGATCTCAACATGTGGATCCTTCTCATGTACTTTCAGCTTTTGAACCAGTGATGCCCATGCATTTATATATGGTTCAATCTTCTGATCCACATATCTACAATGAGGCTGTTGGAAATCCACTATGGGAAGCATCCAAGCAGGAGGAGCATGACTCTCTCCTAGAGAATCAGACTTGGGATCTGGTTCCACTTCCACCAGGGAGGAAACTTGTTGGATGCAAATGGGTCTATAGGACCAAGAGAGAATCAAATGGTTAGGTGAGCAGGTAAAATTCTAGATTAGTTGCAAAAGGATTTCAATAGATTCATGGGATATATTATGATGAGACCTTTTCTGCTGTAGAAAATATGGACTCCATTTGATTATCTCTAGCCATTGCAACAACCAAAGGATGGGAAGTTCACCAGATGGATGTGAAGAATTATTTTCTTCATGGTGACCTTTTAGAGGAGATCTACATGGAGCAGCCACAGGGGTTCATTCAGAACTCATATTTAGTATGCATACTAAATAATTCTCTTTATGGCCTTAAGCAGGAACTTAGAGCATGTTATGCAAAGATTGATTCTTACTTGCTTTCACATGATTTTGTTAGATGTAAATTTGATTCCAATGTTTACATGCTGAGGACTACTAACTCTGTGATGATTTTAGTACTCTATTTTGATGATATTTTGATCACTGGTAGCTCTGCTTCAACCATTGCTTTGGTCAAGTATATTTTGCATGACAGGTTCTCTATGACGAAAATGAGTCCACTACACTTCTTTCTTGGTCTTGAGATCAGTCAGGATGCTTTCAACATCAAAATATCTCAGGCTAAGTATGTCAGGGATCTTTTGGATAAATTCCATATGACAGACTGTAAGTCTACACCTACACCCTTCTTATCTCGGATCAGACTTGAGTATGGCGGGGATACACCGTTAGTGTACACCACTTTGTATCGATAGTTGGTGGGGATTCTTCTGTATGTCACCCACACCCATCTAGATATCTCATATGTGGTAGGAGCAGTTTCCAGATACATACTGGAACCCCATGATCTGCACTATAAGGCTTCCAATCGCATCCTCAGATATGTTCAGGGAACCATGAGTTATGGGATTCGCTATGCAGCTGGTTGTGCATTAGATCTCATAGGATTCATAGATTCAGAATGGGCTAGTGATAGCACATATCGCAAGTCCACATCTGGGTACACTATGAGTTTGGGGTCAAGTCCAATTTTTTGGTCAAGTAAGAAGAAATCAACCATTGATTTATCTTTCACAAAGGCTGAGTACAAAGGATTAGTCAACTGTGTCATTCAGACACTTTGGTTTCAACACTTCCTTACCGAGCTTGGTATCCAGTTTCATTGCCTGACTATCATATGGTGTGACAATCAAAGTACTCTAATATTTTGCAGAGATCCAATACAATGACAATGAACCAAACACATTGAGGTCCACATGCATTTCATCAAATATTTAATACATGAAAGGATCATTGATTTGAATTTCTTTCCTTCCTTTGAACAAATTGTGGACATATTCACCAATACCTTCACTGGGTTGAAGTTTCAGACTTTGCGGGATCATCTTGGAGTGAAGAAAACATTTGCCTAGCAACAACTGCCATTTTCTTCTTTTGATGCATTGTCTTTTGAGGGGGGGGGTTTGTTCCCACGTGGTTTTCCCTCTTTCCTCATTTTTATTCAGTTTTCATTAGCTGCATTGTACATGAGTACCTAATATGGCCTAGTAGCCATGACTCATTTTTTACTCCATAACGATGTTCAAGGGGGGTGTTGGAGAAATTTATATTTTCAACACACTAGTTTAGTGGGAGTTAACTGACTAGTTCTATTTTAGACTTTCTAATTTTAGACCATCACTATTATACATGCATTACTAAGATATGATGTCATTGCCTATATGAGTGAATATCACTCACTCATTCAACAAATCATAATATACATTGATTCTCATTCTTCATATTGTATCTATCTTCCTTTTCTTGATAAGCTTTGTTTGTGTATGCTTTAGCTAGGTCTTCTGTGCAGGTTTCCATGAAACACTAAAAAAAACAACATTTTGTAGGAAAGTGTTGGTATAATGGACAATTTTCAATCACCATTGTTGATTTCTAAGGATGTTTAAGTCTCAAAAAGAACCCGAGCAAGGAAAATGCTTTTGCAATTTTTATGTGATTTAAATGGAGCATCATAAATTGTCACAATAGAAAATTGAAACAAAACTTGACAATGGAGTTTGTTTGTTAAGTAAACATTCAAAAAGAAAAAAAAGGTTTGAGAAAGGACAAGGTTGTATTCTATTCAGTATTCACAATACACTATAAAATTTATAAATGATAGCATAAAGGTCAAAATAACATTTTACAGAATGAAAGTAAATACCCACATATGTAGAAAACTTAACATGATATTTCATTGAAAAGTCATAAAAAATGAATAAAGAATTGACAATTCAGTTTAAAACTCAAAGGGTTGAAAATTAGTGGCCATCTATGCCAAAACAGTTCTTTGGCAAGTGCAAAAAAATCCATAGTTGTCTTTTACATAATGCTTGTGAAAAAATATAAAAGTAAAAATAACATTTCGGAGAATGGAAGTAAAGAACCACATATGCACAAAACTTAACATGATTTTCATTGAAAAATCATAAAGAGTGAAAACATACTTGAAAATTCAATTTTAAACTCAAATCTAGGAAAATCACTAGCCATCTATGCCAAATAGTTCTTCGGTAAGCTTAAAAAATATACAATTGTCTTTTAAATAATGTCTGTAAAAAGTAAATGCATTTGTCCAAATGGATTGGGATTGGGGCTCTCGTGGAAAAGTAAATAGAAGAAATACCTGGAAGAAAGAAAGATAGTTAGAAACCAGTGTTAAATCTGTAGAGGACATAAAACAAATAATTATGAGCAATTACCAAGTCAACAAAAGAAAAGGATAGCAGAAGCAGATGCAATGGATATGTTAGGGACCTAACCTCTCTAACCCCTCAGGTAGGTAGAATAATTTATTTTCCATGTAATAAAGGATGATATTAATAAATAAGGCCTAGTAATAAGGTTATCAATTCAAATGTAAAAAGACCTAATAGAAGCTTCTGCTTCTAGAAAGATATTCCTCTAGATTGTTCTTTTGGTAGATAGATTTAGTATAAATAAGAGTCGAGCGCATGAGAATTTTTGTCTTGAGAATTATTATAATAGAGCGTTTCTTTGTTGGAGGTTTCCCTCCCGAAGAGACAAGTGAACATTGCTCCCGTTTCAATAAAGGTATAATTTTGGTGTGATATTCTCTATATTCTGTTGTTTCATTGGTAATTTATGTGATATTCCTATTTCTCCTCAATATAACATAACGAGGTTCTTAACAAATGGTATCAGAGAAATTTCTTGGGTAGGAATTGTGGGTTGATTTTTCTCAGGGTAGAGACATGTTCCAACTTCTTTAAACTACAGTTATATGTCGTTCAACGCATAAGTATATGGTCGGGGAAGCATACACGCATGAAATACAACAGGTTTTTAAGCTCACATTGTTGTGCACCCTTGTAACCCCTATTGGAACCCGTTCGAGTGGTAGCGCACTAGAAAACACCTGTATACAGACTTGCCTAGGTATCTTGAACCCTGCTATAGATCAACCGATTGGTCTCCTGACTGTTATAGTGCCACCAATAACAACACTCGGAAAGATACTCTCTAGTATCTGGGTAATCGGGTAGTACGACTGAGGGTACGGTCTAGCCTCCTTAGTTGGTTCCTTGAGATATTGGGCTGAGTACTACTGTTTGAACCTGAACGTGTATCAGAGAGCTATAGCACAAGGAAAACCCTTGTCTGTAGGAACCTTGAACAACCTAACACCTGGGAAAGAAACAAAATAGAAAAGGAACAGGAAAGATCTATTATTTTGCAACCTTGCCTCCTGCATTCTAGTTGCGAAATTACTACACATTTCTTCCTGTTAAGAATTTGGACATTTTCCCACTGTAGTATTATTTATATCAGAGTATAACTTCATAGGAGTAAAACAAAAACCTCCTACATTCTGGTTGCGAAATTAATACACATTTATTCGTGTTAAGAATTTGGGCATTTCACCACTGCAGTATTATTCAATTCAGAGTAATAAATCCATGAGTAAAAAAATTTCAGGGCTTTCCCAGACCCTTATTTGAGACCTATCCCATTGGATTTATCTTTTTGTCTTGATCGCAGTGATACCTAACATTTTTCAGTTTATTTTTCTTTGGTCCTGAACCCCCTCTCGACCCCCTTATTTGGGATATGTCTCATAAGATTCTCATTTTCTCCTTGATCGTCATGATACCCTTCACCCGTAACCCATTGTTTGTGCGGACCCACCTGCCCCCTTCCCATGCCATCCTTTCACCATGTCCCACACCCACATCCAATACCTTGGCTCACGCGTCAATACCTTGTCATCTGATATCTCCATGACTCAGAAGGAATTGCAGTAAATCAATGCCAATATTTTGACCATCAATTTCTCCATGCATTCCACCATAGACGCCAAAATGGAATCCCTGAAACAGGACATGATGAAGGACCTCTTTTCCCACATGGAAAGGAAACTTGAATTCTTTGCTTTCCAACTCTTCACCAAACTGAATATTCCTGGAGGCCTTCCCTCATCTGACCACCCTTTGTACCCTGAAGGTTATACTTCCTCCACTTCCTAGAATTTTCAGTCCAATTACTTTTAGTGTGACCTAGAACTTCCTAGAGTGGATGTGAAATTTTTTTATGGCTCAGATCCCATGGGCCGGGTCACCCAAATGGAACACTACTTCTCTTTGCATGACATTATCGAAGAGTTGGACAAACTCAGTTATGGTGTTATACATTTGGATCCTGAATGCTGGCAAAGGTGGCAATGGCATAAAAAGGCATGCCAAGGGTATGTGTCTTGGACACAGTTTTTTGTATATCTTTATGATTTCTTTGACATCGACACCCATCATTTAGGTCGTTTGACCAAGTTGAAACAAATTGTCCCACTGGAAGAGTTTATATTTTCCTTTGAGCAATTATATTTCAGAACGGAGGGCATGACATATGCTTTTTTCAGGGAATGCTTTATCAGTGGCCTCAAGAATGAAATATGCGCCCATGTCCTCATGGATTTCCCCTAGAATTGGTTGGAAACTAATAAAAGGGCCAAGGAAGCACAACATGTAGTCTCATCATAAATTGGAAAAACACCTTTTATTCCTTACACTAAACCCACCCTTACCACCCCTCCTACCACTCCCTTCATGATCCAGAAATTGACTAGGGACAAAATGGTTGAACACCAACTTAAGGGCCTTTGTTATAATTGTGATGACAAGTATTTTCTAAGCCACAAGTGTAAGGAACATAAAACATTTATGGCCATGTCCGAGGATATTTCTGAAGAAGAGGCAGATGTTTCCCATGTTTTTGAGATACCCACACAAGTTGATATTAATCATCCCTCTGATCCATTGGAAGTTGAACCACTGATTTCCCCGAATGCACTCACTCATTTCTCTACTCCCCAAACCCTCAAGTTAGTTGGATACATTAAGAATCAGAATGTAATCATTCTAGTTGACAATGGAAACACCCATAATTTTAATCATTGTCGCATCGCCAAGAAGTCAATTTCTATATCCATCTAGTTAATAATTTCCAAATCATGATTTCCAATGGGGGTTCCATGAAATGTGGTGAGCATTGTGAAAATGCATGCCTACAAATTGGTCAGTACCATCTGAAATCTCATATGTTTTCTATTGACATGGGTGGTTGTGAAATTATACTTGGTTCTAGATGGTTATACACTCTCAACCCTATCACCATGGATTTCCAAAAATTAACCATGCAATTCCAGCAGGAGGTCCAACAACGCTTGTTCCAAGGCATCACAACAGGGTCACCAGAGATTATCAGTTCCCACTGAATGGAAAATCTCCTCAGAAAATGTCATTTTGGCATTATTTCACAACTTCATTCCATTCGGGAAGTTGAGACACTCTCTAACCATCCAGACCTCCAATCTATCCTCTCCAAAAACCAATTTATGTTTCAAACCCCCTAGGGACTTCCCTCTTCTTAAGGTGTCCATGATCATTCCATTCCACTAGTTTCAGGCAGTATTCCTCCAAATGTTTTCCCTTATCATCATCCCTTCTCCCAGAAGAATAAAATTGAGAATATTATTCAAGAATTGCTAGAAGCCATTGTGATTCACCCCAATACTAGCCCTTATTATTCTTTAGTAGTCATGGTACTCAAGAAAGAAGGTACTTGGCGCATGTTTCCTAATTTTTGTGCCCTCAACAAACTCACAATCACAGACAAATTCACATTCCTGTCATTGATGACGTTTTGGATGAATTAAGTGGTGCTCAGTGTTTTACCAAAAATGATCTCTGCTCTAGCTACCACCACATTCGTATGAAATAAGAATACATTCTAAATACTGCATTCAAAACTCATGAGGGGAACTACGGGTTCTTGGTTATGCCATTAAACCTCTATAATTCTCCCTCCACTTTTCAAAGTCTCATGAATATCGCCTTCCATCCTTTCCTCCGTCATTTTGTCTTGGTTTTCTTTGATGATATTCTCATCTATAAAAAAACTTGGCAAGTCCATCTTACCCATGTGGATCAAGTTCTACAACTACTATATCAACATTTTTTTTTTTTTAAGCAGTCTAAATGTGCTTTTGGAGCCTCTGAAGTTGAGTACCTGGGACATATTTTTGGCAAGGATGGTGTCACGGTGGATCCGAAGAAAATTGAATCTATGCAGGATTGGTCACACCAAAAAAATATTAAAAGTCTGTGTGGATTCCTGGGTTTGACGGGCTATTATTGCAAGTTTGTTCAAAATTATGGAAAAATTGCAGCTCCCCTCACAACACTCCTTAAAAATAATTCCTTCAGTTGGACTCTAGTATCCGACCATTCCTTCCAAGCTTTGAAAGCGACTATGTGCACTACTTCTGTTCTGGCTCTCCTTGACTTCAACAAGACCTTTGTACTAGAATGTGATGCTTCAGGGAAATGAATTGGGGTTGTGCTCATGCAATATGGCCGACCTTTGGATTTCACCAGCAAAAACGTTCTTGAGCACCATTTGGGCCAATCCACCTATGAAAAGGAAATATTGGTTATTTTTCATGCTGTGGATCTACAACATCCTTATCACTTGGGGAAACGCTTCCAAATTAAAACTAATCATCAAATCCTCAAGTATTTTATGGAACACCTAATTTCTTCCTTGGAGCACCAAAAATGGGTAACTAAGTAGTCTTAGACCAACACGATCTTCGTCTCCACTAACGCACTATCAAGGAAGTTTTAGGTCAGTGGAAGGACACAAAACCAAATAATGTCACTTAGGAGTTGACTAACATTTTGCAACAATTTCCTCATCTCAATCCTTGAGGACAAGGTTGTTTTTAAGGGGGAGGGAATGTTAGGGACCTGACCTCCCTGACCCTCACATAGGTATAATAATATATTTTCCATGTAATAAAGGATGATATTAATAAATAAGGCCTAGCAATAAGGTGAACAAGTCAAATGTAAGAAGACCTAATAGAAGCTTCCACTTCTAGAAATATCTTCCTCTAGATTGTTCTTTTGGTAGATAGATTTAGTATAAATAGGAGTTGAGGGAATGATAAGTTTTATCTTGAGAATTATTGTAATAGAGCGCTGCTCTGCTGGAGGTTGTCTCCTTGAAGAGGCAAGTGAACATTTCTCTCGTTTCAATAAAGGTATCATTTTGGTGTGCTATTCTCTATATTTTGTTGTTCTGTTGGTAATTTATGTGATATTCCTGTTTGTGTTGAATATAACATAACCAGGTGCTTAACATGATCCTTGACTACTTACCAAGAAGAAAATATTTTGTTCATCTGGTTTGTATTTTGTTGTTGTGTATGTGTCTTCATAACATTTATTTCTTTGGGATTCTATTGAAGACATTGTTTGTGGTGGCTATTTTGGCTTAAAAATTTGTTGCAAGGCGTTTTTGACCTAGTTATCAATATAGTTTTTGATTGATAGGATGATGATTTTTTGCTTAAATTGAAGAACGAAAATGTGGTCCTCTACTTCTTTGCATTCCAATTGCAGTTGTTCAATGGCTGACAAGTGTTATTAATTGTCATTAACATATGTAACAAGCCACTGTTTCAATTCTTCTATGGGAAACTCCATGAGGTTGTTGAATTAATTAGTTAATGAAGTCTTCATTGTTGCTAAGTGACTATCAATCTCCTCTTTAATGATCATCATTGAATTTTGGAAAAATTTTGGACCCTACATTTCTTTAACGACATCAAATTATTTTAAAATAGCATCGCCTCCCCTTTCATTGATTTTTCCGCAAGCAACAATTGCATCTTGCAACATTTTTACTCAGTGTTCCCAACTTTGCTTTATTTGCTTCATTCTACTGCTTCAGGGAAGTCTCTGCTAATTTTTTCAATGGTCACTGATACTAGAAATCCATCCAACAAAAGCGTTTAGCTTGTTTTTGCAGTAGGCTTCATCATGTTGCAAGTCTCTTTGCATGTTGGAATATTCACCAATACTCAGAAGAAGGGGGGGGGGTGAATCAATATTGAGCACTTTTTATCATATTTAATCACAACATGTAAAACTTAACTTATCAATGATTCCATTCAATTATGATTTCATTTAACATATCATACACACTTAACCATAAATATTACCATTCAAAAATGCATCACATCATACACAGTGCATAAGATATTTTTACATGGAAACCCAAATGGGAGAAAATCACAGAACAATTTTTAATATATATCTTCATTATTACATCCACAGGAAGCACCAACTTCCAAAATTCTCTAACATCAACTGGAAGGAGGCACCAATCCCCTATTTACAAGCTCCAACCTGAAGGAAGCTACAAATCCATGAATTCTCTAACACTAATTGGAAGGAGGCTCCATCCCCTTGATTTATAGGTGCAAACTCGAAGGAAGATACAACTCCCTGAATTCTCCAGAACCAACTAGAAGGAGGCTCCAACCCCCTAATTTATAGGCTCAAACCTTAAGGAAGCTATGACTCCCTATATATTCTGGCTCCAACCCCCTTTCCTTTCCCCTTTATTCCTCCCAATAATATAAACATGAGACTCAACCTACCACTATTGGCATAGGGGTAGACCCAGGGTTCAACGCTTCAACAACACACCAACAAAACCCTAACTACCGGCCCTTTCAGCAACACCTGCGAAGCAGATGAAGTCTCACCCAAGGTAGAGGCATGGGGGGTTGTAGGACTCAAGTGTCTACAACCTAGCTGGGACACAGATATGGGATCACAATACTTTAACATAACACTTAATAGTTAACATTCATTAGTCTTTAACCCTTATTCACATCATAGGTATAACCTTAATTACAGAACAACACAGTATTCGACAATATCTAGCACATTCAAGAACTTAACATATAGAAATAGATAAGATCTAGCATTCATTCGTATCACTAAGCATTAAAAATTCATCCAGAATAAGAACTAAGAAAATAAATACACAACCACATGAATAGCATAGCACAAAGCACCATAACACATGATATACATGGTTCACCCCCATCGTGGGGCTACGTCCACCCACTCTTCGTCTTCTTTATTATCTTATTTCAATCATCTTACATGCACAGAGCCACAAGACCCACTCCACATAGGACAAGATATCTGCATGCACCTCGCCAGATCCTCCTTCCCTGATTTTGGCACAACACAGAGCCTTCTTACTTGCACTTAGCTCTGCAAGTACTCACAAAGCATTTACAACTATTTGCACTTAGTCCAATGGCTTATATATGACTCCTTACATTTCCTATCTATATATTTATATGTTACAAAAGGGGCCTAAACATGGGTAAAACCCATGGGCCGACATCCCATACCCGTTACATAAACCCTAAACCCAAAAAGCCCACAAAAGGGGAAAGATCCCATGATCTCTGGTTCGCCTGGCGCTTCATCTTAGATGAGCCTGTCGAAGTCCCAAAAATGGTCAAACATGACCAAGGTTCTCCAAAACTTGGTTGAGGGCCAATACTTTCACTGATACATCATCATCATCAAGACCAAACTCAACCAATCAATGTAACTATCACGGATCATCAAAACTAGACTCAACCGACCACTGTAACTTTCATTGATACCGATACATCATCGTCATAAAAATCAGATCCATCCCAATAAACATATAAATATTATGCCAATATCACCAAGAACATCTCCAAATCATGTGCTCAAAATCACCATGATATGTATCAAACCATGAGCCAAGGTGTGCTTCAAGCATGTGCCAAAAAATCCATGATATAACTCAAACGATGTACCATTACCATCAATATATGCATCAAGCATGTGCCAAAACATTCAATACATGCATCAAGCATGTGCCAAAATATGTCTCAAGAATGTACCAACATCTCCAAGATATTCCTCAAGCATATATCGACATCTCAAACATGTGCCAAAATTACCAAGATATGTATCAAAGCATATGCCAAAAATATGACTCAAGCCATGTACCAAGTATCCAAGATGTACCACAAGAATATTCCATGCCTTAAGCATGTACCAAACCATCCAAGATATGCCTCAAAGCATATGCCAACACCATGTACCAAAGACATCAAGTATGTTCTATAACCTTCAAGATATAATCCTCAAAATATATAGAATAACATACCTTTTGATTATGTAAAACCTGGTACATCAGATCTTAGACCATCAAACCTTCCTCAAGCTTCAACATCAAGACAATAGTTCCATCATCAAACTTTTATTCATCCTCACGGGACCAGACCAGACAATATACAATGCCTCGCTTTCCAAGTGTTGTGCAACCCATGGGGGCCTCACGGGACACCCTATACCTGACCTGTGGGGGTCTTCTCAATTAGGGTTACCATAAACCCTTCTCCAATCTATAGCTCCAAGACTTACTTCTTCACACTCCTCCGCTACCTCAGATTCACTAAGAGATCACATACTTGCTTGATTGATTACTTTATTCATCAATCGAGAGGCTTCTTGATGTGTATTTATACTATTGCAAGCAACTTCTTTACTTGAATTTAGGGCCAACCTGTAACTTCTTGTTTGCAACAACTGTAACACTCTGTTTCCCCCAATTTGTAAAAATAACTGGACTGGCCAAGAACTATGGAAAACTCATAAATGTGAATATGTGATGTAAATGGACCTTGAGGAAAAGGTCAATAAATGTGAATAACATTATGAATTTTATTGCAGGA